>JANITW010000236.1:80220880-80242804 GCA_027564335.1 Erythroxylum williamsii | reverse complement strand
CAATCATATAATGTGGTTGCTGTAAAGAAGTCATGTAAATTTAGCAACCAAATTTATTGGTTGCTAATGGAAAATTTAAAATACTTGTAGTGACCACTCAATAGTTGGTTGTTAATTTGGTTGCAATTAATAATTTTCTATAATGACCATTAAAATTGTCGCTAAATTTGTTAAGTTTGGTCGTTATATTATTATCTATGAATTGTAAGTTTTAGTGACCATCTATAGTCACCAAGTATTAATTGGTCGGTAAAAAATATACGTAACTTATATATTGTAACCAAATAATTTTTAGTTGCAAAATGTATATAATTAGCAACCATTTTATTATGGTTGCTGAGAATTTGATTGCAGAAACCAAATTTTCTTTCAGTGAGAAATGATAGGAGGAATAATAATGGTGGCTAGAAACCCCTCAATGCAGATAGTACTTTTCATAGTCGGCGTTGGTGATGGCTTTCTTAAATTGAGTGTATGAAACATTCATTAGATACCTCGAGTAGAGATGATAGGAGGAATAATAATGGTGGCTAGAGACCCCTCCATGCTGATAGAACTTTTCATAGTCGGCGTTGGTGATGGCTTTCTTAAATTGAGTGAGGGTAACTGGTAAGCAAAAAAGTGAGCAGAAATGGAGAGAACGGATGGATGATTATAGGGAATGAGAAAATAAGGGAATTGAAGTGCATCACAGGCCCCATATGGGAAGTTTTGGACTGAGCTGATCACATGAAAATACTGAAACTCCAAAAGCCATCACATGTATTTCTCACCTCCACTCAATTGCCTGTGAATCTTTTCATTGCCAATGGCATGCTGTTGATCAACCTTTCATTTTGCAGTGTCTATGGTGTCCTTTTCCATTCCTTAGCCTAAAAGCAGCGCCAATCCTGTGATAAGATTGAGAAAGTTATTAAGAGTAAACTTTGCGTATTTTTACTATAATTATTTCAGTAACCGATATGTTTCAAGTTTTAAGTAGATTCACACAACCAAATAGATATTATTTAAGTGGGTGGAGCCTTATAAAAACAATAGATGCTACTTCAGATTGGTTACGGTGCTGGCAAATTCTAATAAAACCCCAAAATTGAAAAACATCACTTGAACATTAAATAAAAACAAAGAGATAAGATTCTTTGGTCGTGTTATGAGTTCTTTTACTAAATAACGAATAAAAGATCCAACAATTTTTAATTCCGTTGTAGGCATAAAAAATTATCAAGAGTGATTACAAAATAAATCAAGATTTAAATAGTTCTAATAAAATTGTATGAATTATATTTCTTTTATATTAAACGCTGAATTCGGCTCTCCTAGAGGAAAAAAGGTTATGTACAATCGCACGATATAGATATAGCTTCTGGCTCAATATCCTGAAATCCACACCAGGCTGGAGAGTGGAGAGGGATTCATTGCCTATTAGCTGCATTCAACGGCTAACCAAAAACGTTGAAGGGAATATTATAAGGAGAATAATCTTCCCCAAAAAAAACAAGCTGCATTTTATACATGCCATTTACAGTGAGTTAGAAGAAACTAAAGAATTGTGTTAGGACTTGACCAAAATGCATCGGCCTACAATATTTTATGGGATTCAAGATTATTTACGACGAGATTCCAAGAAATTTATTTTTTGGGACTTTGTACAATATGTTAGGCTTAAGAAAGAAGGTCTAAAATTGGTTAAGAATAAGGTAATATTTTAACTTTGTTCCTGACACTCGTGTGACATTTGTTTCCTTCCTCCGACTCTGGATTAAATTAATATTTGTAATCCTTTAAATGTTAAAAAATTGAAGTAGAAATTGATTTCATACACAACCAAGTAAATATGAATTTTAAAAAAAATTAAAATCGCTAACGTGATTAATGTATAAGCATAATAAACGTAAATATAAATTATATTTTAATATGTAGCTTGATTCTTTTTATTATCGTTTCCCTATGAAATTAATTTATTGTGGCCATTGCAACCTCACATGTTTTCGATATTTAAAAGAACTCTATAAATAGGATAAAGGTAATAAACAAGAAGTATGAACTCCTTTAAACACCGAGCTTATTTCTAAGGTATAATAGGTTTGAACTTTTTTCCTAATTTAATTTAATTAAAATTTCAATTAATTAAAATTTAATGATAATTAAAATATTAATTAAATTATAATCAATTCTAATTATCTACTAATTAGACCCGAATAAGATCTAACACCTTATTTTGATTTTTATTTATTAAATATCTTATATTTCATGCTAAAAATTCTTAAGCTTTACAATCAAGTCTAACTTGACTAAAAAACTTTTTTCCTCTTTTCAACCTTTATTTGTGTGTAACTCATTCATTTCTTAAATATGTTGACAATAGACATAAATTATAAACTTAAACATATTTAAATTAAATAAATTAAACTCCTTTAATTTATTTTAATAACCTAACTAAATAATTTTTTTCACATAATAAGATTGATCTCTAGCAATGCGTGATGACCATTCAAATATTAAGAGTGTCAAATAGTTTTAATTAACATTTCTATGTATGATTTTTTTTCTGTATAATTAAATTATTTTATCATACAATATTTTGATCAAACATAGAGAATAGAAATAAAGTTTACTCAATTTTAGCCCAATAATATTAGTTCTTTACCATTAGTAATTTATTCAATTAATGACATTTGAAAACTATTTTCAAAGTGTGATTCCACCTTAGCTTAGGATTCCTAGAATTAATACTAACTGAAAACAATGAAACATTCTCCTTAATTACTTTAGGGTAATGAATCGTATATTGATTACTTATCTATCTCTATATAGTTCATATTATATCTAATAATTACCGATTGAGTTACCTTCACTAGAATAAGTCATAAGTAATATAAAGCTATAACAATCCTTATATAAGATAATTTGGAGATCGTAAGACACAAGATTACTTATATAATCATCACAATGAAATTTCTATAGGCATACAAGTAATATTTCAAGTGGAATTCTCATATGTGGTCAGTTCAATAAATTTATTTTCTAGTAAGCACTCACATATTTGATTAAGTATCTATATACTTTAGGCTTTATTAATATCTGATTTTAATAGAATAATGACTAACAAAAATTCAAAGATAGTATATAAATATAATGTGAATTTCATAGTTATAATTTCATTATAATTTTACTTGCAATATACATTTATCTTATTAACTTTATTATATACACCTAAATATGTATAAGATAAAAAATGTTTTTAAATAATTATATCAATAAACCAATTAGAAGTAGGTCGTAAACTAACAAATTTTCTCTTGTACTAAAACAGATGTTTAATTATCTTATACTTTATCACCATATAGTGAGCACACTACTATTAGGGCAGTGATTTAGTGAGAAAATTTTACAAGATTCTCTACAGCATTTAATTAAAATTTTCAACTTTCTTCTTAATTATCATCATAATTAAGAGAAATTGCCAACATAGTACTTAGATCATTGATGAGACCTTAACTCTTTTAGCCTGACCAATAGATATAATGTCCAACAGTACATTATTATCTAAATAATGCAAGGAATTATACTAAGTTCATTAAAAAAATGTATTGGTCCAAATAATCATTTCCATTAAATGAAAATTGTATTATGGCTTGATTAGTAATTATTGTTACATTGGAATCTTTTCAATCTCAAAATATTATTATTTAATGAAAATATACCTTAGATTAGATCTAATTTCCAAAATTAAGATGTTATCTTCTTATATCCAAGAGAAATTACTATTGGACTATCATATCTTCAACAATTGAAAATGTGAGCATTTATTCCTTATAAGTAGTATGTCTCTGTATACTCTCACTAAACTTCTTGTAAAATATGATAAATTCTAAATTATTTTCAAAACAAACTCTTTGGATCTATTATAAAAATAAATATTTCAACATCTTGAAACATGTCAAATATACATCCAATATACCAATAAAGGCATTAGTTCTAATTGGGTATATTATCATCAGATTTGAACTTTTTAAATTTTATCTTACTCCTACTACTTATCTTAAGAATCATTTCTCCTATAAGCATTGAAACAAATATTTTATTTAATAGAGTTTGTATGATTGTATCCAATCTTTTGGATATCTAATGATCTTCTATTATTTGACTTGGTCCTAAAATTATTGGATGATAGATGCTTAAACTAAGCATCACATCCTCTAATTGTTAACTTTGACTCTTTTAGAGTTTTTACCATTTCATATTTAATATGAAGTCTTGCTAATTGATTTAATTGGAACTAGTAAATATAAGTTATTTTACTAGGCTTAGCTTAGAAGAAATAAATATTGCATTATACAATATCTTAATCATACTTTTTCTCTTTACATAAAATCATAATATTATCTAATTTAGTTGTGTAGGGTGTTTATTATAAAATCTTATTCTGTAGAGATAACAAAAATTTTCAAGCTCACCACATCAATTTCATTGAAGTATATTCATAATTGTTAATATCTACTTAGATTTATATAATTTAAATTCTTAAAAAATTACAATCAATATTTCTTTTAATAATATGACTATATCATATAAAGTTATTAGTAAATTTAATAAAATACAAATATTCATCTTTTTCTGTAAATTGTTATTGCATCCAATATTTTTTATATATATGTAAAAGATCTAATAGTTCAATACTATGTTCGCCCTTTCACCAAAGGTTTATTTGGTCATCCTTCAACTGAACAAATTTCTTAATTTTACGATTCTCGACATATCAATTTTACCACCATGGAATAAAAAGATAGTTTTAGTTTTCTAACTTAGTATGCTTGCTACTTATGTTAAGTATAGGTCTCTATTGATCTAACACATACAAACTATTTACATAAAGTTGAATTAACTACTTTTACTTAACAATATATTTCTTATTATGCCTTGAACTTTATACTAATGCTGAATATGAGTTCAATACTAAATACTCAAAGGCATATATGATATCTTTCATATTTAATATAGGTAAGAAAGGTCATATAATCATTTTTCTTCTAATGACAACTATTATCATACTATAGCTAATGCCTTCAATTGTAGTCCGTATTTATACTCTAGTAGGATAAATTCAATGGAACAATTTCATCAAAGTACTAAACCTTTCAAATCTACTTCATACAACTATTTACATTATGTTATGAAGGTGTTGACATCCATCTTATATGTTAGCATTAAAGTTTATTAGACAATAGCAACTCAAAATATCATTACACATTGTCATCCATATGATATTGAAATATCTCTAAAAAATTTTACCAAAATCTTCAATATGAATTAATAGTAAAATTGCATAATGAACATATAACTTTTCTATTTGACTTTGATAACTCTTCTCAAAGCTAACTTATGTCCAAGAAATTTAGTTCATTAATTTAGTTTCAATTATACTAAGTTAATTTCTACTCATAATAAAAAACAAATCTAAGAGAAGTAATTAGTTATATGTCATGACAACCAAGATTAAGATTTTAATAATGTATTTAGCTATTATTTTATTTAAAATAATAATCTTCATTACTATTCCCAAAAATATTACTCTAATCTCTCTAACGGGCTGGTTCTTATTTACATTTGGTTGATTTTTAGTTTGCTAAACAAATCAAATAAACTTAAACTATGTAGATAGTAATTTATTATAATAAGTTCTTATGTGACTCTAAATTCATATGATCATATGTTTTCTCATCTAAATCACTCGCATTTAGCTTAAATAGGACTCATTGTAATAAGACTAAGCATATTTGGGTTTAAATGATTTTGAGTTTACTCAACAAGCTTAATAATAAATAGAACTCTTATTTATTCTTATAAAAATAGAAGAAAACAATCATATTTTAAACATATACTTTATATTTTAATAAGTGATTTAATTTTGTTAGTTTTATCAAACACAAAATTGTACGTAACAACATCATATATCCAAAATATGCAATTTAATATGCATCAAAATATAACAATCATATACGAAAATTATAGAAAATAATAATAAACTTTACTCAATTTTATAATACTAATATGAACTTTAAAAAGTAACTTTTAATTTTTTAACTAACTTGTTATTAACTCCGTAATTAAAAATACTGATGTAGATTGTCATGTCAATAAACTCATTAAACACATGGCTGAGCCTACTCCTTCACCGTTGTCCCTTCAGCTGCTTTACTCCTTTTAGTCACTTAGACCTGTCGCAAGCCACCTTTGCTTCGATATTGTCTCCTCCTGCCACGCAGCTCATCATCGGCAAGCAACTCATGCGTCTCGTTGCATTTCGACCGTAGTTATCCATTCAACAAAACTAGAATAGAAAACTTAATAAATAGTAAGCTTCTTCCTTCGTCGAAGTTATGCTAGCAACCTCAACAACGCATAAAAGCACGACCATAACTTAACCACAAGCCAACCCCAGTGTTTCTTTATTGACAATTCCTGGCTTTGCAACCCAAAACTTAACCGTTTACGATCCTACATTGGGAACTTCATCACAAATCAACAGCAATCGTGTGTTTAAGGATTTAAAAGGGTGTTTTAAACTGTTGCTTTTGTACTTCTCTGAATTTCCATAACTAATGAACAAGATGTGAGGATTATAAAGGTTTTTAGAATATAGGCTTCTAAAATCTGAACCTATCATATAATTGCATTTGGTTTAGGTTAGGGTTTGCAATTTTAATATAAAATTTTCATAAATTATTCAAATCCAGTTTGATTGTATGATTAAGGTTCCTATTTGATATAATTTTAAGACTTAGGGTTTGTAACAATTATAATTTCAATTCTATAATTTAATATTAATAATAGTCGAATAAGTTAATCATATTATAAAATTAAGAGATGGTTATGATATTACTGTTGAAAATTTTGAGGTGAGATTCGATCTAACATCTACCAGAATAAGCATAAAAAAATTTATTTAGTTTTTTAAAGACATTATTACTTTAATTCTATAACATAATTAATTCATAAATATAATAAACATAACATAAATCATAGCTTCTTATGTAGTCTAATTTTTTTGGTCATTTTTTAGAGTCGTTTTTGAAATTGATTCATTGCGACACTATCGCCTGCAGACACATGTATGGCCTCTAACAATACTAGCGCAAATAGATTTTGAGAGAACTTTACGAGTGTCTTTAGAATATAAGCCTAGTTATATTTAATCAAAATTACAACTAATTCTAATTCAATACTAATTGGACTCAAATAAAATTTAATATCTCATATTGATCCTTATTTATAGTATATCTCATATTTGATTTTAAAATTTCTCAAATTTTACAATAAAGTCTAACTTGACTAAAATATCTTTTTCTTTTTTTAACCATTGTTTATGTATAACCTATTAGGTTTCTAAATATGTTGATATGAATATCAATTATAATCCTAAATCATATTTGTGATTAGATAAATTAAACTACTTTTAATTTATTTTTAATTTTCTAATTAATAATTTATATTCATATATTAAGATTGATTACTAATAATGTGTCATAATTACCCAAATATTATAAATGTTAAAATTATTTTGACTAATCTTTTTGTACATAATTTTTTCTTATAATTTATTCATTGCATCATATAATATTCTGATTAGACATAGAACACACATACACACACATATAGTTTAATCCAATCATATTAGTTATCTACTATTAGTAATTGATTCAACTGATGACATTTAAAAACTTTTTTTGAGATTTCAATTTATCTTGACTAGAGATTTTTGGAATTAATACTAATTAAAAATAACATAACATTCTTTATAATCATATATTGATCACTCAAGTACCTCCATATAGTTCATATTATATCAAATGACTATTGATTAAGCTACTCTTAGCTAGAATATATCATAAGTGGTATTAAAACTTAACAATGCATATATATCTGGTTTGAGATTTTATATCAAAGGATCACTTATACAATTATCATAATGAGAATTTTTTATAAATATACAAGTAATGTTTCAAATAGAATTATTGTATGAAGTCAGTACATTGAGCTTTTTCTCTAAAAATCACTCACATGTTTATATAAGTATCTCCTTACTTTAGTATATGAGAATGATTAGTTCCAAAATAAGGGAAAAAACATAATGTGTGCTATTTTTTAACTCTTTATTATTGTCCAATTTTAGTAAAATAATGACCTAGAGCAATTTGAGATAATATATAAATGTAATATGAATTATGATTTCTTCATAAATCATTTGCAACATACATTTAACTTATATATTTTATCATATATTTCTAAGTACATATAAGATAATAAATGCCTTTAAGTAATTATATTATTAAACTATAACCAATAGATTGGTTATATGATATAAATTAACATTAAAGCCTGGTAAAATGAGCAAAGGGAGACTCCTAAGATAATTTCTAGTAATAATTGTATGAATTTCATTATCTGAATTAAATCATTTATGAAGGAGATCATCGCCTAATTTTAGCTCATTAGCTCGTTTGATGATTCAACACATAATTGACAAATTATTATGCATTCTCAACATTTTAACGGGTACGTATTTAAGTTTTTTCTGTTATTTTTTAAGTAGTATAAAAGGTAATTAATCATTTAAAAAATATTGTTTCTTTTCGTATTTATAATAAGTAGCTGAAAATTCACTCTTTTTGTTATTATCTTTGATAAATAAATTTTAATATAAAAAGATATTATTGATATGTAACCAAATGTACAAACATTAAAATGCGTACCTCCTCAAAAAATTTAAAACTACTCTATCAGCTTTGAAAACTTTAATCCTATGCATTGTTTCTTCTAATCTCTTCTAATTTTTTTAGTAAATCATAACTTTAAAAAGAATAAAGAGTTATGTACAAATAAAAGATACCATAAGTAATCTCTTAACATGCAAAATATATAATAGCATGCAACTAATTGTCTTATCATCAATCGCCCTTCTTAAATCTTACATGACAGTAGTAACCAGTATTCTTCCAGAAGTTAAGTACAATCAGAGATCTTTCTTCTATTTTAAATATAATTAAGAATCTAATGTAATTTATAACGGTTAAATATTTGTGATAAATAATGGCATGATAGTAAAGTTGTTTACTTAAATTATAGTTCTTTTTTTTATAAATGATATGGTTATTTTAATGTATGAGAGTTGATCAAACGTCGCTAAAGATATGAAAATAAAAAATCTTTTTGTTCATATATATAATATTTTTAGATATTTTTATTTTAATATTAGTCAATGATAAATATAATTCTCTACTACATAATTAATGAACAACATATTTAGATTTAGAATATATAACTTCTAAGAATTAGTATAGCTAATTACTTCTCTAATTATTTTTTGAATTTAATTTAATCGTATGTAATAAGATAAGAGAATGTATATAGACATTCTTTCCCTTACGTATAATGTACTATTCTTTTTAATATATCAATATCAATTTTTAATAGTTATATGTTACAGAGAAATGTATGCACATGTATATATATGTATGGATAACAACAAAACTCAATACTCTATACGGGCAACAACCTGCAATTACTCAGTATTTCTGGGATCCATTTTGATAAAGTTGTGACTGTTAAATATCATAACATTATCTGGTAGGTGGGATGTCAAGGATCCTAAGTGAGTAGAAGTTGATTAAGGGGATTATTAAGTGGCCCCAAATAGCTGTATCAGTCTATGGTATGGAACGGAATGCAAGTATTGCTTGTGGTGGTTGCAATTTCATAGTCACTGGATGTAGAAACCAAGGAAAATCATACAAGTGGGTGAATTTGGACCCATAACTGGCATTGATCATTTGGATTTCTGGTCGTCGTCACCATCATCAACAGTGTCATAATATTCTAAGTCCAAGTGAGGTGGAATGGATGCTTAATTCCATCATTGGCTTTGCTGCCATCCACATGGAATTATCCTTCATTTGTTGCATATGTCCGAGCTCTTCTTCCTTGCTTTAACCATTCAGAAAATTTTGTGTTTAGAGTTTTGTCCTAATCTTAAAGTACAATTTAACCTATATTTAATATTTCATCTTTTCACTTATTGCATTGCATTTTAATTATCACTATGATCAATAAGCCAATAGTCAAATAAGTTGAATTATAAAAGATCTACCACTAGTCAATTAGTTGCTAATATATTGAAAACAAAAACAAACATAAAAAACTAAAATTAATTATTAAGCTAATATAAATTAACCTAGCATTATGAAAAAATATCAAAGGATTCAAAGTATTAATCTTTAAAATACACAATAATGTCTAAAGGAAACTCAAAGAGATTTTTGTTGATTTCTTAAAATTTTGACTTCTATAACTACTAACTCTATCTCCTTTTTTTCCCCCTTGAAAAGAGCATGCCATCTCCTTATCAATGCTTTCATGTGCCAAAAAAAAAAAAAGAAGTACAGTGTAAAAGTAAATAGAAGAATAAAAATTTACAAAGCTAACGAGACTAATAATAAAAACTAAAATAGTTACAAAAAAAATCCATGAAAGATGGAGAACATAAATGCAACAGAAAAGAAACCACATTTTGAGATGTAATATATTTTAATTTAAAAATAAAAATATTTAATTCTAAAGAGAAACGTGAGAAAAGAAATTATTATAATTAAATTTCGTTTAAAGGAGATGCAGTATCTATTTCTAATATGGAAATAATAAAATATAAATAAATTTATTAAACATATTTAAAAATAAGATATAAATAAAATTCAATCAACATGTTTCCTATTTTTCAATTAATTTCATTAAACTTAATAATAGTATCACATAATATGCTCACGGCATTCTCTTATCTCGTTGAGATAGAGTGATTAGTACATAAACAAAAATTTCTTTGCCACTTCCAAGCTATGTAAATAGTGAACTTCCAATGTATTATAGTCTTATTAAATAATTTTAAGGTAAGAGAGTAGGGAAAATGTCCTTCTTGTCAACTGGAATTAGCTTTTTTTTTAATAGTTCCAATTACTGATTCTTTTTGTGTGATCGCCTCAGAAAAAAATGCAAGCGTAATGGGCTTAAATTATTGCCAAATCAAGCATTATCATTGACTCATTGTTATGCTCTCTCTCTATCTCCAATAATTGTTTTGAACATAATTCTTTTGTTTGATAATTAATCAACCAATCCTTAAGCATATGGTCACGGTGGATTTAAATAGGAACGTTACGCACATGGCAAGTTGGGAATCTTTCTGTCTATCAACTAAACTGTTAAGAATAACTATGTTGAGAAAGAGTGAACGAGTACTGTAACTTTTTCCAACGTACACTAAACAAGCATGATAATAGAAATGGAAATGACGAGGAATGAAAATAGATATTATTATTATAATTATGATGGTTAGTTAAGAGGAATGAATGATTATTTTTATATAATATTTTAATTAATTATAATATAATTAATTATTTAATTGATTTTTTTTCATAAATTTGATTATTAAAATTAAAGCTTTACTTATGAAATTATTTGGTTCATAATTATACCTTTTATCTATCCTCAATGTATAAAAAATAAAAAATATAGGAATCGCTTTCATTCCTCTCTTCTATTCCTTTGAATTAGGAGAAAAATAGAAAATTGCCCAAAATTAAAGAATAAAACTTTTAGATCTTCAATAATAGGTTCATATCAACCATCAATTTTTATTCCATACCCATACTCATTTTTTTTATACCCCAAACAATCACACCCTAATACAATTCAGTGCAGGGGTTGACTTTATAAAGATCCGACACATCTACATGTCCTAATGCACGAGGTTGATGAATAATTAGAGTCATCTTTCATACACAGAAACCTTGTACTTTGATTCCCGTTCTCCTTGAAAGCAACAAAAATATCTACTAATTACCTCTAAATGAACATACAAAAAACAAGTACCATAGCTTCTATTCTAATGTACTAGGCAATGATTATCTGCCGTTACCATCATTGATTTAGAGAAACAGTTGAAATACTAAAAAAAATAGGCCATTTGACTTAATTGCGTGGTAGAATTAAGGAAGTTGCTTCAAGTCTACTATGTATTAGTTGCATGAGACTTCCAAAAGTTGTTGTACCTGCATTCTTATGGACAACAAGAAAGTGTCTTTCGTGCTGCTTGGTTCTACCCTGAAATCACATCTCTACAAGAAGAATGGAAAGAAAAGATAACGCTTAACTTATCTGTGAGAAGAATCTACAATTTTCAGGTGAATTTTATACGAGCAAGCCAATGAGGTTCCATTTAATGCTGTTTCTTTTATTTTCCAGACATTATGACATGAAAAATGGAAATTATACCTTGCCGAATCCTCACGGCTCACTCTACTAACTGGCATTGCTTCTTGTCACAATGACAGCAAAGCAGGGGAAGAGGCAGTCAGTCACCTGATCTGATCTGTCTGTTCCCTTCAATACCAAGCCTACTTGGCTTTACCATCTCTCAAATGTTTTATCCTGCAAAACATGAAATGGGATCCGTCACCTCTCTAACTAAACTATTTTACACAAGACCAAAACCTTCCCATCTCTTTCTGTAAATATAAGAAAACTAAGCTCAAACGTTTACATCAACTACCAACACCAGACCATTGCAGGTTAAATTCCTTGTTAAGTGTCAGATTCTTCTGATGTGATTATAATTTATAAGAAGTAAGAAAGAAGTAGACAGAGCGCGCCTGTCGGCACGACTTCACTTCGGACCCACAAAACAAGTGAGAAAGCATATCTTGCAGCCTCCCCTCTCTCTACTCACCATTCATTCATTCAACTCTGTGTCTCTCTCTTACTCACACATCACACGATCCCATGTGCTTACCTTCTTTGTCTTCTATTTCTCTCTCTCAGAGACAGCTTTCTAAACAAAAGCAATAAATTTGCACTAGAGTACTGAAAAAGAATGCTTCTCTGAACTCCTTTTCTAAAATTTTCGTACCCCTTAATCAGGGTTTGCACTAACATGGACTCAAGAACTCTTCTTGATCATGTTCTCTTCCAACTCACTCCCACCAGGACAAGGTACATTTTTATGCGTTTTGCATTTATTTTACCTGCGTGTATTTTTTCAAGTTTTGGGTTGATTTTGTTTTCCGAAATTTTGATTCTTGAAGATGCGAGCTGGTGATCTTTGCGGGTGGTTTGAATGAGCAGCTAGCCTCGGGCCTTCTTGAGCCGTTCATTTCACACCTTAAAACAGCCAAAGATCAAATTTCGAGAGGTGGGTACTCGATTACTCTCCGCCCTGTGTGGCTGTGTCGCCTAATGCCCCCTGGTTCACAAAATCCACTCTCCAAAGGTAACACGTTACTGCTGGCTGTGAATATACTAAGAGCTTGTCTTTCGTTCTCGCTTTTTCTTTGGATATTGGGATAAGAACAATATTTCTTTTAACTATTTATAACTTATTGTCTTAATCCACAGTTTTCTATAAACCTCGTTTAAATTGACCGATTTCTCTGTCACAGAGTATCTAAATCAGGATCAAGTGCTTCCTTGTCATTTGGGTGAATGCACTTGATAAACATCGTATCAGTCTTTCCAAACAAAGGAAATTTCATATGGTGGTCGAGTTGTTTGTTCTCTTGATTTGACGGATTTTAGTATTTTTTCCACCCGGACAATGGCTATCCAAAGCAACCAAACAGAAAGAGGCAAAGGATTTCTATTGAACTCTAAAATCTTGATGGTTTCTCGTTTTGAATAAAATATAAATCTTGTAGCTGTTAATTGGGCTGAGATTTATCATTTTGAGGCTGACATTTTGTCTTCAATACAGATTTGTGAGGTTTGTTAGCTCGCCAGAAGTTCTTGAGAGATTTGTAACAATAGAGAGAGAATTAGAACAGATTGAGAGTTCAGTTCAGTCAAATGAGCTGTCAATTGCAGATGCTGAAGGTATGCCTGAAATTTAAAAGTTTTTAGCACTAGTAATTCCTTGTTTATCTTGACGTGATCAAAGTCAATGCCAAACTTAACAATTTGGCGATAGTCAACGAACCCCTACCTTATAATTTTAGGATTCTTTTGTATGATCCTTCTTCTGAATCTTTTAATTACCAGATATTAACATCCATGAGTGTAGGTAAAGCTAAGATTACTAACAATTGAAAGGAGTGGTTAGTCTTGCTATGCTTGTCCCATTAATATGCTTTTTTAGGACTTATTTCATGATTTTAGTCAATGTGCATGCAATGAAGATGTATCAATACTGAACTGAATCTAACAAATGAAGGCTTGTAGGTTTTCATCAATTTATAACTGACTATGATAGTTATATAAAAGTTCTTTTCTGTAGAGATTATGTTAACCAAACTTCCAATAATTGGAAAATATAGCAGGTGGTGCTGGGAGCTACCCGAAGTCGTTTGCCCTATCTAAGGTATGTTGTTACAAAAAATCCTTTCAGACATTGCAGTGATGGTTTTTAGTTCTCATCATCATGCTTCATCTCAGATGAGAGATAGCAATGGAGATTCTGCCGCTGTTTATGAGGAAAATTCCAAGTAAATAACCCACCCATTTGATTATATACTCCCGATCTCTAAATATGATTGCTTGATGAGTTATTTCTGAATAATGAGCAGGATTCATCTGCAACGTGCTCTGGAAACTAGAAAAGCTGTCCTGCGTAAAGAGCAAGCAATGGCTTATGCTCGTGCTTTGGTCACAGGCTTTGAAATTGATTGTATACATGATCTCATTGCGTTTGCTGATGTTTTTGGAGCTTCACGTTTAAGGTATGAGAGGATATGAGACATCAAAATTTATCAGTCAGCATGAAATATTAATTCAATTTTCAATAACAACTTTCTTTCTTTTTTCTTTTTCCTTTTGTTAATTAGATCACATTATGGAATTTCCCTTCACCATATAACTCATAGAATAATATATTATTTCCCTAGTTTTTCCCACCAGCTTTAACTTTTGGGTTGAATGGTTTCTATTGAGATAAGTTTAAGGGGATTAGAGCTTCTGGATGAACTGATAATTGGAGGATGATGTAAAAGCAACCCAGTGATTTGCATGCCTTGTTTGTGGACTAGAAAAGTGTTCTTTTGAGTATTAAACTTGTTTTCGAGTTTCCAGGGCTTGGGGCTAATTTTCCTAAAGGTCAATTCAGATTATTTTGTCCAATCATTTTCGAACATGTGTTTCAGCTAATTATACTAAAAGAGTTGCTTATACTCATAATTTTAGTTAGCGTGTGAGATGTATCCGTTTTCTCACAGGGAAGCATGCATAAATTTCTTAGAATTATGCAAGAAAAAGAATCAAGATCGACTCTGGATAGATGAAATTGCAGCAATGCAAGCATCTCGATTGGATTTGCCTTATGTTGGGACATCTGGAATCATACTAGCTGGTGAGGAGAATTACCCTAGTCAAATTGGTGGTCCTGTTGGGAGACAAAGTGGCTCATTAGATGCATCTGATTCAGCTACAAGTCTTGGGAGTTTTGACCTAAACCAAGGTACACCTGAATATCTCTACTTTCTTTTACCTGTAAAGGATCAATTTGAGGTACATGCCTGAGAATTTGGGTTACAAGTGCTGCCATGCATACATCCAGCATCTCTGTTTCTAATATTGCTATTGACCTATTAACTTGCAGATGGTAGTACACAAACGTCTGCCCAAATTCAAATGGCAGACGCGAAAAGTCAAGCGCCGAACATGTCGTGGGCGAGCCATATTCCGCCGTACATGCACAATTTTCAAGGTCCTATGTATCAACATATTCCCTCATATCAAGGCTACCTTTTTCCTGGCATGCAGGTTCCTTCTCCATATTTTCCAGGGAATATGCAATGGCCCCAAAATGTGGAAAATTCTAGCCACAATAATGATTGGAGTACTGATGATAATAAAAAACATAAATCCTCATCAAGGAATAAGAAGAAATCTTCACATGGGAAAAGCCTGGAGAGTGCAAACCAAGATGATTCCACTGACCCCAGTGATTCCAGCTCAGAGAATGAATCTGATGAGAATCTGCAGAATGGCAATAAGAAATCTTCTGTGGAGCAGGCTCATAGGAAAAAGCATGGGAAGAAGTCTTCAAGAAAGGTTGTCATTCGTAATATTAACTACATTACTTCTAAGAGAGATGGAGAAAAAGGCAGCATTTCTGGGGAAACATCTGACGAAGAGGAATTCATTGATGGGGAAATTCTGAAGCAGCAGGTAGAGGAAGCTGTCGGTTCATTTGAGAAACGTCATAAATCAAGTTCTCGTCATCTTAAGAAGTCACATCGCCACGCCATGAATGAGTCGGATGATCCTAGTGATAGGGATAACAAAAGTATGATTCTTGAGGGTGAACCTCGGAAGGATCACTGGGGTACCTTTGAGAGCCTGCTCATGAAGGACAAAGATTTAGACTCTTCAAGTGCTGATCCGCATCCTTCTAAGGTACAGGAGTACTTCGTTACCAAGAGCTCTGAGGAGACAAGATCATTGCCACTAGACCTGCAAATGGAGGAAGTAAGAAAGCAACGTCCAAGTTCAAAGGATTCCTTCCTTATAATGAAGACGGAAACTGCTAATGAAGGTGGATCTCGCACTGGAAATTTTGAATTTGGTGAGAATACCTATCCTAAAACAAGAAGAGCTGGCATGCATGAGGCGCTGTTGTTCTCCCACAGATTAGAGGATACAGGGAGCTCTAACCGAGCTACTGTTTCTGATTATTTTACTGAAGCTACACTTACTACGAGCCAAGAGGAAGGAGATTGGTTTGGTAATAAAGGAATAGATACATCAGCAAACAAGGATGGGAACATGGAACTGAAAGCATTTGGTGGTGATTATGCATCTCCAGGAACTGCTGAATATTGTCACATTGAAAAAAACAAGAAAGAAGTTCTAGCCGATGACTCATTCATGGTCCAGGCTCGACCTTTAGATGACGAACAATCTGCTTCCCTTTTGAGAACGGACCTTAGCTTGGTTTCAGACATAGTTGATGCTAGTCAATATGAAAATGGAACATCAGAAATTTCACAAAATGATAATGAAGCACTTGGAGCCCATGAGCCGGATGATCTTTTCATGGTGCTGGGTCGTGATTCATCCGCCGAGCAACCTATGTCATCTTGGACTCCTCAAATGGATTATGGAGAGGATATTTTATCTGCTGAAGCTAATGGGAGGCAATCTGATGCTGGAAAAGATTCTTCCAAGGGCAAGCTTCTTTCTAATGGTAAGGTAACAAGTGACAGAAAGTCAAAGGTTTCGAATGCATATCTTGGAAAAAACAGATCGGACATCAGGTCAATGACCAAAAAACCCCCGCTCGGAGGCAGAAATGTCAGTCAGAAAAGCAAAACTGAAAGGGTATGCTATATATGATTTTGGTATTGCCTTCAGGGATGGGAGGATAAATTGCTTTTGCATGACATAAATCGCAGCTTTACATTGCTTCCTTTTGTTTCTCTCAATTTTATAAAGAACTGCATAGATCACCAAATTTTGCATCATATAAAACCATCTTAGGTTGCTTGGTAAATTTTATTGATCTTGATTTCTCTCTCTTATCGTAATTCTTTTACTTATTTTTTCTATTTTACCCACATACATGTAGGAAGAGGAGAATAGGAAGAGAAAAGAGGAGTTATTAGCGCAACGTCAGAAGAGAATTGCTGAAAGGAGCGCTAGTGGGAGCATTCCGGCGACATCAAAAAGAATTCCTTCAGAAAAGAGACCTACAATATCTTCCTTGACACATGAAAAGCCCCAAAACCAACCTCCAAGCCAAGAGAATAAAAAAGCAGGAATTAGGAGTACCACCATTGATCGTCTTGCCACTGCTAGGACAACTCCAAAGGTAGAAGCAGTCCCACCAAAGCCTGCCCAACCTAAAAAGGCACCCGTAAAGGCAAATTCCTTACCACAGAAGACCATGAATGCGAACAGTAAGAAAGCCAGTCCAAACAGAATTAAATCTGAAGTCCTCCAAAAGAACGATGACATGGCTGTGATAGCTGAGAAGCAAACAGAAGTGGAAATCCCAAAAGCAATACCTACTATGGTTGTCAATGGCAATAAAGAAGACATTAAGGAGTTGCGTAGCATCACTTCAATAGAAAATAATGAAGGGGCTAAGATCTTACAGACAGAGCGTTCAGATGATTCACTACGCAAATCTGTACAAGTAGCTCACTTGGAAGTTGCAGTGGGATTACATGAAGCATCTCATGTTCGTTCTGAAATTCAAAAGGTTTCTGATGATTGTGGTGAATATATCTCTAAAATGCCAGAACTTCCTACCCCAGAATTACCTACTCTGAACCTTTCTGCTCTGAATGTCAGGGAAAGCACAAGTAGTGAAATTTTACGGTCACCAAAAAATTCTGAAATAGAAATATCAACCCCACCATCTGAAGACATAAACCAGGAAGCAGTCCACTCCAGGAAGAAATGGAACAGTGACGAAAGTTCCCCCAAAGCTGCTAAAGGTTTCAGAAAGCTTCTTTTGTTTGGAAAGAAAAACCGAACCTCTATTTTAGCTTGATGTTGTTGGACTAGGCCGATTATGGGACATAAGGCAACACTCTCGAAGAAGGGTTATGGGACATAAGGTAACACTCTAGAAGAAGGGTTTTGGTCCTGCAGTTTATGTTCCCATATTTCTTGTCGAATTCAACAGGATTGCTTAACCAGGAAGAAGAAATGAAACTCGGGAAAGGAAAAAGGTGTGCAAGTATTTAGATGGTTTGTATGCATAATAAGGCCTTTGGTGTTGGTGCCGTATGAGGAATGTTGTCTTGTTTATCTGAGTTTTGTATCACATGAGAAAAGGGTGTAAAGTATTATTGCTGTACGAGTCTGCACTTTGGATATTCATAAACGGGGAATTCCTTGAAATCACCTGTAGTGTTCATAAATTTCTCTCCATACGTACTCTGGAATCATGCAGTGATTTATTGGTCAACATTCGCAACTTCTGCATTTACAGACTAATCTTAAATTTAATGTACTTGTAAGGTTCGCGAAGTACAGACTGCCCAACTATTATTTTCAAGAGTTATTTATTGACTAATGAAATCTTCAGATCGTCCTGAATTCGGAGCAAGTAAGATGCCAATGAAATTCACACCTGATCCAAATCCAGCTGTACTTCAAATGGAAAAGTGACAAGGCACCTATAAAGTGCATAAAGTTCTAGAAGCTGATGAACTTTTTTCACTCCAATTTGGTCATAATCATTAGCAGAAACTCCTACGCTACTGTAATTGACCGGTAAGTCACTGATAATTGAAAAGTGAAATTGATAAATTTGAAATCTGTGATTATGGTTTATGTTGTCTTATTCTCTCCCAAGTTTATGGACTATTAATTATGATTATGAGTAACATATATATATATATATTATATGTTGATTGTTTCAAGTAGATGGACATATTCTTTTAGTGGAGAGTTGTAATATGGCACCGAAAATAGAAGTTGAAAATTGTAATCTCGTACCAAGTGAAGTCAGAAGTCTAACTCCAAATCAATTAAAAAATGAAGTTTTAGATCACTTCAATAAGACTAGATCAATGAACAGAGTAAAAAAGTTAAATAAAATTATTGTCAGAAGATGTTAGTCAAGAGTTTAAAAGGTGGATTTCTCATTTAAAGAGGTCAAACATTTTTTACCCTTAATCTTATAATTGGAAAAAATGAAATAACTACAACATCTTATGAAAGCAACAGATCAAGATTTTTTATTGCTTCTATAGTAAATTGATGGTGAACATCCACTATCTATAGTTGATGTCAAAAAATTTAGGATAGTTTGCAATTCATTGCAACTGATCTTCAAGGTTCGAACTCCGAATATATTGAAGGACATTATGAAAATATACTAGGATAAGAACCTTATTAAGTATTGAAGGACAGATTAACATTGTAAGAGATATGTGGACAATCGATAACCAAAAGAAGTGTTATATAACAGTGATGACACATTATGATGACAACGATAAATTTTGAGATAATTTATATTCTTTAATATTGTTATCATTTACTTTTTCATTATGTTATGATTGATATTGATCATATTTGTAGATGATAGGTTCATTTATGTGTCGACACTACATACAAGCGAAATGTTGGCAATCGTATTGAAAAACTGTTTGATAGATTGTAATATTAACACCATAACATTAAATAATTGTAACATGAATGATGCTATGATTGAAAAACTAAAGAATAAGATAAGGATTGAGAGCTTATTGGTTAGTGGAAAGTTATTCCATATGCGTTAGTTTGTATATATATTGAATTTGATTGTAAAGAATGAGTTGGATATGATAAAGGAAACAATTGATTCGATTCAGAATATTATAGTATATTTGAGTGCAACACCTAAAAGAATTGAGAAAATTGAAGAAATTTCATGACAATTATGCATTCCAAGTACGAAGAAGTTGATTTTAGATTGTCTAGCTAGATAAAACTTAACTTTCAAGATGTTGATAATATGTTGACATGTTTACCAGACTAAGACAATGAGATTTTCAATATATTTGCATGCCTATAGTAGACCAATAAGACTTGGCTAGAAAACCTTGTGTGAAGCTGGAATTATTTTATACTATGACTAAATTGTTCAGAGGAACAAAATATCCAACTTCGTACTATTGCTTTAATACTATATAATGAATCACATACACCTATGAGGG
This sequence comes from Erythroxylum williamsii, assembly GCA_027564335.1. NCBI lineage: Eukaryota > Viridiplantae > Streptophyta > Magnoliopsida > Malpighiales > Erythroxylaceae > Erythroxylum > Erythroxylum williamsii. The sequence goes on along the minus strand of JANITW010000236.1, from coordinate 80,222,114 downwards.
GTATTATGGTCATTATTCTTTAAATAACTACCAAAGGTAGTTAAAGTTTTTGAGTTTAAAACCAGATACATAAAGATAAGTTGAACATCCTTTAAAAAAACATTTTGAATAAGAATATCTGCAGAAAAGCATTCTTTAACTGGGGGGACTACAACAATAATTCAAGTACGTGATTGCTTTTTTTGTCTGCATATGCAAAGATCCTATTTAACATGATCTATGTGATTATGTTCTATCTTACTTTTTTATTCTAACATTGGTATCAAAGTAGGTATTTTTTTTATTTTATATGCATGCTAAAATCAAGATGTCGTAAATCTGTGTTGAAATTTGGCTACTGATTATTTGTGAATAATTATATGAATATCTACAAATATCATGAACTTGGATATGCTATCTTTCTTGCTATATCATACTAGGCTCATGAGTTATTTGTGTATAACACGTTAAGTTGTGTTATTTTCTGTAACACACGTTAAGTTGTGTTATTTTCTGTAACACCAAGATAGCAAAACTCATCTAAATAAGGTTTGAGTTGTCCTTTAAGAGAGAAGCGGTTCCACTGCCATTAGAAGCCGTAAGAGAATGAAAAAAAAAACAAATTGTAGAGAAGAGGAGGAAGAAGGCCCCTCTTCTTAAAAGAAGAACTAGAGGCATGTGACTTCTCCAAAAGTTAAATGTTTTGTTTAAAGAACAATTATAACAAGATAAAGGCTTAATAAATGGGCTATTTTTAAAAAATAAGATTTAGGTTTTATAGGTTTTAGATATATGTATCATAATAACTAAGAATGGATTAAGGCTTTGGGCTTTGAGATCTATCATGTTAATAAGCTTGTGACAATTTTTGGGCTGTAATGATATGTAAGGAAAGGTTTAAAGTTTTGTGATCCAAAGTGACAATAAGGTTTTAGGCCAACAAACAATGAATGGGTCATGTTTATGTAATGTCGTATAGGCTATGACTTGGACCCATAATATTTGACTTTCTTTCATTAGGATTGAAGGCTTAGGCTTTAATAAATACATTGATGTTGGGCAAGACTTTATTATCTATATTGATGTTTTGAATTAAATGTAGCATAAAGAATTAGAAATAAGTTTTCTAATTTACACAAACTAATTAATTTAGTTAAAATTGTTTCTAATTAAAATAAAATATTAGAAATTAGTTTTTCTAATAATATTAAAATAATTTGTTTAGTTAAAATAAACTTAGAAATAAGTTTCTAAA
>JANITW010000236.1:80168797-80181835 GCA_027564335.1 Erythroxylum williamsii | reverse complement strand
CCTAGCTGCCACGAAATTGCAGATAAAGAATCCAATCTAGTCAAAGCATGGAGGATTAAATTGAAGATTGTCTACCACAAAGGAACACTCAAGTATATCAAAATGTGCTCAAAGATGGAGTGTTATCTCCACCGGTTGAACTATTAATGACGGGAGCTATAGCTTGGTCCACGTCTCTACTTGGCTTCTTTTAGTCCAAGCATCCTGTATTTTTGTTAGTTAATGCTTAGACAAAAGCAAGTTGGGAAAAGAAAGGACTTGAGAAAACAATGCTCAGGGAAGACGACTCCATTATATTCAAGTTTATCGATAACACCAACCTTGATGAGATTATGGAGCAGGGTTTGTTGCAAGTGGGAGGGCAACCCCTCTTCATCCATAAATGGAGGCCGGGACTTGAAATGAATAGAAGTGAGATAGACACCTTGCCATTATGGGTACAGTTGCATAACGTCCTGATAGAGTTCTGGACCATTGAGGGTCTTAGTTACATGATTAGCTATTTGGGTAAACCCATTTGTATGGATTCCTAAACTATAACGATAGAATGACTTTGCTATGCTAAAATGTGCGTTGAAGTATTAAAAAAGGCTCCCCTACTTGATTCACTTCCTATTCTTTGGCTGACTGACAAGGGTGAACTAGAGAATAATGTCATACTCATCTCCTATCCCTAGAAACTGACAAATGATAGCAAAGTCTAGAAGCATACAAGTAAGGTGTTTCAAATTGGATGGCATAATGAGATATTGGATTTTGGAGTAGTTGATGGTAAGAATGGTGTAGTAAATGAAAACTTAGGAGCTGTCTATAAATCACCCTTAGCAGAGGCAGATAATAACATTAGTAGTGCTGTAAAAGTTATTAATAGTGTGGTCAACGCTACTGAATGTGCAATGGTTACTGTTACTAGTGTAGTCTTTGATACAACCCATGTTCAGGCTGTTAAAGATAACCTTCTTGCAATGGATGAAAATACTAGTATTGCTACGGTGGGCGTGCTTAATGGTGTTGTGGAGGTAGTTAATGGTGTTCCAACTGCGCAAATGAATTAGGTTGTAGATTAATGGTAATCAATTAGTTGGATTGAGGTCCGAATAAGTTGTCACAAATATTTCCCAGGAATAGAAAACTATTGATAACTCAAATGCAAACAATGTGGAGAGTATAGACAATAGATTGAATGATTTCACCTCCCAGTATTTTGAGCATTGTCAGATAGATTGGGCCAACATATTGACTCTATTAACAGCTGTTGGACAAATTGAGAATCAAGTAATAGGGGTCTTTCAAGAACAAGCAGAGGATTGTAATAGTCCATTAGCGGTAGTCCATTTTCCTAACATCCTTGGAGATTTTTGTATGGAATCCAAATTGACAAAAGGGAAATTTGCAAGGAAGCGAAAGTCAAATCCTAAATATCAGGGGAATTCCCCCAAATAGTGAAACATTAGGGGGTTAAAAAACCGTCATAAAATAGAAATGGGGAATGAGCTTTTCCATAAAGATGAAACATCGATGGTACCTATAGTTGTTTCTTGTTGTGGCCTATCTTGCAGACAGTTATACTACCTTACTTAGTAAGTTTTTGTTTTAGTCATTTTTCAATGTGATGGTAAGCTTGGAGTCATGAACTTGTTGTAACTTAGATTTAGTTTTGACTACATTTAATTTTTTTCATTTAAAAAAAAAATCGAGAACAATAGAACATTCTCCCTAATCACTTTAAGATGATGAATTATATAATGATTATTTAAATAACTCCATATAGTTCACATTATATCTAATCACTACCAAATAAGCTACCTATGATTAAAATAAGTCATAAGTAGTATTATAAAATAGCAATCACCATATGAGATACTTTATAGATTTTAAATCAAATAATCACTTATACAATCCTTACAATGATAATTTTCATAAACTTATAAATAATGTTCCAAATAGAATTCTTATAGAAGGTCAGTTTAGTGAATTTACTTTTCTAATAAACACTATTCATTTATTTAAGTATCTTCATACTTTAATATATAAGGCGTGCTAGTCTTTTTATGCTTTATTAATATCTAGTCTTAATAATATGAATTTCTTAATCATGATCTCAGCACAATTTCATATGCGATGTATATTTGTCTCATAAATTTTACAGATTGTTTATTAATTTACAATAACTACAACTGTCAGATACTATGTTCATTTTAATTATTGCGATGCACCCATAAATGGAAAAATTTTCTTTTTTACCTATCTCTATCTTAATGAGCTAAAACCAAGACTCTTATATTTTGTTGAATATTAGTTTGAGTAAGTTTAGAATGAGCCCCGTGAAAGCTTGAAATGAATAAACGATTTTTTTTCTATGCCTTTGAGCTATATATCCTCGTTTAATTCTAGTCATTAAATAAAGGAAACTTTGATAAATAACTAATTGAATTCCTTTCTTTCAATTATTTTTTTCACCTTTCTAATAATAACAAAATAGATTCTTTCAATGTATAAAACAAAAATTTCAATAGCTTTCGCTACTATAAGCTTCCCAACCACTATTTTTTTTGGCATTGCGTCTATAAAAAAAAGAAAAAAATGTATTTATATATATATATATATATATATATATATATCTAAATATGTATAAAAATGTCTTTAAATAATTATGTTACTAAATTACAACCAATTGATTGAATATGGAGTAGAAACAAACACAACTTACCTAACATTTCAATTTCATATATAAAATTCGTAAGTTAGGTTTTGTTTTGATATTATGGAAGAAAGAATACCAGGTCAAAGAAATCAAGGAAGGATGTTTGTAAGTGCAATGTGTTGATATGGCCAAACACAATCATGACTAGTAAGTGCTATAAGTCCTTAAAATTAAAATATTGAGAAAATATGAAAAGTTGAGCAGATACCAGTAGTCATTCTCACGCTTTTACTTTGAATGAATAATAAAGGATGAACCATCCTTTAGAAGCGTGTTTATACATAGTGCTTCAATCAACGTATTAATATTATTTCAAAGTAAACATATAGAGAAGTTTATATGTCGTCTAAATGAAAGAAGTTCAAGTACGATCTTTCAAGTAGTTAACCCCACGAGGAAAATTGACGTTTTTGAAGGGGTGGGAAGAAAGAAACCCTCCTTTTGCTACTTAGAGTTAGTCAAGGTTTGCGTGTTCTCACTGATTCTGTCAAATCAAGAACGAGTGGTCTTTTCCAGGATTCAACTTTTTAAATTTCTAGTACAATATTCTTCCTTCAAATTCAACTCAACAAGTAAAAGGGTGCAATATTAAACAAAATTGGTAAGTAGAAGTTGAACCCCTCTAAATTCCTATATATATTTCCAAGCTATCCAAGCCTAGATCTTGTACTTCTTCAATAATTCAAGCCATAAACAGCGATTTAAAGCATTTATTAAAAAGGAAACCATAAATTATTGGTTTTTTTTTTTTTTAATATAGAAGCCATGCATCGTTCTTTAGCCATCTTCCAGCGCCAATTTCTTCGCAAATACCATCAAATCCAGATGGCAGATCGCGTTAGGAAGCCTTGTGATGTGTTCATTAATCATAGAGGGATTGACACAAAGCGCACGATTGCTACTCTGCTTTATGATAATCTTTCCAGGCTAAACCTACGTCCTTTCTTAGACAACAAGAACATGAAACCTGGGGATAAACTATTTGACAACATCAATGATGCTATCAGAAAGTGCAAGGTTGGAATAGCTGTGTTTTCTCCTCGTTATTGTGAGTCGTATTTTTGCCTTCATGAACTGGCTTTAATTATGGAGTCCAGGAAGAAGGTGATTCCTATCTTCTGTGACATCAAACCTTCACAGCTTCGTGTGGTGGACAATGGAAAATGTCCCGCGGAGGACATCCGGAGGTTTAGCTGCGCTCTCGAAGAAGCGAAGTATATTGTTGGGCTCACGTTTGACTCCTTAAAAGGGTAAGATTATTTCTTCTTTAATTTCCTTGTTTATGTCGATCGAATCATTAATGTGTATAAATTTCTTCTTTAATTTCCTTGTTTATGTCCATCGAAATTATTAATGTGTATATTTTGCTTGTAGTCCAGACGCAAGTTTACAAATCTATACCATTTTTTGTTCTTATCAATCTAAGCGAACTCTCACGCATTCACTTCTTGCTACGAATTGTTAATCGATTGAAAACATAACATATTATCCATTGTCTTTAACCTCAGCAAAAGATGTCTATATAAAAGTTCGTATCACTTTCGTGCAGATACGTATCTCGAGTTAACAAAGCAAGAGTGATACCAAGTTTTGGTTGATAACATCTCTACCATTATCATAGGTTCCTGCAATTTGGACGATATATGATAATATGCATACAAAAATGCTGACTTTTGATTATTGTTTCAATTGTTGTTGTAGTCTTATATGTGTGTGTGTGTGTGTGCCTCCATTGTTAATTATCTAATGATTCAAGCAAGTAGTTCACACTTTCAGTTACTACAATATTGTCAACAAGATTTCAATAATTCTTATTTATACTAATTTCTAAATTTACTTCAATTAAATGATCCATTTCTTAAAATATTCCTGTTTGATTCTTTTTTTTTACTACTTTTTGCAATTCATATATTTACAGAAACTGGTCGGAGGTTGCGACAAGTGCTTCTGATATTGTCATCGAAAGTTTGATTGAGATTGAGAATGAGAAGCGTCTGCTTAAGCTTAATCGCCGAAAGATTCCTATCCTGGCCTAGTTGCTGTAATCCTCCAACATCAATCGATGCTTGAATATCTGACACAAGACTGAAACCTCAACTTCATGTTCATTTTTACTGACATTTCCTTTTGTTAATAAATTGTGTAGTGGATTGGTCCCTTGTCCATTATCTTGATCTGTCATTCTTTCGTTGTTAAGCTGTAAGCATCTCATTTGTTCTTTGTAATAGACGTCTCTTTTATTCTTTATAATAATCAGGAGGATTTCCATCAAAGTGTGTAAAGAGTTGAAATTTCAGGTGCATCAATTTTCTTTATCTCTCTTGAATTCGGTTGATTTAATTCTCCATTATCATAAAAATGAACTTAAAATTTAAGAGAAAATTGAAATCCTTACAATGTTGATCTTGTTGCCCGTGAAGTCATTTTACATATGGAGTTTAAAAAGATCCTTTCGTTTTAACTTAACAAAAAGATAGATATATAAAATAAAGAAATCGTCTTTAGTAATTGTCTTCTAAAACTTCGCATTGAAATAATAAATTTTACTTAGTAAAGTGCATTTTTACCTATTTTCTTTAAAATGTTTTCAATTTTTTTAATAATCAATTTGATTGATTTAATTTAATATAATTGTCGTTTATTTTTTTTACAAAGTTATAATTGAGTTAATTCTATAAGATATTTATTAATAAAAAGTAAAATATATTATTATTTATAAAAAGACATTATAACTTAATATATTGATGACAAAAGGGATTGTGAAAAAGAAACACCCTATTACTTCTTTTATTTTTGTTTTTATATAGACAATCAAATAAAACTTTCATTTGAATTATTTTTAATTTATTTGAGGAAAACAGTGTTATAGTGTGAATTGTCTAGTAGTTACTAGAAATTTATAATGATTCATTAGTTTTCAAATTAATTAACTAACTAAATGTACCATCTAATCACTCTGCACGTGAGCAGAATAAATGTTACTCACCTTTGTTGGAAGAACCGGCGTATTACCTAATGGTCAAGTGGATGGAGATTGGCATATTTTCCTCTAATAAAGAAGAAAAACACAGCTGCACAAAACTTACGATTCATTAATTCAGTTGGAACTTTCACAAGATTGTGTTCAAACTAAAATCATAGATATGTTAACAGGTCTGTTAATATATAGATATAATTGCACAATCAAACTAGTTAATTAAAAATATTAATAACTCTATGCTATCGAACTGAGCTTTACAGCATGATCAATCACGTTTTAAAGATAAATAACCGAATGTAAGAGATCATTTGGCATTTCCTTTGGCAACCTTCTCTCTATTGATGCGAAAAACCATGGAAACTAAATATAGGTTTTCTTTCTTCATTATTTGATAAAACAATAGCCAAAAACATAACGGAGATAGCAGTAAAGAAGCAGGGGTCTTCATGTTTGGCGCTGAACCCGCGTAACTGATAATTCGTGTGTACTAGTGTTAGTACAGAAAAGAATTAGAACGAGGAAAATATGAAGAAGGCCTCCCTCGCATCGCCAGATAAACGGCGTAACTGATCACTTCCATCATCTCTCCGGCGAATCTCACAATCAATGGCCTCAAGTAAACTGCCCACAGCCCCACTACTGCCATCGCTATATCTGCTCCCACGCTCATAATCTCACATTTCCTTTCTCACTCTATTTTTCACTTACCGGTTGGTCTATGTATGTGACAAGTGTTACGGCTTCAGTTACATTGAAAATGGGCACCTTACATCTATATATCTCGGTTTCTATTTGCACATGCCAACTAACGCTTATAGTCTAAACTACCAGTCTGAGTTCAAGAACCTTCAAAAATCAAATCAGGGATATCATCGGAGGATTTCTACTTTGAATGGAAAAGGGCTAAATAGTGCTTGGGTTATTATAAAGACTACTAAAGAGTGTCGTATTTGAGTTTTGATATAGGTCCAGTTGAAGAAATATAATTAGATTATAATTCTTCAATTATGATATAACTTGAATAGTCCTTTTTAAATATAATTTAAGAATTTAATTTCAACTCCGTAGTCAATAATTAGCAATTTTAGTAATTATCAGTTTTAAATAAAAATATATTTTCAAAAAATATATTCTTATTATTTACAATATTGCCGAATACTGATATGATCCGTTACTAACCACATAACTTTTTCTATAACTTTAAACACTTATTCATAATAAATGTACGAGAGATAGTATATCAAGTATCAATTATCAACATTTAGTTAAAATCCTGCTGAGACGCGAAGTTTAGGAAGATCTGATAATATGCAGTCTTACTCATACATAATAGAGAAGTTGTTTATGATATATGAGAGATAATATAATTAAATTTTTTGACGTGAGATAATATAGTTGAATTTTATGATGCAACTTAATTGTTTGTCAATGATGTGAGTTCATACTTTTTATTGTACCTTTATATTTAACTTTTCTAGCAATGATTTCTACAATCATAGATAAGGAAAATTTAAGAGCTTTTTCAATATATTTTTACACAATTAAAAAACAGATAATATGTATTATGATTGTGTGCTTAATGTATAAAAATGAACTCTAGTTTACAAAGGTAGAGCAATGAGAAAAATGTAATGGGTTGTTATAAATTAAGAAGATTTATTACTATTATTGTAAAATATTTACAAAATCATTTTCAATATATTCCTCTAAACTTAAAATCGATGAAAATTAGCAAGTTGGAATTTAGAGATGGAAGTACGAAATTAAATTAATAAGCAAGTTTTAGTGAAAATATTAGCAAGCTAATCTTCAAAAGAAACAAAGATAAGTCATATTATACCTTAAATATTATGATATCTTATAAAGTGATAATTATTCTCAATATGTTTAGTATAATGATATAGAACATTATTATGAGCAAGTTACATAGTACCACAATTATTACAATGGAAGACAATAGTTGATAATTGTCTAATGCTTATATCTTAGAGTAACTAACGTAACCAAATAAGTTCAAAGATAGTATCAGTCATGGCCCGATATTTAACTTTAGTACTACTTTTTTAATAGATTAATGAATCTCTAAGAAACAAAAAGTGGAAATCGGTGATAAAGTGTTGATATTTATGATCACCAATCTAATCAATATTAGAATAAACTTTTCGAACAATAGAAGAATGTTGAGAAAAATGAAGCCATGAAATAACATCCCTAAAAGATAATGAATTATGAGTATGAAAGCAACATAATGAGTGGTACGTGGAACAAACATAAAATTACTAACAATGTGGATTTCATAGCATTGTTAAGTCAAGTGATTATAAAATGAATAAGACCACTAATTAAGTATCTATAAAGAATTATATCACTAAGAAGAGCATCATCACTAGTAGAATGATGAATATTATACTCAAATGAGTGAATACAATTTTAAAAGATATGACCCTTGAACAAGAAATAAGCTTGATAACATATTTGACTTGAGTCTATCAATATACACACTAGTTAGATGAGACTTTAAGACCAAAGAAGAAATCAAAAAGTCTATAAAGAAAGATTTTAATATCAATAATGCCTTGAAAATCATCATCAATAATAATCATGGCATTGATACCAAAGAAAAAGTAGTGTGTATCCTTAGGCAATCTTATAAAGAAATAGTGCATAATCACAAAGCCTAGATTTGAAACCAAGCTGAGAAACAATTTCACCAAACTTAGAAAATCAAGCGTGATGCTTGTTTAAAACCATACAAAGCCTTTTATAGCTAACAAAACTTATCAAATGAGTATGTATGATTAGGAGATAGTTGTATGTACAACTCTTAAGATAAATTTCTGTTAAAAAAATGCATTCTTAACATCCTTTTAAAATAATTTTCTTTACTTTATAGCAACAATGACAATAAAATTGAATAAAAATAAAACAAGTTATTGAAGACAAAATCTTTTTGTAGTCAATGCCTTGTTCTTATGTAAAGACATTTGTTATAATTTGGGCTTTATATCATTTAAAATTATTTGCACAACTATTGGTTTTATAGACATATTTACAACTAATCACTATTTTTTTATAAGGTAAGTTAACCATATCCCATATATATTGATCAATGAGTGCTTAAAGCATTTTTGTCAATGTTTTCTACCATAAAAGATTATAAATAGCACCTTGTCGTATGTGTGAGACTCATAAGGTGTAATGATAAAATAAATAAAATTGTGAAGAAGAATATAGGATTGCCCAACACAAATAAATTGACGAAAATGAATGAGAAAGTGAAGTAGATAGAGCAAGATAAATTAAAAGTGGAGTTTTTGTACTTTTCATAAAGGTTGGTCTACATTACAAGAGATGTCATTTGCAAAATTTCATTAGAAAAAAGAAGAATATAGGGGTTAAAGAGAAGAAATGTAGTAGGCTTGTTAATTTGGAAGGAAGATATAGTTGAGAACATTTTATGTTAAAAATAACAAGAGGAGAAATTTGAAAATATTTAAAAAGAGAACCCCAACAACAATAACCCTTATACATAATACCATATCTTAGAAAGCAACAAAGTTGTGTTCTTGGTTCTGATTTAGTATAATCATGAGATTGAAAAAGAAGCGAAGTAAGTACTGACAAAACTTTAAGTGTATGATATTTTAAAGGATAGTTATGCAAATGCTTGTGGGGAATAATATTACCAATGACTGGAGAAGGAGTGTGATAGATTTTCCAATAATAAAAGTAACTTTCCCTAAAAAATTCCATGGCAAAATGAGAAGATAAAAAAATGTCCAAATATATATAAGATGTGTTTGGAGTGTGATAGATTTTATAGCCAATAATAAAAGTAACTTCTCCCTAAAAAGTTCCATGACAAAATGAGGAGATAAAAAAAGTCCAATTATATATAAGATGTGTTTGTATTTTCTTTTTACATACTCCTTTTTTTAGTAACCATCCAAAACAAAATCTTTGAACAATTGTCCCATTTTGGGATAAGAATTAAACAAGAGTGTTTTCTTTGTATTCTAAGACATTATTAGTGTGATATTTTAATTTAAAAAAAATTAGTAGCAATCATATTTGCGAATCATAAGTATATGGAAAGCAACTCAAACTTGCTTCACATGAGATAAAACCAATGTTTTAAAAATAGGATCAAAAGTTAAACCAGTAAGACAAGAGGTTTAAGGTTTAAAAGATTCAACCGATATTATATTATCATAAAATTAGTTAAATATTAAATAAAATTGAAGAATGAAGTTTAATTGAAAAGAGAAGATACTAAATAAAAATTAATTATTATAAAGCCTAATTAGTTTACTAAGACAAACATATTAATTAATAAATTGATCATTTTTTAACAACAATGATTATTAAATAAATCGAATTGAAAAATTAAAAATCAAACAAAAAAAGTTGGTAAATTCAAGGTTTTTAAGGTTGAACTAGCCAAACTAATTTTATTCTTTAATCATTGGATAAAACTACATAAATCTAAAATAATTACCAACAAAAATAACATAAGAATGTCAACTATTTGTAGAAATATAAGGAAAATTTTCTCAAATATTAAAGTAAAAAAAGTCAAAGAAGTATAAATGCTATTAGCAAAAGAAAATGTGATGTTTTGAAAGCTTATATAAGACATAATCAGCAATTTTGATTGTGACATGACCCAAACAACCTTCAGAATTTAAAGATTCCAATTGAGAATTAGAAGTATGGCCCAATAAGTATGACAAATGTGAGAAGTAACATAAGTAACAGTGTTGTTCAAAGAAAGACAAAGAAAGGTAAGCTTAAACAAGCAACTAACTTTACACTCGATCCTAATGTTCTCCTTTGCCTGTTAATCACATATGAAACAACTATAACATAAAAAATGTACACCGAATCACTATAATTTATTTATATATTATTTTAAGTATAATTCATATTTCATATTTATTCATTTTATAATTATTCCTCCATCATTTGATATACATATATAGTTGCATGGAAGTTTCAAAAAGAAAAGAGAAAATTTGCCCTTTATGAGCTTAAAGAAAATGAATGCATGAGGGAGCCTATATTAGCTATTCTATCTCTAAATAGAATATTAAGTTGGTTGGGAAAGGAGGCCACATTATAAGCGTAGAAGACAAAAAGTGTTAAATTAGAAGAGACATCTAATAATGGTTACAATATATCATATTTCCAAATACAGAAATAATACCTATTATGTTCTAATTTTAACATGCACTTACTATTAGAAAGTTGTAAAAAATATCATTCATTTGATCAAAATTTTATCGGATTCCAATCTCAAAATATGTTTATACTTTCTAAAAAAAAGATCGATGTTGCATAATGACTCACTAATGCATGTAACCCAGACATCGCCTTGCCAATTTTCAATTGTTTTTAGACAAAAATAGGAACCATTTTCATATTTTCAACTTCCTATTCATAATAAAATATTAGTTTTAAAGAACTTTAGTTATTTTCTAATTTATTTGATTGATTTCTAGTTCTTGAATCTTATTTGTTTTAATCATATCTTGAATAATCTTATTTAATCTTAGTAATAGAATGTTTTAGATTGAGTTTATTATTTCTATTTGAAATATCATATGAGTATTTAAATATCTTGTTAATTGGTATTGAGTGAATCCTTGATGATATAGTTATGTGCTTAACTTGAATTTTAATCTTGTTATTATTTGCTTGTAATGATTTTACATTAAAATCTGAATTTTAGTAATTAATTTGACAATTAACTATTCTTTTTGGAGAAAATATGAATTGATAGACATCATACTATTTATGTTTTATATTTCTTGCGTGAGCTAAAAAACTTAGATGGATTTCATATCAATCTTATTTTCATGATAATCTAAGTGAATGTGACTATCACAGTTTAGTTCTAAAAGGTGGTTCATCATCTTTTATAATTAATTGAATTCACTAATTGAGGATTTAATTATTTAATCAAAATACTATATTCTTTACTTTTTGTCCAATATTAATTTACTTTACCTCAGTCCACTCTTTTATTGGATCATATAGATAAAGTGTAAAAGTCTAAGTTAGTGGTTTACTTGTCCTTATGGAATCCATATTTAATTATCTTTTAAGGAATCCACTTTATTATTTATTGTGATTAGTGTACTCGTCAGCATGTTTTAACTTATATTTTATTTAATTACATCATATGCTAACATTAATTTTACGTAATTGTCTAATAGATAAAAGATTTAAGGTAACTTAGGGGACATAAAAAATCATAAAATTGATAAATTTTATATCTGAATTTTTATTTTATTTTGATCATATATGGTTGAATTATTTGCAATATAACCAATAGATGCAATAATGGGCTATCTTTTAAATGTGAAGGTTGAAGAGTCAGAAGTCCTATGATTACAATAAGGAGAGTAAAAAAAATAGTAGGAAGATTTATTTGATGTGATAAATAGAGCTTGTGAGGTAGAATTACTAGGATCTTATTACAATTATTAGAGAAGATAATTAATGGCTTTCATTAAAAAAACTTAAGATAAGTGATGTTAGAAGACTCCTTGGAAATAGTTGAAATAGCAAAGATATTAGAAGAATAAGATTTGCTATGTTACCCATAAGTTTTCTTATGTTATAATCATCAATAATTAATAATAACATGACCATAATTTTGGTAGTAATTACTAAAATTATTTATAGATGATTGAGATGAATTTTGAGTAGAAATAGATAATGTATTATCATTATGTTTATTCAATTGGAATAGTATTTAGGTGAGTTTTTTAGAAATTAATTTGTTCATTATAGTATTAAGTTTAAGTAGGGGAAGAATGAAGTAAGAAATTGTGCAATTTAGGGATCAGATACGAAATGACTGAATAATACAATTTTTATTCATCTTCTGTGTAAAATGTAATGTATATATACAAGACTAACTAAAACTAAAATGTCTACTAACCCATGTCTACTTACACTGTACATGTATAAAACTATAGTACTAACTATATAGCTGTACAATTAACTAAAACATACAACTAATAAAATATCTTCCACACACACACCTCAAGTTGGAGAAGGATGAGGAATTAAACCCAACTTGACAGAAAATTGAGTAAACTGAGGAGCTCCCAATGCTTTAGTAAAAATATCAGCAATTTGACTATGCGTTGAAACATAACGAGGAGTGATAAAACCCTCTTTGAACTTCTGACGCACAATATGACAATCAATTTCAAGATGTTTAGTCCGCTCATGAAACACTGGATTAGCTGTGATATGAAGAGCCGACTGATTATCACACCAAAGATCAATCGGCAAAGAAACAGAAATCCTGAAATCTTTGAGCAAATATACCAACCACTGA
>JANITW010000236.1:80116968-80132989 GCA_027564335.1 Erythroxylum williamsii | reverse complement strand
TTCTCCTTTGCAATTTCTTGTTGCAAATCTTTATCAACTGTTTGATTTTTGCTCAATCTTACTCTTAATTCATTCCATGTTCTTATATTAGTCATATGCTCAATGCAATTATCATGTTCTTTGATTCTGTTAGAAACTTTTGTGTTAGTTTTGTATAATACTTTCTGAACTGATGAAAAATTTGCTTTGATTTGATTTTGCAGAGATGGAAGACTTTGCAAGAAAGTAAAGAAGAAACTCAATTTACTTGGTTCGATAGCACAAAGCTATCTACGTCCAAGGGTCAATCACACACACCGGAGTTTTATTAGGATCAAGGAATGGAGAAAATACAAGAGATTGGGTGTTCAATGACACCTGCAAGAGTTTTTCCCAAAAACTCTCTAGTACCCACTTGTAATGTACTCTAGCACTCTCTTATTTCCTCACCTGAATTGTAGAATGAAAACTCAATGGACTTGGCTATATTGGTATTTTTTTTCTCTGTATCTAAATGCTTGGGACTTGGTTTTATATAGGCTTTCATGTAACTGCTGCCTTGGATTGAATCAACAAATTCTTGCCTTGTCCACGTCACTTTAATTAAAGACTATCTTTAATTATCTTGTTCTTTTTGCATAAGTCTTTAACTGGGTCCACCATTGTGCATGTGCTTACCTTTCACGTGACTTCATTTGCCTTTGTATAATTGAACTTAATGAAGTGCAACATTTTATTCATAAAGTTCCCTTGTGCTATGCGTTTTTGTGGCTATTGGTTGTATCTGCGTTTTGATCAATAATAAGTCTCCATGCTTAACTAAAGTCAAGTCTTCAGATATTCTTCAAAATCTTCGATAGTCACTTTTTTATTATCCTTTTCATATCTCTGCTATTCTTCTTCCTCTTTGCTTCGACTCATCATCTGTAACTCTTGATTTGTAGAGTTTTAGTGTTGATTTTGAAGAATCATGTGTTTTTCTTCATAGAGTCTCTCACTAAGATGCTTCCAATCTCTAAATCCGTCATTTGCTAATCAACTTTGTTTGTTAGTAAATTTGAACAATTTATAATAAAAATAATATACTTTATCTACATGTTTAGAATAAATCAACCATTTTCTATCGCTAATTTCTCAATTACTCAAATTTCTATAATAATAAGAAATGAAAAATGACGAGAGGTATTGTCTAAAGGAAACATAAAATCCAACTCTCTTACAGGCCCTTTTTCAACTAAAATATCCCTTGCTTTATTATCAAGATTATCCCAATTCCTAGGATCATAAATGTCCAATATAGGGCTTACTTACTCATCTGCCTTTGAATTTTTTGAAGTGGATGCATTTGGTACATGATCATCCTCACTCAGATTTCTAATATCCTTATGAATATGAATCTCATCACTTAAATTTTCTTTATGTTGTTCAAAACCACCTTCACCTAATTTCTCAAGACTCTCACTAGAGGAGTCTACTCTTTTAATAAATTTATTAATTGCTCCTTTTAGGGATTCTATCAAATGTGCTACTTGTTTTCTTTTTTTTTCTTTTTTCACTTCCAGACAAATGCCTTTTAGGCAATATAATATAAATCAATTATAACACAGTTGGATTATAAAAAGAACAAAAGCACCTGTATGGAACTGGAAGAAGTATGCAGGCACAACCAAACTCCAACAAATTCACAATATATCACAAAGATATATAAATGGTATTATATCTGTGATAAAGGAAAAAATAAATAGCAAAATTTAATATCTAATATTAAAAATAAAAAACAAAGAGCAAAAATACATTTAAAAATTCAGAAACTTTACCTTTAAATTATATTCAGAACTCAGAAGATAAAATCGTAAAAAAAAAATTGCTGCTAATTTTTGAGTTGGAGTACTTTAAGTACATATATTGATGAAAATAAAGAAATTAGAAGGTGAAAGTATACTTAAATATTTCAAGACAATTTATAAGCATGAGATATTAACTTAACCATAAGGTCCACCATCCACAACGTTAACTTATAACGTTATTATGTTAAATCAATCTTGGAAGTTGGAACTTGCCCTTTACTAACGTTTAAGTTTTAACTATAAACATCACCAACGTTAAAATCATTTATTACTATTTACTACCCGTGGTCTACATAACATTTAAGCCTTAAGAGGCTTTCTCATTTTGCCTTGGGAAGTTAGGAATGGTGTAGCCTGCGTAGGAGTCTAAGAGAGGAGCTTACGACTGTTTGAGACTTTAAAGGATTGATATAGTCATAGGGTGAATTAGTGATATGCAGTTGTGGGAGTCAAGGGCGCTTCTCATAGTGGGCCCTGGGCAAGGGCCAGCAGGCATTGCTGACACACACGCCTTCTGTTGCCTCACACACACACAAAATCACTCCACCGTAGCTCTCACACCCAAACACATTATTAAGCTAATCTGCACATATACACTGCAAATAGTATATCTTTCGTAGACATATAATGCACGTCTCATCAATCTTGCACACCAATTGTTGGCAAATAGACTTCTAATCTCAATCAAAGATGTGGGCAACAATCATTGTAGAGATTCACGACAACTGTCTCTAATTAACGTGTATGACACAAACTCAATTTATTAAAGAGAGTCCACCTTGACCATGCAATAGTAACATCCCAATTTCTCACGCGTCCCGCCATAGAATTAATTCCAATATCAATATAATAATTATATCCTATATGTCCAATTAAAATGTCAAAATTAACTAAAAGATATATTTAATATATCCTAACAATCTCTTCCTTTTTGGCATTTTTGTCGCAACTCTAGAACTCCACTTAAAGAAACATAATTGGACATATAACGATGACATTCTCGATGCTCCCCCTCAATGTAATATTCAAATACATATTTTATAATCATAAGCCAATTCCAATCAACAAAATACAGAGAGAAGAAAAAAAATACAATCTT
Source organism: Erythroxylum williamsii (assembly GCA_027564335.1). Lineage (NCBI taxonomy): Eukaryota > Viridiplantae > Streptophyta > Magnoliopsida > Malpighiales > Erythroxylaceae > Erythroxylum > Erythroxylum williamsii. The sequence continues at coordinate 80,130,064 of JANITW010000236.1, read as the reverse complement.
ATCTGAATTGTTCTCCTCCTTTGAGACAAGATATGCCAAAAAGCCAAAATTAAGAAGCATCGGAGAAATGAAGAAGTCACTGCTTCAAATTACGAAGAGCATCAACAGTTACTTAAATAATACCTTCAATCCTCTCAATTTCAGAAAATAGAACTGCATGAGGATTAACAGTAGATGTCCTTGTGGCATCCGAGGGACTCAAAGCGACATATGGCAAATCCACCACCCGTGGTTGCGAAAAAATTCGGGGAGATATATTAATCAATGCCACAAACTCAAGCATGCTCGACTTAATCTTAGGAACTTCATTATCATACAAAAACTGTGAAATCAAACATGGAAAAGACATGTGCGTCACACCTACTGGCTCACCAACATGTTGTACTATATTCACTAAATCCAATCTCTCACACACAAACGCCTTCTGTTGCTACACACACACACACACAATCACTCCACCGGAGCTCTCACACCCAAACACATTATTTAGCTAATTTGCACATATGCACAGCAAGCATTATATCTTTCGTAGACACATAACACACGTCTCATCAATCTTGCACACCAATTGTTGGCAAATAGACTTCTAATCTCAATCAAAGATGTGGGCAACAATCATTGTAGAGATTCACGACAACTGTCTCTAATTAACGTGTATGACACAAACTCAATTTATTAAAGAGAGTCCACCTTGACCATGCAATAGTAACATCCCAATTTCTCACGCGTCCCGCCATATAATTAATTCCAATATCAACATGATAATTATATTTTATATGTCTAATTAAAATGTCAAAACTAACTATAAGATATATTTAATATATCCTAACAATATAGATGATCACAATAAGTTATTTAGTATAATTTAAGTTACAACACATGTAAATTTTCAAATAAAGGTAACATTTTAGAGATAAGTATGCAAAAATAATTATTTTAATAAACATAAAAATAAAAGAAATGATTAACATATATAATGTTTATTTAAATAAAATTTTCATTTAAAACTTTATTAAAATTTTTCATATATTAGTAAGAACTACTACAAATATCATTTTTAATTTTTTAATTTATTGCAAGTATCATTAATTACTAACTCTATTATTAATAGTATAGATGTAGATGCTAGATATATCATTTAGAAATATTTTAAAATATAAAAAGGTTATCTAAACTAAAACCACAAAAATTGTTCTAATTATCTATGATTTTACTTGAATTGAATCCTTTATGATTTGATTTTAGATCTCTTCTATCATTTTCTTACTCAACACTTATTTTATTTGTGAATTCAAATTCTCTAAAAATCCCCTTGGCCCCTTATGCCTTTACTCAAATTCTCCAAACAAAAATCCCAAATTCTTCTAAATGTTAGCCCCAAAACTTCTCTAAAATCTCTAAATGCTTACAATTATGCAAACCCAACATCAGCACGAAGAGTTATTGATGGTGTCTATAGACGAAGGCCAACATCACAGTCATCAACCACACAAAAAACAATAATGTGTTAGTGAAAGGAGTAACTTATGTATTCTGTAAGTGATCAATGGAGCAAAAAAGCATGAGTTTCCAAACGTGAAGCCTTGATGGAAGGTGAGATGCAATAAAAAGTTAAAAACTGAAGCAACACTTGGACACAGCTAGTCTAGTTGGGCATGAAATATTTTCCCTTTTTTAATTCTATTTTTGTTCCAAAATAATGACATTATATATATATATATATCATAAAATCATGTTATTTTGAGATAAAAAATTAAGGTTGAAATAAGATAATAGAACAAAAAATCTTAATAATCTTGAAAGAAAAGAGGGAAGTATGATAAATGAATTAGTGACTTGTTGATAATTATCTTTGTAATTATTAGAATTATATTTGTAATTAATATGTATTTTCCTTATAAGCTATAGTCAACTTTCTACTGATTTTGAATCACAGTATTTTAGCATTAGAATTAGGAATAATTTATTTTACTCTTTGTATATAAGAAACACGCTCTGTACATAGAACATATTAGAAAGCCCACCTTTAATATTCTTCGAAAAGATCTTCACTTTTTATCTCCTTTTTGAGTTGGTATCAGAGCCAGGTCGATCTGCTACTCAATCTCTTCAACGATGATGATAGAGCCACAGACACTCACAAACAAATCTCATTTCAAAGCCTTAAACTCCAGCAACATTCTCGATGTCGATTCATCAAGCCCATACTTCATTCATCATTCTGATTATCCAAGCTACATGCTTGCACCCATCAAATTGAACGGAGCCAACTATCCTTCATGGAGCAGGTCAATGATTTATGCCCTCATAACAAAAAACAAGATTGGTTTTATCAACGGGTCAATCCAGCCGCCTTCAAAAGTGGAACAACCAACTGAGTATGCTTTATAAAGTCAATGCAATGGGATGGTTTTGTCATGGTTTACCCATTCAGTGGAGGCCGACCTTACTCAAAGGGTTGTTCATACCAAAACAACGTATCAAGTATGGGAAGATTTCAAAGATTAGTTTTCACCAAAAAAAAAATGCAGCAGCAATATATCAAATCGAAAAATCATTACCCTCTCTATCACAAGGCACAATGATAGTCTCTGCATATTATACTAAACTAAAAAGTATTTAGGATGAGTTAAAGACATATCGGACTCTTCCCACTTGCAATTAAATGAAGGCACATAATGAACAAAAGGAAGAAGATCAACTGATGCAATTCCTCATGGGACAATGACACCTATAACATTGTTTGTATCAATATTCTTATGATGTTGCCTTTTCCCAATGTTCATCAAGCATACTCCCTTGTGATTTAAGAGGAAACTCAGCGACAAATGATGCCAGAATCAACAGAGAATTTCTCCATTGCTGTTGCAGTCCATAGTCCCCCAAGTAATGTCTCCAATGAAAACAAAGATAAGCATTGTGATCATTGCAACAGAGAAGGCCACACAATGGGCAATTGTAGAACTTTGAAATTTCACTGCAAATTTTATGATAGAAAGGGACATAAAAAAGATAGATGTAGGTTAAAAAATGGCACATGGAATTCTAACAATATCATATATCATGGATATAAACAAAATCAACATGGACATTGAGGAAGTGGATCAAATTCTCATCCTAAAATTAATGCATCGAATTCTTTTTGTGTTGACACTACACAAGACAATAATGCATCATTATCTAATCCCTCACATGAGGTTTCCAAAGAGAAACTTTAACAAATTGCTCGGGCAATATCAATGATGAACACCAATAGTAATCAAGATGCTTATGCAAAGGTTACAGGTCTGTATCCTTTTTCTGATGCCTCAATTAATTCTATATTCACAAATTCCTGGATCTTGGATAGTCGGGCCATTAATCTCATCTTTTTTTATTCCAAACATTTCAAAAAAATTGAATCATCAACAATATCATATTAATTTACCTGCTGGGTCACCAACATCAATAACTTCCACTAGTACTATAACTTTCAACCCAAACATCACCTTAAACAATGTTTTATGTGTTCCTTCTTTTTTATTAAATTTGATGTCTATTAGTAAAGTGACTTCTTCCCTAAATTGTTGTGACATTTTGTCTTCTAACTTTTATATCTTGCAGGACTTGGCTACGGGGAAGATGATTGGCTTGGGTAAACAACATGGTGGTCTTTATTACATGTCACCTCTAATAATTCTCTAAAAAAAGCAGTTGACCCATATTTGAAATGCTAATATAGATTATTTTGTGAAAATTGTAAAAAATTAACTATTGAATAAATGATGAATGATATTAGAAATCATATGTAATCAGTGGCTAGATTTATATATTATGTCAAATTATAAACGTAAAATAAAAAAATTATTCTTCTCATTTTTAAAACTATTTTGACATTTAACTTGTTTCTAACATAAATTAAGAGCAAATTTCCTTAGCCTAAATTTATGTGTCGATATATTTCAATGGGCGACAAAGTTCGGTGGCTTAACCAAGAATAGTTTGCAAGTGCATCAGTTACACAAATAATCAATTATCGGTTGATACAAATACAAATGATAAATGTAAATTTAATTACAATATTTATATTGAAATATAAATTAAATTATAAAAATTTGGTGTATTTAAAATAAAACTGTAATATTTACAAAATGTTGAAAATAAATATTAAGTAAGCGAAAGTATATCAATTACTCAAATATTCCATTTAGAATAATAAACATCAAAAACTTAATTGATACAAATATATTTGGGAAAAAAGTATAAATTTAATCCATATATTTTTACTGAAATATAAGTTAGACCCCTAATTTTTTATATATGTTTAAAACAAAACTTAATATATACAAAATGTTTCAAATGAATTTTAAGTGAAACAAATTTAGATAAAATTAATTTTTATCTATTAATTTTCATAGTGTCATATTAATGTTTATATAATACAGATTTATTATATGACGTAATAGAGATTAATTTTGTAATCATTAAACTATAACTATACCTAATTAATATAAATTAATCTTAATTATTCAAACTTACTAAATTGATTACCTCATCTACTCATAAATAATCCTAGTTCATTTTGAAAATCGAAAAGAAGTGAGAAGTGATGACTAAATGAACAAAAAGGTTAAGAAAAAGTGATTTAGGTTCTAATCGAACAAAAAGACAAATTGTATTTCACAACTAAGAGAGGACATAAATGTCCAATTCAACCTGATATATTGTGGGATTCTTCATTAAGATCAGGATTTGATTTAGAACAATTAGAAAAAAAGAAAGAAAAAAAAGATGAATGATGCCAATGAATCGAAGCAAATATAGCAAATGGTTAGATTCATTCATCAAGCTACCTCCACTGAGGGGTCTTCCTTTTGTAGTGTTTTTATGCTTCATGAATTTGGTGTTTTTTTCAACGTCCTTTTATCAATAACATAAGAAAAGGTGGGGAAAAAAGTGCAGGAGTCAACATATTGTTGAAGACTGATTCAAAACTGTTAATCCTATCTAAAAAGATCATGGAGAAGATTATAGGTTAGTTAGCAAGCTGATTTATTTCCTAATTTTTCTATCAAGTTGTTAGCTAGTAATGTTAAGTTTGTAAGCTTTTGTAAGGCCAAGTTCTGTTTTCAATAAAGATATGAAGCATTCACAAATCATCTTAGCTTTCTTACTATGCTAAACACCTACATTGTGGTATCAGAGCCATGTTATAACCTAGGCTTCTAATTCCTATTATTTAGCAAGATGGTTTCGAGCAATTTAGCAGCAATAGTTAGTGTCTCCCAACTACAAATCCCTCTCTTTAAAGGTGACTCCTATGTATTTTGGAGCATCAAAATGAAAAACTCTTCGATCTCAAAATATGTGGGATCTTGTGAAGAAGGGGGTTGAAGAATCATCTTCAGAGGAGACAGCAATAAAAGAAAATCAGAAGAAGGATGTAAAGGCATTGTTCTTTATTCAACAGGCAGTTGGTGTTATAATTTTTTTTTCAAAATTGCAACAACAACCACAACAAAGGAAGCATGGATAACTCTCAAAACAAAATATCAAGGTTTAGCTCAAGTGATAACAGTAAAGTTGTTGTTTCTCATAAGGGATCTTGAGACAGCAAGCATGAAAAACTTATAGTCTGTGTAAGAGTATCTTACAAGAATCTCATCTATTGTCAATCAAATGAGATCCTATGGTGAACAAATGGTAGATAGCAATGTTGTTGTCAAAATATTGAGAAGTTTGGTGCCTAAATTCGACCATGTAGTAGCAGCTATAGAGGAATCAAAGAATCTCTCTACTTATTCAGTAGATGAGCTCATAGGGTGGTCCTTGCAAACGCATGAGGCAAGGATCAACAGAAGCACTGGTAAAGAAGAAGAGCAGGCTTTTCAAACTCAGGGGGAGTTTGCAAGATTCCCACTAAGATGTGGTAAAGGAAGAGGACACAGTCGAATGAGTAGTGTGCAGTGAACATATTGCAAGAAGTTTGGACATCATGTAGATGATTGTTGGAGCAAGGATAAGCAAGCATAGTATACTGAAGAGAAAGAAGATTATCTTTTCATAACTTATGTAAGTCCTCAAGAAATTTCAAAAGAAACTTGATATCTTGATAGTGCATGCTAAAATCACTTGACAGGTGATAAATCAAAGTTTAAAGAGCTAAATGAATCTTAGAAATCCCAAGTCATTTTGGGAGATGACAAACAAGTCCAAATTAAAGGAAAAGGCATTGCTGCCATCAATATTCAAGGAAAAGAGAAAATGATACAAAATGTTCACTATACTCCAAGGTTAGCTCACAATTTAGTTAGAGTGGGACAACTAGTAGACTTTGGTTTTTTTGTTGTGTTTTAGAAAAATGCATGCACTGTTAACAAACACACAGGTGAAGTACTACTGCAGTCCAAGATGAGTGAAAACAAGATGTTCCCTCTGAACTTTTCGTGTAAGGAAACACATTTGATGATGAGCTACAAGTAGAATGACTCTAAAATCTGGCATTTGTGTTATGTTCATCTGAACATCAAAGATCTACAACTCCTGGCAAGTACAGAAATGGTAAAGGGTTTACTTACAGTCAAAGAGTTGGAGCATATATGCGAAGGATGTGCACTAGGAAAGCAGACAAGGAAGTCCTTTCCTATAGGACAATCGAAGAGAGCAGCAAAAAAACTAGAATTGGTCTATGTTGACATCTATGGACCTATGAAGACAAATTTACATGCTAGTAGTAAGTATTTTTTGCCCTTTATTGATGGTTTGTCAAGAATGTGTTGGGTTTATTTTCTCACCTACAAATTTGAAACATTTGAGTGTTTTAAGAAGTTCAAAGCACTCACAAAAAGACAAAGCATGAAAAGCTCAAAACATTAATGACTAACAGAGGAGGAGAATTTTGTTCTATAGAGTTCAATAGTTTTTGTGAAGAAAAAGGGATTAGAAGGGATCTTACTACTCCTTATACACTAGAGAAAAATGGCATAGCTAGCGCAAGAACAAGACTATGGTTGAAATGGATAGATCTATTATCAAAGAAAAAATCTTATAGATAGCTACTAGGAAGAGGCAGTGGCTACTGCAGTATACTTGCTTAATCTTTTTCCTACAAAAGTTGTATGGAACAAGACACCATTTAAAGCCTAGTCTAATTTTAAGCCTTTAGTTGGTTATCTTCGAATTTTTGGTTCATTGTGCTATGATTTGGTAAATTCTCATAGGCATAAACTTGAATCAAAGACAAAAAAAAATACATCTTTGTTAGCTATAGCTCCAATTCGAAGGCATATAAAATGTTTGATCTAGAAAAGAAGAAAATAATGGTGAGTAGGAATGTGCAATTTGATGAAAAGTTGAAGTGTGAGGAAGCAGATAATAAGGAGATCCCAGTCCAGGATGCATCTCAAGAGGATCAGCTAGAGACTGTTAATGAAGAAATCGAAGGTTATTCAAAAGTCAGTGATGGATCTCAGTCTCTACATAATGATACAACACAGAGTGAGGAAGAGGCACCTCAGGTGTACAAAATTCAGCGTGGCTTCATTCCTAAGAATAAGTATGAGATTGAAGGACATGATGATGGCTGCACCTTTGCAATGTTTGTAGAAGATCCAACATGTGTGGAAACTGCAATGGATAGTGAAGTTTGGAAAAAAAAAACAATGAAAGAGGAGCTGATGGCAATTGAAAGAAACCAGACCTGGAAATTAATAGAATTACTTAAAGGAAAGAAGGCAATCAGCTTGAAATGCATATTCAAGACTAAGTACCATTTTGATGGCAGTATGCAGAAGCACAAAGCTAGATTAGTAGCTCGAGAATACATGCAAGAGCAAAGAGTACATTTTGACGAATCATTCTCATCTGTAGCAAGGTTTGAAACAATAAGGTTAATTCTTACATTAGTTGCGCAATCACAATGGACTGTTTTTTAGTTTGATGTCAAATCTGCATTTCTTAATGATGATTTGAAAGAAGTGTATGTTGGGTAGCTTGAAGGTTTAGTGATTATAGGAAAAGAGGACAAAGTTTACAAATTAAACAAAGCATTATATGGTTTAAAACAGGCTCCTCGGGCATAGTATATCAAGATTGATGAATTCTTTCATCATAATCAACTTCAGAGAAGTTTGAATTAGCCAATCTTATATGTAAAAAGGCAAGGGATTGAAGATGTTATTATGGTGAGTTTATATGTTGATGACATGATATATACAGGATCATCTTTGAAGTTGATTATAGAATTTAAGGAGGTTATGAAGAGCAAGTTTGAGATGACAGATACAGGAAGACTCAGTTATTTCCTAGGCTTAGAAGTCAAGCAATCTAAAGAAGATATATTCTTGTCACAACAGAAGTATGCTGCTGATTTTTTAAAGTAGTTTGGTATGATAAATTGCAAAGTTGTAGCAACTCTAATGAACGTGAATGAAAAGTTGGTTGCAGATGATGGTACAGGGATGGCCAATGCAAGAAAGGACAGAAACCTAGCTAGGAAAGTCATTTATCTCACACACACACGTCTAGACTTGGCATTTGTTGATGGATTGATCTCAAGGTTCACGCATAATCCAACAAAGTAGCATTTTAGAGCAGCTAAAAGGATACTTTGGTATGTAACTGGGATCAAAGAACTTATAATCTAGTATTTGAAGGCAAGTGATTTTGTGTTGGTTAGATATTCTGATAGTGATTAGGTAGGATTGCTAGATGATAGGAAAAGCACATCAGAAAATTGTTTTGTGCTAAGATCAGGAGTAATTACTTGGGCATCTAAGAAGCAACAAACTGTGACTTTGTCTTCAACAGAGGCTGAATACATTGCAACTACTACATTTGCCTGTCAAGCAGTGTGGTTAAGGAGACTTCTTGATGACTTGAACCAGAAGCAACTGCGGGCCACTCAAATTTTCTGTGACAATGCTTCGGTTATGGCCATAACTAGAAATCCAGTGATGCATAGTGGGACAAAGCATATAGAAATCAAGCATAATTTTATTCGAGAGCTTATTGTTGAAGAAAAAATTAAGGTGGACTTATGCAAGTCTTCTTTTCAGCTAGCAGACATGTTTACAAAAGCTTTACCACATATAAAATTTGAAGAATTATGGGATTGCTTCTTTATTACTAGCTTCGAATCAAGGGGGAGTGTTGAAGACCGATTCAAAGATGTTAATCCTATATGAAAAGATCATGGAGAAGATTACGGGATTAGCAAGTGATTGTTGGTGGAGATTTTTTTAGCTAATTTATTTCCTAATTTTTCTATTAACTTGTTAGCTAGTAATGTTTGGTTTGTAAGCCTTTATAAGGCCAAGTTCTATTTTCAATAAACATACGAAGCATTCACAAATTATCCTAGCTTTCTTGCTCTAATAAAAACACCTACACATAGAAAAATCGCAAGTTTCTGAAGCTGAAAAAAAAATAGAAAACTATCAAACAAGTCGAACGCAAGACCAAACAGGTTGAAGTTCGCAGGAAAATGTTAATCTTAAATTTTGCCATTATGAGCACCACAAGTTTTACTCTAATAGTGTTTTTATTAAAATTCTGGTTTAGAATTCATCCTTCAAATTATGATAATATTTAAATTTCAAATTTTTAAAAATATAAATATTACTGTATTATATTTGTGTCGTAAAACCTATTTTGTAAATAAAAATAATAAATATATATCGTATTAATATTAACAAAAGTATATTTTTAATTTCGTTCAAGTTTTTATTTACTTAAAATTTCAACATCTTACAAACATTAAATATTTATTTTATATTTTAATAAAAACATTTTAATTAAATTTACACTTTTTATCAAATGTCAATTAAAAACCTTCCAAAAGTCTTCTGTTTTCTGGGTAATTTATCATTCAGTCATGTTAGGACTTAGGATTGCGTTTCCGGATTTTCCGGTACAAGGATATATATTCCAGTAAGTGATTTTATCACATCCTTCGTTTTGTATCATTAGTTAAAGAAAGTTTCACGATCTATTAACATATTAAAATGCAGAAATTCAACTTTAGAACCTTCAACTTCATCTATTCAAATTTAATTATCGAATAGAAATTTGGGTTCCAAGTAATAAAGATTCAACTTTGTGACATCGAATCTAGCAAATTCCCCTACATGAAAACCGAAATCTAGGCATCCTAGGCCATGGTGTAAATAGATTATTACATGTGAATTTTGGCTTTAATGGCTATATTTTGCATATATATATATAAACTACAACTTGAGGCTGATCCAAACTTACACGACATTCTTAAAAAGTCCAAAGTTCACATCTTTTAGGACCTAAAACTTTAAGAAATCAACTCCCAGTTTCAAACCCACGCGGTTGCCTGGCTAGCAAGAAAAGATGGATAAAGAATGAGTAACGAAATACAAAAAAGAAGCGGTGTTACTTAGCATTTCCATAACCATTTCTTGTCAATTGAAAGTATATGTTTCCACGCCAATGTCCAACTTAATAACCTACTCCTTTAGGCTATGACTAATAGAGTAAACTTTTATCTTGGGTCGTTCTTTGGGGAAATTGTGGTCTGCCTAAATAAGCTCTACCTATAACTTCCTCGATGTTAAAATCAATGGATGGGGTTAACATCATATTTGATTTGGTGAGGCAAATTAAATAAATCTACCAATAAAACTACAACCTCGGAAGAAATGATGCATGTCGTAAATGTAGAACTAAAAGTTGTAGTTTAATGTTAAATACTTGAATTAGACAGCTTTCCTAATATGCTTTATAGCGATCAAAACAAAAAACAAAAAAAAACAAGTGCTAAAAAGGAAATGCAATAAATTCCATTTTTTAATTATGATGGCAATTTCTTTAAAAATTACTATTTTAACAATGAGAGGATGCATTTAATGATGTTACTTTATAATTATGGGTATTTATTACGTTACATTTAAACAAGTTCATTAACTATTAATAGTTTAGCCTATATAATTTATACTTGGGAAAAGAGTTTTCATATATTATAACTGGAATTCTTGGAGTATTTGTTTACGTTTCGTTTAAGATGTGAACGGAAAAAAAAGAGAGTACACATACATATGAAGCAATGCAAGGATTTACATCTGGAAAAAGAGTTTCCAGCCAATAGTGTAATACATAGAGAGAGCCTTATTACGTATTCCGGATCTACATGAAAGGATTAATTAATACATAGAGAGAGCCTTATTACGTATCCCGGATCTACATGAAAGGATTAAAACCGAAGGTAATGTGGAATACCTAGATTTCGGTTCCATTTCTGATTCTGGTGCCGATTTCGAGTTTCAAACGTCTCCGAATCTTCCAAGACCTTTAGTGGAAAATATTCATCGACTCACGGGTCAGGCCCTTCTACAATTTCCTCAAAACACGAGCTTCCCTAACAGATCAAGAATCCTTATGCTTGTGAATGATTTCTTGAGTAACTGCAGGAGACCTTAACCTTTAAATATCTTCCATATCGGGCTTCCCTATCACAAGGCCGATATGAACCCAGTCTACATTAATCGGGACCTATTTTTCATCTGAATTTCGACCCATTATTCTAGATCATTTATCGGGCCACTATATTATTTTTATCTGCATCAAATGGCGTAACTTAACCAATAATTTATTTAAAAATCAAAATTGCAACTAATATTGTCCAACTTTATGAGACATGGACAAAATTGTCCCTAGGACAAAATTGTCTTACAATCTCCCCTTTGAACAAGCATTAATTGTAGTAGACTCTAGTTTAAAAACAATTTAAAAAATCGATTAAGCCATACTACTGTATAATTGACTAAGTTTTAAAAACAAAACATTTGATCCAAAGATAACGAAAATCCATCATTTTGTCCCACAAGGCTTTCGGTACCAAAAAGCATCAAATGCATGTGTCCTGTGTGACACAGATCTAATATAATCACAAATACCTAATACTTCACTAACATGAATGGAAAAATAGAGTGTGGCAAACTACGATAATATATTTATGATCTAAATTACATCATCTTCATTTGTAGGTCTCGATTTCTCTATCTTTACGCTAAACCATGTGCGCTAAACTACATTAGAGAAATCTTGTTTTCTCTTACCGAATGCTAAACAGCATTAGAAAAAACTTTTATGTTCTCCAACTGAATGGTAAACTGTATTAGAGAACCTTTATGGGATTAAAAATTTATATCCCCCTATGTCATGTCAAATTTTATAGATATCTATGCTAAACTGTATCCATCTAAATTACATAGGCACAAGGTCAATCTGTATATATGCCCAATAACCTTCAAATGTTTAATATTGACACAAATCTTAAAACTTTCATACATATTATGAAAATGTATGATGACACGTAATACTGAGGATAAACGATGATCATCTTTAACAGTAACCATCATACTATCATAATATTTTAAGATGTAAAAATGTACATGGAGCAAACATAAAGATCCCCTAACTGGCAGTGTCTAATGACATCAAAACACCCATACTGTATACATCTGTTACAAACATAAGTAGGTGAAGTCTTTTAGTTAAAGGATCGACTTATAGTTCCTCAGTCCTTAAATGCTTCAAACCTTAATTTCACTTTTTCGTGTCAACACCCTTATGACCAAATAATTGATCTTTAAATGCTATGACCTTATGATATTCTTCGTTGTCATTAAATAACACTGTAAAAAGAATGCTACAGTAAAACCAAAGGGGTCTAGCCACTGAATTGACCACAGACCACTTAGAAATTAAATTTTTGAGCTAAATCGTCTGCGAAGCAGCCTCTTAGCATACATTCTGCATGCCTAGTCGAGGAAGTTACCCATGTCTCTTTGACACACTTCTACGACATTATACCATCTACAAACTTGAACTGTAACCTTAAGTGAACTTTTGATCATTCGAACACATATCTAACTTTAAATCTAAATTCCCTACGAAGTTTAGTCTGTTGACTCTTCTATATGTCAACATATAATCCTTGATTCTTTCAAGTATCTCAATACTCGCTAAACTGCATTCCAAAAGTCTATAAATGGATTAACCAGATATTCACCAAATAGTCAAACAGTGAATGCAATATCCTATCTAGTACATAGCCTAGCATACATCAGCTATCCACTGTACTATAATA
>JANITW010000236.1:80040166-80063849 GCA_027564335.1 Erythroxylum williamsii | reverse complement strand
AGTCTCAGGGAGCACTTGTTCGAAGAATTTGAAATGAAAGATCTGGGAGGACTCAAGTACTTCCTGGGCATAGAAGTGTTGAGGTCAAGAAGAGGAATATTTATCTCTCAGAGGAAGTATGTGTTGGATCTTCTTGCTGAAACTGGGCTTTTAGATTGTAAGCCAGCTGAGACACCGATGATGATGAATCATGGTTTGAAAATTGAAAAAGAAGCAAAGTCTACTGATCGCGGAAGATATCAGAGACTGGTAGGACGACTAATATATCTCGCCCATACCAGACCAGACATAGCATATGCAGTCGGAGTCGTAAGCCAGTTTATGCACGAACCACAGGTGCAACATATGGACGCCGTTATCAGAATTCTCAGATACTTGAAGGGAACAACCGGGAATGGGGTTTTGTTTCAAAAGAATGGAAACCTAGAAGTGAAGGTTTACACTGATGCAGACTGGGCCGGAAATCCAGCAGACAGAAGGTCAACTTCAGGGTACTTCTCTCTTGTTGGAGGGAACCTAGTAACCTGGAAAAGCAAGAAACAAAAGGTGGTAGCGTTGTCGAGTGCAGAAGCAGAGTTCAGGGGCATAGCTAAAGGTTTGACAGAATTGCTCTGGCTTGTGAAGCTGTTGACAGAATTGGGTTTTCCGCCTAGAGGTGCTTGTGAGTTGTTATGTGACAATAAGGCAGCTATCAGCATTTCGGAGAATCCAGTACAGCACGACAGAACTAAACATGTGGAGGTTGATCGACATTTCATTAAAGAGAAGTTAGAAGACAGAATTGTCAGCCTACCATATGTTCGATCGGAAGACCAGCTAGCTGATATTTTGACTAAGGCAGTTGTAGGATGAACTTTTCATGAAGCTCTATGCAAGTTGGGTGTTGGTGACCCTACCACCCAACTTGAGGGGGAGTGTTAGACGAAGTCAAGTAGAAAAAGTCAAAAGCAGTTGTAATCATATCAGGATTATCTCCTATAATGTAGGAGTTAGTTTTGTACATGATCTCCTAGACGCTAATCAAAATCTATCTATAAAAACATCACACCGTACATTAATGAAATCAAGAAAACAGAGTTCAAACTCAATATGCCTTTGTCTATTTTTCCTTATCTGTTTAACAGTTGTGTCTCTAATGACAAAGTCATCTAACTCAAAGGCTTCGAATGCAGATAGCACATTATTACTCCATAGGAAGTAGTTTTCTCTCTCTAGCTTGCTAGATAAGGTGGGAAATGAGGTTATTCCTAGTGTGTGAAAGGCAGTGAGGAGGAGGTTTGTGTTTAGGTTAGCCATGGACGTTAATTTCGATTAGTTTGACACCATAAAAGAGTCGAAAAATGTTGAGTGGAAGGGATAAACTTCCCTCTGCATTGCAACCTTTATTTATAAAGGAATTACATCAATATACAACCAGGATTCTCGTATACAAAATAGAAATCTGTTAGTCAGTATAACAAACCCAAAAATAGAGAAGGAATCGTGTATATAAAAAAGAATTATGTTATAGTCTGTACAATAACCCAAAAACAGATAAATAAGAGGCAATCTTAATTGACCGATTTGTGACGTGAAGGTATCTTAACGCTCAATCATCAAATAAAAATCCAAAAGCCAGTTACCATCTAAAGTCTTTAGTTTCTAAAATTTATAATTCATTCTTAACCTTAGACTATGAGGAAAAAAAAAAAAAGTTTGCCTTAGCACGTGCATTTATATTTGGCCGTATGAGATGAACGCAATGTTGAGCAACTTATGTAGATAGGACCCCAGAAACGTACATAATTGGGAGGTGGCAAGAATTCCAAAATGTTCAGAATAGAAGCATATCGAACTTCTTCAATAATTATTAGTTTGCTCAAATCATTTAGTACGTTGGCCTTCATAGAGATTTCTAGCTAGGCAACAGTGTGAATAATTTGTATTATTTTTCTTTCGTTTTTGGTCGTCGAATCTGAAAGGGTTTCTTGACTCTTCTTATTGAACGCTTTTAAACTTCCAAGTTCAAAGAAAGACGATTTTGAAAGCAAGGAATAAAGGTGTGGATAGGAATATATACTTAAATGGGGCGGAGATAAACTTCGAAGCAAAAATAAGACGGCGAGATATTTCACTGTTGCTTCTGAGTTCTAATGCTCTCTCCCACGCATGCACCTGCGTCATGTAAGATATCTGCACGCCGACATTATTTCTGCACGTGGAAAAATCGGATTCCCCTTGTTTTCCATTTTGTTTTTTTTTTCTTTGTGTCAAACCTTTTAGGCAAAGTAAAATACTCCAGCTTGATTTATTCTAATGTCGTCTGTGTACCTTTCTATGCCCACAATTTACGACTCGTTATGGTTTTTCCTTATTTCTTTCCACTTCCTCGTACATACATAATTCATGATTGGTCAAGACTAATGCTTGTGAAGTAACCAAGTCA
The DNA here is from genome assembly GCA_027564335.1 of Erythroxylum williamsii. Classification (NCBI taxonomy): domain Eukaryota; kingdom Viridiplantae; phylum Streptophyta; class Magnoliopsida; order Malpighiales; family Erythroxylaceae; genus Erythroxylum; species Erythroxylum williamsii. The sequence goes on along the minus strand of JANITW010000236.1, from coordinate 80,061,424 downwards.
CGGTGCTTAGCTGTTTAAATCTTGCTATTAGACTTTTGATGAGGTATGCAAGTATATACTTGCGGGTTACCAATATTAGCCCATTGAGCAGATTCTCAAGTTAGTATTATTATTATTATTGAGCTGCATATACATGCCTATGGCTACTTTATCTTTACTTTTCTTGGTCCCAGGCTGCAATGGATAGATCAAATGCATGGGCCTGTGGTCTAGGAAAGTACTTTCTGATGGGTCTGGAGACCTAATTCATACCTTAGCCGAACAAACATACCGGACCTTGATCAGCTCTACTATTAAACTCGGATTTAATTCTATCACTGTTGCCTCTATTATTTAGTCTATTCCATAATTGAAGTCCGCAAGGTTTTATGATTTACTGATACAGATTACCAGGAACATAATTTTCTAGCAGTTTTTTTGTTTGTAATTTAGTAAATATCTGTGCGTATTTACGTATTTATATTCTTCAAATCTCGAATACAAGTAGGCAGAAAATTTTAATTTCCTTCTCTGTTAAATGTGTTTAAATCTCATAATTTCTCATCTTCTTTATGATTATTTTTCTCAGGTGATACTAATAGTTCAACTGCTGTTAGTTCATATGAAACATGTATGCTGCATCTCTCACTCCTCTTTCTTACAAAATAGGCTCGTCGCTCTCTAATTAAATTTCTTATTAACTTGAGTAAAATACTTCAAACTATTTTCTATTATGATATATTGTTTAATCAAATAACAATCGTAACATGTTGGACATAAAGAAACTACTTTTTCCTTATTGTCAAGAATTTCACATGAAGCAATTAAAGAATGTTAAAATAGTTTATAGATATATGACAAATCTACTTTACAAGATGTTTTTTTGGAGTAGAGTTAGGCCCAAATTTTTCATAATATCAAAGCATAAACTTTGTTTCAATGGCCTTTTGCTCCATATACCCATCAAATATCCAGTCAAGGTGTCTCAAGAATATGACATTAATCAAGTAAATAATATTAAAATAGTTTATAAATTTATGACAAACTTCTACTTACAAGGTGTCTTTAGAGATAGAGTTAGACCCGAATTTATAACTAATATCGTGGTTCTTTTCATTAAGGAAAAACTGACCATAAGATCAACAATAATCGAATTCCTATGCAAAATTGTTGTATTAAATATATGATAAACTTATCAGACAATTCATGTTAAAATGTAAACATATTTATCTTTTCATTTCACAAATTTGAACCTAGTAAATAGACAGATACTCTATACAAAAAACTATCGTAGCCAAGTTTCTGGTGGCCAAATAATTTCAATTTTGATTTGAGTACTTAATTAGTTGAAATTGGTTTTTGGTTTCTTTTGAAACAGAAAATGAAACAATGATGTTTAAAAGAACATATATTCAACAATATCATATGAGTTGCATCTCAACAATGGAAGTTGCAGTGGTTTGGGACATAAAATAGATGTTAGCTAGCTCGCAAGCTGTGATCTTTGATCTGAACACGCAGGTGCGATGGTTTCAGGCTAAACTCTAAAGGGTAAAACTACATAAATCTAGAATTCCGTTCCCAGGAATCTAATTAAATGAAACCCAGATTTGGATGATGGCCTTATAAGTATGTTTCAAATCACTATCAAACACCCAAAAAAATCACATTCTTGGTGGTGGGAAGAGATAAGGGAAAGAGACAATTGAGTTCTGAGTATAAAAGAGACAATTGAGTTCTGAGTATACTCCAAGATAAATATTATTATCATTACTTCACATACGATTCAACTGGCCGTTCAATGGACTTGAACGTAGTACTATTGGTGACGCCAATTCAATTTTCCTGTTTTATGAGTGGTTTGAACTGAGGACAAATTAGCTAATCTTTTGTCCACTAATACAAGAATGGCAAGTGATTCGATCGGAAAAACCAGAAATAATTAAAAATCAACTTGTCTTGTCTAATATTTGAAAGCAACCTTATGATGCGTATCATCTCACGTATTCTGAATTAAGGCAAAGCCAAACTTGACCACTAACCCCTCTTTGTTTAGCTTCGTTAAGCTCTAGTATTTTGAGTCACCAATCACCACAATTTGTTCTCGTTCATGTGTACCTTTCCCAAATGAAAGAGAAGTTCGATTTTTTGAACAGTTCGATCCCTGATTCTAGCTTTTCGCACAAGATATTGATAATGTTATGTTAACCTGGAGATTCAATCATCTGAATAGGACTTTTGTGTTCTTTTAAAATTTAAACCATGAATGTTATACATACACCTACCCTAGCTGCAAGGTACTATTTACTTACAATGGATAGAAATTGTGCATATTCTCTTAAACTGCATTCAAAAGAATGACAGCTTATATGACTTCTTCTTGTGTGCTTCATCAGTCTTCCACTTTTAGTATCATGAAATAATTAAAAAGGGTGGATGATGTATATCTGTTAATCCTGAGTTTTTAGGTTTAGGCTCTAAAAATATAGTAATTTAAGGGATCAACATGAAGGCTGATATTTAAACTAGACGGAGGAATGCACTAAGTGTGTATAGTAATTAAACCAGGGCCGTGCAGGAATAGTGGAATTGTTGAAATTGCCAAGAGATCAATAAAGCTTTACAACTTACAAGAGTAATTAATAATTAATATGCTCGTTCACGTTGCTGAACCAAGTCATTTCCTTTCACTGAAACAAAATTTCTGTTCTCTCCCTGAAGTTTACGTCCTTAGATATGAAGGAAAAAGCAAATGCAATAAGAAAGTAAAAACAAATGATGAAATGTCTGGTTGCCTACAAGTCACAAGTATAGATATATTCCATTCACTTGTACCAGCTTTTGAGTTTTAGGCATGAACCACTTTCCTTTTATGTTAATTCTAATCCTTAATCAAAGCATCATTTTCCTTTTGCAATTTTTCTCTTTCATCTTGGTAGATTCCCAATCTGGGAAGCTTTAGAGGTGACTTTTATAAAGGAATTGTTTGATATGTCTACACACACACACACGCAAATATATATCTTTTAATATGCACATTTTTTTAAAAAAATCTTTTATTCCTTTAGTCTATGACCTTAAACTCCCCTCATCTTCCTCTTTATGAATGACGTTATGAGGCTGGAGCCTTCCATCTTAAAAAGGAAAAAAAGAAGAAGAAGAAGAAGAAACAATATGAATTTTACAAATGGGATGAAAATGATAAATTGCACGTTGATTGATTATCTTGCTTTAGTTAAACATGAACTTGAATATATTAAGTAAAAATTTCGTTTGAATTGAAATCCCATTGTGTGGTATATTCATATCATAACATTTGAATAAATTGAAAATGAGAACACTTGTTATGTACTTACTGAAAATGATTTTGATTTAGTTCATATCTATTAAAAACAAAAGACACTCTAATGAGAATTTAGTAGATAAAAAAAAAGACTGTAATTAGTTTTATAATGAGTGAATGATTCTCATACAAGTTAAGAAGTTACTAAAATTATAATAGAATAAGTGCCTAACTTTTTTTTTTTAAATTTCAAAATTTGCAGCAGCTATTACATTTTTTAAGCATTATTTGATTAGTTATTATTTTTTAAATATCTAACAGAAAATTAATCTATATTAATCAATCAAATTTATTGAATAAATAGTATTGATGATATGACAATAAGATATTGTGTAAAATTAAAGTTTTTAACTCTATTTTTATTTATTTAAAATTAAATAGAAAATTATGATAAATTATTAATTTAATTAGTGATTGAACAGTTGTCACTTATTTATTATTTTTATTGCTTTATTAAAATTTTTATATTATATTTAATTTGGATATAGCGTGATCCAAGCAGAGGTCTAGCTGTCCCAGATGTTTGGATTCATGCAGGCAGTATCTGTATGACATGTGTCGTAGCGTGTCAGGTGGGGATTGCGGCTTTAGGCTTTAAGAACAACGTGCGGTTAAACCCAATATTTTGATCCTCTGGCTTCAAAGAAGATGATGAAGATTTTAATGGATCTCATTTGATAATTATGGCAATACTTGTACTGGCATCGCCAACATATGTTTGACCATCGAAGCTTTTATTGCAATTACAGGGCCTGTCTACCGTGTATGTATCTAACTTACATGTGTTATATAAGCAATGAATAAAGGCAAAACCCGATGTCACCAAGTCATGCAAGTAACTAATCAATCACCTTGTGGTTGTGGATGACCTCTCATAATCATGTCACAAATCACCACTCAAATTCTAAAGTTAGATATCACAAGTCATTTAGGCCAGTAATAAAGTTCGATGCAGATCTTGATCCATACTGGAGAGCCATTCCCGTGGTTTTTGAGGTTTCCATCCAAGAAACGCAATCCCAGATGGAATTTGTGAGATAATTATGATTGTTGAAAGATTAAAGGTTAATATGCATATATGCATGCATCTTGTAAGGTCAGGGTTTGAGGAAAGTGGTTTGGTTTGGATAGCTAAAGCATGGAACTTTAGTTGCAGAAAGTTGCCAAACTGAGGACAACGTTTCATGTATGGATAACGGTGCCTGCTAACAGATTAGCTAGGCTTCAATGACATGTTTAAGGCTCATCAGTCATGCGAATTTCACTTGCTTAAATCTGTTGAATTATAAAGGAGGAGATTAAGGCCTCTTTTATGGCGCAATCCCCGTGGCCTGTCTTTAGACTTTGTTAAGAGTTCCAATAGAAAAGGAAGGTATCCAAAAAAAGAAAGCTGGGAATAAATACAGGATATACTTAGATTATTCAATTCTGAAGAAAACGGTTTTACGTGTCCATCCTCAAGTGATCAGCAAGACAGTTGAGTCCATAGAAGTTGAATGGAGTCATGGGTATGACAAGTGAAGTTCAGTTTAGTGGATATTAATGAGAAATAAATAAGCAGCTTCAGAGTTGTACAATTCGTACTTTATTTACCAGCTGAGACATTAATTTGTGTTTCTGCATTTAAAGCTTGATCCTTCCCATTTTTTTTAATGAGAATATAATTATAAGTAATAAGCATGTAATTTCACCAAATTACTCTGTACTTTAAAACCCTGCTCCCGAACTGTATCGATTATTACCGAGTCCTTTAGACATATCCTATAATTGTTTTCACTTGTAACGGTAGACTGGAGGAGCAGAACTGGTTAATTATTTTATGGACATTTGAGGAGCTTTTTTTCTTTATTAAGGGTTTGAAATGTCATATTTATTGCAGACCACAATGTAAACATCACAGAAATAGATAAAGTAGAGGTTTGGTCCAGCACGAGACTTAGAAATTGACTGATACCATAATTTGGTAACATATCATCTCTCAACCCAATTCATCTAGCACTTACGCAAGTCACATGCTCAGCAACAAAATAACCGCCCCATGTTCCAAATGCCTCTATTCTCAACTTTCCTTTATTAATAAACAAGTATTTCACTTAAAAATTTAAAGGTATTAAATGACAATTTTTCTTTTCTTTTCATCTTTACCCGGTCGGAAGATGGAGAACAATTTCGTTAAGTTAAAACAAACTTAACAAATTGGACGATGAGATAATAAAATCTTATATGATAATACTTGTCTTGTTTATAAACCGAATTGTTGTTAATTGTACTCTTTTCGTACATATCAAACTTTACTACTTCTGTGAACATTTTAAATAATCTAAGAATTACTGATTGGATATATATTAATGGCTGACATGATTATGAAATTATATTTTAATTAATAATTGTTACAATTTAATTAACAATCCTATAAATATAAAGAGATCTTCTATTTGCTTGAAAAAAAAATAAGGCTCTTTTGTGAACTTGTGACGTATACTAATTTTTTTTGGTTTTCTTTATAGCTCCATTTTGGAAATAGTAGCACATAAGCAATGAAAATTATATTTAGTACTAAAAGACTTGGGATGGAATCAATATAGATCAGAAAACTATATATTGTGCCAAATATTATTTAGGAATCAAAATCAACAGTATATTAAATTTAGCATGCATAATTAATCAATTAATTACAAATATATTTAAAAAATCTATAATTGATTAGGATTAAAATTTTACTTTGAATTTCATATAAATTAAGAAAGGCTTTGATGCCTTAAACTTATTATATCTAGTTACTATTTAATTATAAATTTCTGTATTTGTTTATAAATAAATACAATATATTGCTTAATAGATAACATTTAGGTAATAAATTATATATATTTGAAACTTTTAAAATCTCATCCCTGTTAATAAAAAATTGAAACCGCATACATTTCGAAGCATTTATGTATATTTGAGAAATATGAATTATATGTATAGATATTACATAATTTTTCTTAATTATGAATGTTGTTTAAACAATTTAATAAGAAATGACTAAATAAGGTATATAATTGTATATTTATTTATATTAAATTTATACTAAATCCATCTATTAATCAGTTTTACCTCTTTTTTTTTTAATCAGTCAATGTTGAAGCAAATCTGAACCTTTTCTATTTCGTGATTTCTAAGTATCTTTAAAAGAACAATATAGAGCCTTAACCTTTTAAGGTACCACAAATAACTTCTCTAATGATTCAGGTGTTGGCTGTCATTCCAAATTTTACTCCACCCTATCATTGGCCACCATTCACATATAATGTTGATTTATACCTAAAGTTCTGTAGAAAAAAAGGGCCGGGTCGTTTCAGAATGTTAAAGTTGAGGAAAAACTTAAGAAGTAAGAAAAGTCTACGTCCAAGGTACATCCCTCCTCGCTCTTTTGAAATGGTCAATTAGCTTCCGTACATCCTTAGAGAGCTATGCTTGCTCCTGCCTATAACTCTTAAAAAGCATATTTTAAAGTTATTTTTGTGATTTAATTCTAGTTTGGGACGGACCCAACTCAAATTAATATTGTCTTCTTTGATCGTTTAGGTTGTCTACCTCTTATCCCCATTTTTTGGGGAGTCTTGGGAGTCCAACTTGAGACCTCAGAGTTTTGTTACACTTAAGTGCACGCCTTACAAAATATTTATTAAATCAAATTACAAACTCTTATCTCTACGAATAAACTTGATTTTGTTTGTTTATCTGATTCTAGTTTTATTTCTTGTGATTTTGAATTAATCTTTCCATCTTTGACATTTTCATCTATGAAATATTTATAAAAACAAATTAAGAACTCTTATCTCTGATGGTAAACTTGATTTCACATCCTATATAATTTCAATTATCTGTCATATCAATCTTAAAATAATATTATTTAATTTCATACTGATATAAACTAAATTGTTCTAGGTTTGTACATTGGCATGATCTCAATTTTACATTTATGTCAAAACAATTACTCAAAAATTAGAAGTATTCTACGAGTGTTAAGTTATGCAAAATTTCTAATTAAGCTTAGTCAAAGTGGTTAAAAAATTTATTTTAAGATGTCTCCTTTCGTAGATAATATTTTAAAAATATAATTACAATCTAATTATATTTAGTAGAGGGTTAGATAAAACTTCTACTAAGTAGTTTAGTTAATTTTTAATTGGGACTCTATTTCTCATGAAAACCAATCATATCTTTAATGAATTTATCATTTCGAATAATTAGATCTCTTATACTAACCCAAAACTCATAGACCCGAAGAAGGACGATGAGTTGTGTGAATAAATAAAACTCACTTGTACACTCATTAAGACCGATATCGTACATTTATTAAGACCCACCTTATACACTTGTTAAGATATATATCATGTAAATTAAAAATAAAGACCTTGGACAATTTTCCGATAATTTGTTATAAACTCTTGATCTTATATAAAACTTTCTATTAAGGTAATTATCTTATATATAGTGATTAAAAACTCAACTAATTAGACCAATTTAATCATAAAAATTTGAATCCTCTAACTTTCCAGTTAGGTTTTTAATTTTTTTGGTTTAATTTACTTTAATAAATTTTGTTGTTAAAAACTGATCCACATATTATTTAATCAGTCAATTTTTGTAAATTAATAATTTCTTATAATTTAAAATAAATCAATAAAATTTATTTAATAATCTTTTTCGACTAAAATTTAAATTCTTCAATAAATAAGGACAATATCTTTCGATTATATTTTAATTTTTTATTTTATTTACGTTATAATTTTGAAACTTTAAACTTCTTATCTTATCAGTTTAACTTTCATTTTTAAAACAAACTTATATCATTAAAGTTTTCAAATATAATAATATTTTTGAGGATATTAGATTTAGTTACAGTTTATTCTAAATAAGATAGCATTATCCGAAAATCTTAAGTTTTTGCACCCCTAAATAAAACGAAAATCCGAATATAAACATTACCACATTTTAGATACCGTCAACAGCTTTCTCTTCTTAATCTTAAATTTATATACCACATTTTGGATGCCAACAATAACTTACTCTTCGTAATCTTACATTACCAGATTTTCATATAGTTTAGGGACCAACAATATTAGCTTTCCTCGAAAAAGAAAACATGCATGATAAACGTAGGTTGGGGCAGAGCTACTCACTAGTGACGTAAATATTATTTTGGTGTTCTCACTTTTGTCTATTGATTTTATTTTGCCTCCATCAATAATAATATGTAATTCTTTCATATAAAATGTTGATTGTATAGTTTGGTCCAACCCTGTTAATATATTCCTTTAATTTAAGTTTGTTAAGTTAATGTGTAGAGTTCATTACATTGCTATGTTTATTCGTTGGATTCCACATTTACACTATTTGCACCTAACGTGATTATATGATATGGGAATGATTGTTTGATTAATGCAGTCATTCATGCATTAATAATTTTAGGGTGACGATCATTCTCATAATCATAATATGAACACAAGAAAAAATTTGGTAGGGTGGCCGCAGATCTTGCATGGGACCAATGCCAGAATGCAAGAGAATGTTGTGGGTTATAATTTCTAGGGAAATGACAAGATCGCAACATTATTTATTCTTGATTTATACTGATATGGACAATAGGATCGACAGAGATATGGTGGCTATGACCCGTGGGAAAATAATTCCGAAATGTGAGTGTATATTCTTCAGCATATAACACAAAATTTGGGCCACTCTTGCAACCTCATTGCCAGCAAACGACATTGGATTCTAGGAAAGAAATCGTCGTGACATGTAATCCATAGATATATCTTTATGTATGATCAACATGTCAACACAGAATTAACACGCACAATTCCAATTATTAGGTGGTACTGTCGCCTCTGTTTCCCTTCTTCAATCCTATTAACTATTTTTGCTTGTCATTAGACCTTTTAATCACCCTAACTTACAAATTTTTTCTTTATAAACAAAGTAACATGATATCCTCTATTCACAATTGTTTACTTTATGTTGTACGATAACCCAATCCTTGGTATTCTTTGTAAAATTGAAATGAATTCTATTAGCTATTGTATATTTTCTTAGAAAGCTTTCTTAAACTAATTTGCATCTTCAAACAACATGCTTAGTTCAAAATTTTGAATTTCCTTTTACAATGTTATATTTATATAAATTGCCTCTTCTTCTTATAATATATTCTGCTTTCTGATCACAATCCAAACCATGATAACTCAAATTAGTATCAAATGCGAAACAACTTGTTAATTTTCATTGTATTTATAACATCCTTTTACAACCTTAATTCACATTCAATTTTTGCTTTTATTTGCCTGTTCATTTTTATATTGTTCTCTTAACCTCTGTACGTAAACTATGTCTATGCTTTAAACTCTACATATTTACTTCAATCTTCAGATTTCTAACTTCAACCAGTTCATCATCATATAAGTTAGAAGAAAACTCACATCTCACCCTCATATTAGCAAATTGATTATCTTTTACCTCTTCAATATCTAACCATACACCAATATTTTTCTTATTTCCTCACATTTTCTCTATCAACATCTATTTTATTAACTCAATATACTACTTCAACATCTTCGTCATCTTCATTTTCAATATCGTATCTCTTTTATATGTTTCTTGCCTATAAGTTTAAGTTGAGTTAAAATCAAAGCATTGCCTACTGTAGCTAAAAAATAAACATTTAATCCTAAAAATTAACCAAATAGGTTGGTGTGAGTAGTTCAGCACTCTCATCTCTTAACCAGAAGTCTCGAGTTCAAGTCTTGGGAATGGAAAAATCTGTTTGGCTAGCACTTTACCCCTTACGGGCTGATCCGGTGCGAGCGGGAATTAGTCTGAGAGTGGATAGCTTAAAGGCGCCTTTTCATGAGTTGAGATCCTCCCAGGACACCTCATGAACTTACCAAAAAAATACTTTAAGTACCCTCACATTGATATGTTTTCTTTTGATCAAATTCTTCTACATCTACAAATACGCCAACTATCCTTTACCTATGGAATATCTCCACCAATTTATGAGTATGAAAATTTAATAGATATCAAAAATTATTTTGTTGGAATGGAGCAACAATCTTAATCCATTATTCATAATACCTTTTAAAACTCACATTTCAAAATTCCAATAGCATATGATATCAATATCGGTACCTTATATATTTAGTTGTCTCACCTTGGCATAATACGCATACTTATCCAAACTGAATTTACTCTCCTGGTGCATTTCAGTATAACCATATCAATCAACTATTTAATTTATAAGGAAATAAATAAGCATAAATAAAAAGTTATATCATAAGATAAACATGCAATAGTTTTAGGGCAAAACCCAAAATGACAATGACTTATGTGTACATTGTTTTTTACCTTTGTCCCTAGTAGTTTAGTAACAAAACCTCTTCCCTTTGCTTCAACAATAACAATAATAGCCGTTTCTTCAACAACAAATATCGTTGCCCATAAATTATCCAGTCCATATTCAATCATACCAAATCATAGAGACTTAAGTGTGCGTAGGTGTTTTGCCTCAATCGAAAATGATATCATCATTTTAAGGAAAGAAGAAGAATTAGTTACGAGCCATTATAATAATCAATACTCATCATTTTACTCATAAAGAAAGGAGAAGCAACCAAGTAAAATGGAGAGTATTTGCCATATGTGCATGGACATAGTTTCAAGTAGGATGAAGTGACCATGTGACATCTGATTTATGCCATGTTAACATCCATATACATTTTGCTTATAATACTTGACCAAGTGCAATGTTTAGATTTTATCATTTTATTGTGTTTAAATTAAACCCAGATATATTACAAATATTTTAATTAGACTCTATGTAGATGAAAATTTTAATAAAGAGCTGAACCCCTTAATTATTTGCCATGTTATTGCTGACAAGCAAAAGTTATAATATTTGACCTTTGGAATAGGCTTACATTTCACACTTTGTGCTATGTGACATTGTGGGACTCAATCATATATTTTTTAAAATATAAAATATTATATTTGATAAAATTATTTCTTAGTTTTATTTTAGCCTTAATTTTAGATATTTTAGCTGATTAAATTATTTAATCTAACAAATTTCATAACCGTAATTTTACAATCCTCATCTTTGTTTCTTTGCAATTTTTCTAAGACCATTAATGCTCACTAAAATAATCCCTCCCTATTTCTCTACAATTTTTCTAGGACCCCATCTCTCTAAATTTCACATTAGCTCCTTCAATGGTTGCCACAGTCACCACCTTCCTATCTAAATCTCCCTCTTCACTTCTAAATGACCACCCTAAAGTCACTACCTCCTTCTTCTTCCATAGTTCTTCTCTAGTGACGGTACATAGTAATAACAAGTCTAAAGTAATAAAACTTGAGACGAATAGAGTAAAGTTCACAAAAGCTGCGACTACTCTAGGGACTAAGAAACTTGAGGGTGACAAAAGAGTTCAAAAGATTTATAGGACAGAACAATTCAATGAAATGGGATTAGAAAAATTGTAGAGAAATAAAGATGGGGATTCTAAATTAAGGATTTTATTTTGTTAAAATGATTTAATTAGTTTAAGGATGTAAAATTAAGGATAAAATAAAAATAAGAAAATAATTTTATTAATTAGAATATTTTAGGTTTCTTTTAAAATTATTAATAAGTTTTAAGTATCACGGGACGCAAATGTAGTACTATAAGATTATTTTAAAAATAAAATATTGTTATTTTTAACCATGTTTTAAACCACGTAGTAAATAATAAACAATATTAGGTTTTTATTAGAATTTTTATTTACATAGGGTTTAATTTGAATATTTGTAAAATGTTAAGATTTAATATGTATTAAACCACAAATGTTAGGGTCATTGTAAAACAACAAAATGTTTTAAGATTCAAAAATAATTATTTTAAAAACTTATATGACTAGTCACGTCATACTATACAGGTGTTTTAAATCAAAATTGACTCATTTTCTGAATCATTGTACAAGTCTGAAATTCTCAACTTATGGATGTAATATTTCTGAATTGGTACCAAAACTCTTTATGTCAATTATTTTACAATAAATCAAACTAAATGGCCTGAATTCCAAAAGCATACGAATTGCAGAAGTTGCTGTCTTCTTGCTTGTTCTCAGTTCCTTATCGATTCTCCGGTATAACCCAAAACTATATCTAATTAATACATAAATAAGAATTGTACTTTTGGTTAAAACTACATCAGACTGTAGTTTCCTACTCCTATATTTCATTAGACTAAAACAGACACTCCATATTGAATTTGTGGCTCATGGATTTTTTGGTAATGGATAGAGGGAAACTAGACAGGACTGCAAAAAGATATTGCTACATTAAGTTTCCGTGCACATATAACAAGTCTTAAGAAGTCCGAATGCCCAACAAATTCGATTCTTTGCATTGATTATGGTGTTAATTGGGATTAATATGCAGTTACCCGTTACCAAGGGGCCTAAGTGGATGTGCAAGTGGTTGTGAAATGTGATCATGCATCAAACGGGTTTGGTGTGCTGGCTATACGAACATGCCAGTGCAGAGTTAAAGCCAAAGCACGCCACCCTCAACCCCATTGTTAGGAAATTTGATAAATTACTTTATTAATCTTCTAAGATTAAAAAAAAATATAATTCAAGAAAAGGAGAGTGGCAGTTAGTGTGTGAGGATGGAGATGGCGATGAGGTGACGGGGGGGTTTTTCTCCTGACGATAAGATATTGACTGCTTCGATCCCAAATTGATGGGCCCCAAGTGGTCGATCATCTGGCCGGCACTCGACCCTACTCCTACCCCACCATAAAAAACAACAACCTTGTTCTATTTTCTTGTATTAAAATATTGAATATTTTCGTTGAAGTCAAATTCAATGCTTGTTTCTTCTTCTTCTTCTTATAATGATAATAATTCATTGTAGATTTCTGTCGAGACAATTAAAAATAAAAGGAATTAAGATTGATTATCAATAATTTGATGTTTCTCACAATAATAAAGATAAAATTATTGAATAATTTTCTTGAAAAATGTTAAGTAATGTATTAAATAAAATTTTCTTTTTATATTAATTAGGCCCAGTGACAGAGTCAGGAATTTAAGATAAGAGGATCTAAATAGTTAATTTTTTTAAATTTTGAGGAGTCCAATGTACCACTGAATTCTAAATAACTTTGTCCTTATCTTTGTATAGATATATTTAAAATAAAAAATATTTAATTTTTAAAATTTGAGAGACTCAGTATACTATTGAGTCCCAAATAGCTACGTCCCTGATTAGGCCTTATTTAGTAAATAACTTATTATCTTTTTTTTTTACGAAATAAATTATCATCTATTTTTTAGTTGATTTAAATATTATAATTGTTTGACAGGATCAAATAGTTGATAGATATATTTAAAAACCAACTTAATAAATTGGTTGATTAAACTCAATTAGCAAATTTTAAAACAGCCTGAGTAGTGTTTTGTTGTATCCCTGAAAATTTAATACGAAAAAGTTAATTATCCCCTAATCTGCATATACCTGAAACTGGTGTCAAACTCGTTGCCTTCTGAAATTGAGAGAAAATGGAAGAGAGTCACTGAAATAGAAGAAACAGATAAATCTCATAAACCCCATTTTGATGGTTTTATTCACCTAGGATTACGGCAGGAGCCACCTCTATGTTTATCTACCTTTCTCTGTTGTAGCAACTCTGTTGATCCTCCAGCTCAAAAGTGTGCTCTTTGTTTCTTGGCTGTGTCCTTCTTTGGCTGTTGTCTCAGCTACTCTTCTTTGCAGTTTTCTTTCGATTCCCACGAGTAGTTTTAGCTGTTTGATTACGTGGACATCACGATAACACATTCTACTGAGATTTTATTCTCTTTTTATGTATTTCTTCTTCCCTCCTTTCCCCACTGTTGAACTTGAGGGCAAGGAAGTGGCTTTGGTGTTTTGATCGATAAAAAGCCGTCTATACAATGCCGGAGATAAAAACAACTTATTTTACTAGGCCATGTATCAGAATTTTGAGTTTTGTTTGTTAACAAATATTAAGATATGATAAATTTTTTTAAATTATACTCTTATAAGTCATTTTATATATACTTAGTTAATATTAAATAATTAAATTTACTAAACATCTTTAAGATAATTGTTAATAAAATTAACTAACAACTAATACAATCCACTAATTATAAAATAAGGCCTTAACACCAATTTTCTTACAAAATAATGATTAATTATTTCATCATTTAAAATGTTATTAAATAAAAATTCCCTCAAGATCTTAACAAAACTGTATTCATAACACACTAACTGTATCTGTATGTAATACTAACTAGAGAGAAATTCTGAAAGAGAAAAGTAACTAATTATAATTATTACTTTCACTTTCTTTGCGTTGAGATTATTATCAATTATTGAACATAGAAGCCGCCAATTAAGCTTAAGCGTCAGGGCGGTTGCTGTCAACATGCTGACTACATTCATCTGTACCCCTTTCCTTTCCGAAAATATCTACAGCGGAAAAAGAAATATGCAGAGACACTATTTTGTGCGATTTATGATCATTTTGGAGCACAAAAGGAATGAAAATCACAACGCCCATTCATCTAGTCGCATCAACAGGCTATTCGAAGAGGTGGGTACTTGGGATTGGTGGGCTTGCATGACGTCTGAAGCGTAATGATCCCTTTCTATCTTTTTGATACTTATGCTCGTTGTGGTCCCCACACCCCATTCCGTGTCAACGTGTCACCATTTCTAGTTTCTTTCACACATGGCGACTCATCAATGGGTCCATCACCCTTTTCCTCTCACTTTGCAAATCCAAATTACGCTTTCACCCTTTAACCTCATCATGTGCTCAAATGTGATTGGTCCTCCGGAACTTCGTAAGGTCACTGAATCGCAGTCAATCCGATCCTCGATGCGCATTTAAAAGGAATGGTCATGCCACTTGCAAACAATATTAAAGCCAAAACTCTTTTACCGAGGAAAAAAAAAGGCCAAACTCTGACAGAACAGAATCTACTTATATGACATGTTCTTCTCCCAGTCTGAGGTCGTATTTTCTCATCAGTTTCACTGCTAACTAACAAAACCCAGAACCTTGGTTGCACCAATGGAAAGCACCGACTCGTCAGCCGGTACACAGCATCAACCGAACCTACCGCCTGGGTTCCGTTTCCACCCAACCGATGAAGAGCTTGTGGTTCACTACCTCAAGAAAAAGGCAACCTCTGCCGCTCTTCCGGTAGCAATTATCGCTGAAGTTGATCTCTACAAGTTTGATCCATGGGAATTACCAGGTACGTATGTGTTAAGGCCTGTACGGTTTCTGGTTTAGTCGTCGTCGTTGTTTTTACGATAAATTGTGGATATTAAAGATGAGTTCTTGGTCTGAGAAGTGATGGGTTTTCGTTTGATTTTCAGCTAAGGCTACGTTTGGCGAGCAAGAGTGGTACTTTTTCAGTCCTCGTGACCGGAAGTACCCTAACGGAGCGAGGCCGAACAGGGCAGCGACTTCGGGGTATTGGAAGGCTACGGGAACTGATAAGCCGGTGTTAACATCAGGTGGTACTCAGAAGGTTGGTGTTAAAAAGGCGCTTGTTTTCTACGGTGGAAAGCCACCCAAAGGGGTTAAAACCAATTGGATTATGCACGAGTATCGGTTGGCTGATAACAAAGTCAGTAACAAGCCACCAGGATGTGACCTGGGGAATAAGAAAAACTCCTTAAGGGTAGTGATCATTCACTTTTGTATGGCTTTTGATATTGGGTTTCTTTTATCTTTTCATGGTACTTGAGGAGTCATTACTTAATATCTACTGGCGGTGGTTCTCACAATTTATTCTTTTTTTCCCTAGCTTGACGATTGGGTGCTTTGTCGAATATACAAAAAAAACAACTCGCACAGACCAATGGATCATGATAAAGATGATTCAATGGACGATATGCTTGGTTCAATTCCACCATCCTTATCGGTTTGTAGCCACCAGAGCACTAGACTACAGCTTGCGAAGGCCCCAACCTTTGGAGCATTGCTTGAAGGCGAGCAGAACTTTTTTGAAGGAATAATGAGCTCAGATGGAACCAACAACACGAACTCTGTGCCACAATTGGCCTCTTCACTTTCCAAACCAGAGCTCTCAATGCTTCCTCTCAAAAGGACACTCCCATCGCTTTATTGGCCCGACGACAACGACGCCATCGGCGCTTCATCAGTCAAGAGATTTCAAGGGGAAAACGACGAGGGAGGTGCTGTGAGGACTGGTGGGAATGGTTCCATAGCCTCTCTGCTTAGCCAATTGCCTCAAACGCCTGTATTGCACCAACAGCCAATACTCGGATCTTTGGGAGAAGGATTACTTAGGCCACCTTATCAACTCCCAGGAATGAATTGGTACTCGTAATTCTTCTCCAGGTGGTCGGTATACATATACTATATATACATAGGCATATGGTGCATACCTGCATATAACATATCCAGGCCTAAGTCATGAATTTTCTAGGTAGATTATAAGATTGTAAGCAGCCAAGACAAATGGTGTAATACTGATATAGTGGTGAGTTAGTTAAGATTAATGGGGTGTTGAGAATTTGTTTCTTAGGAACAGATTAGATAGATCACTGGTTGGCCTCGGAGTAGTTCCTCTGACAGTGAAGATTCTTCTACCAATTTCAAGGGAGACCATGGATACATCGAACATGTTTCCTCGGAAAAGTTATTTCATAGTCCAACAACCTATATAATTCGTTCTTCAAAGCAGAGATGTCACACCAGGAAAAAAAATAAAAAGGAAAGTGGAAGATAGAGAGAGAGAGAAAGAGTGAAATTGATGTAGAAAATTTTTAAAAAAAGTTGAAGAATATGGATATATTTTTACTTTAAGATATACCTTTAACCTAGTATAGAAGTTTTTCCACCTAGGAATATATAAGCCTTGCTTAGTTATTTTAAGAAAAATAGCATTTCTGATTTGTGTGCTGTATATGCGTGTTCATCTTGTTGGACCATCGACACAAGCATATTGTATATGGATCGCATGCATCCAGTTAAATAACTCCAATCTTCCACTTCGGAGATGGCATACATTGTGACTTATATATTCTTTTGCATTCTATTTCAGTTTAATGAATTTCTTAATTATGTAATCGCTTCCTAGAAGTAAAAGGTTATAGATGTTTCTTTCTTCTATATTCAATTCTTGTCATGTATGATCTCCTTCACACTCTCTTAAGTTTACCAATCTTCTATAACAAAATAAGCTGTAACAAATAAGTGAAACTATGATGATTATTCAGAAGTTTATGAAACGAGAATTAGAAATTAGATAAATAAACGCGATCAACTATATCTAATTTCTACTTCTCATGCTCCCAGGTTTTCACCAGTTGTATATTTTTTCTTTTTTTTAAAAAAAGAAAAAAGAAAAATTATATCTTCCATCTTGGATAAGTAAAAGTAAGTAATGATATATATCTTGTTCGAATGAATGTATTTGCGGTTGATAATCCTAAGCAGCCCCTACATGATCAGCTGAAGATGTAGCATTAGTCTTGAGGAACATTTTAATAATAAATAAGGGAAAGGAACAGAAACAAATTCAATAATATGCATGATTCTCCATTACTATTTGCGGCTTGACCTTGTTATAGTCGTCATCTCTAATCATCAAACAATTTTTGTTTCTCTGTGTTTGTGGATAATTCTATCATCTGCAATCATTAATCAACTCATTTAACAAGGTTTTAATGCGCAGTGATTTACAGATGTAAATTTAAGCTCCTACATGTTTATAGTGCAACGAACTCGTGTAAATATCTCCTTACAGCTGTAATTAATTATAATTAACCATAGGATTTTATATTTGGTAAAAATAAACTGAACAAATTGATATCCCAGGCAATCGGACAAAATTAAAAAAAAAGGTTTGTCGTATATGGATCGGATGATCCCAAAACAAATAAAAGTTTCTGAGAGAAAATGAAGGTTACTGACATTTGTGCTTTCTTGCGCCCTTTTGTTAGAATATTACAAAAGGAAGTGACTTAGGGATTAAGGCTTTTAGGCGGATTATAAAATAGAAACAAAAATAGAGAGGATGAGTGAGAGAAGTTAGAAATTACAGTCCTTTTCAATTAATAACAGCAAGGACACATCTCTTCCTTGAAAGATACTCATGAATAGTCCTATTATAGGGATTTCGTCAGCTTTCATGTATGGACAGTCGAAGAAGTGCACATGAGAGCTCATGCACCCACATAAAGGATCAAAAACTGAAAGCACATCTACCTTTCACTATTTCTCTTCTCTAAAAAACAAGCACTAATTAATCTTTGAGATCAAATTTTGTATTGAATATTTTTTGCATAATTTCCTCCGATAAGAATACAAAAGATATTTGAAGGGGTGGGTGTCATTTTCAGTGATTTGGAAGATAAGACATAGCTAAGTATATTCCATGACCTCTACAAAGGTCACACTAATTGACAATAAGAGGCTACCTCACAAATGACTTTTGCTCTTTGCTCAGTATACGGGACCATCTCGCTGTCATCGAATGGAATCATTATCTTAAAACCACACAAAATTAAAACCCATCTCTTTAATTGCATTACCTTTCTAAGGAAAGCTTACAAACCAACTTTACGAGATATTCTATATTGCTGTTACTTAATTTTTGGTATGCAAATTGAATTGTGTCATCAAGTGCGTCGTATATATATTTTATAATAAGGATATGTGTGTGTATATATATATATATATATATGGACCCCCAGTCCCCTTATGTATAGATGACGCTAAGCTTTGACAGAGCATATAAATCTTTGCAAATGCTGACTCTGTTACAATAACATGAGAGGACTCGACAAGCGTCATTACAACCGTAGATGTTTATTTACATAAACGTCAGTATCTTTAATGATATATTTATCTCCAGTGATAATCTTCATGGCTTGAGAAACATAGAAGTTCCAGAACTTGCGTATGTTTGTGAATGATAGGTAACAATAGAGAGGGATGAGGATCGCCTATATATAGGTGGGGTATTATTGAATGAGCAGACATTATCAAGGTTTTAGGTGGAATAAAAGCTAATCCTTGTGAATGCTAAATGGACAGACATTAATGCAGTTCTATCCTTTCATCAATGAACCTACCAAAAGAATGTGACATTTTGTTGATGAACCAACTGATATTCTTAACAATACTTGAAATTCTTTATAGCAGGAAATAGAGACTAATTAACATCTGAATTGGCTTCAATCAGTAAAGTTGACAAATGGGTTACGAGTTGTTATTGACATAAAAACAGCATGGCCCGGTGCCCCAGTCCTGACTGACTCATTTGTGTAATCCAGCACACAGCTTTCCTGTAAGTTTTATTTATAGGGCATTTGCTATGCATAAGGTTGCTTAGTATGACCTTAATCAAAGATTAAGCTTGGACCCACATTGCTAAATATATGTTCTCGGTGATTTATGATTTGGTTGTTGGATGCAATAAGTCAGTTGGGCTTCAAAAATTGGATTCTTTGGTCATGTACAGCCATGACACTAATACTCGTTGAAACCCCTACAAGATCTTTAGACCATTTGTCTTTTAGCATGATTCATCCATATGAGATCTCACACGTGGATGTGAAAAACTTAAAGGGTTAATTGTTTTTCAAACTTTTCAATTCATTTCTAGCAAATAAAAAAGTCAGAAAAATTAAGATAACCAAAAAATAAATCAACACTGAAAATTTGGTAATACAGTTCGGCACACCTTGTCTACGTCTACAAGGCCTCACCTAGTTTAATTACTTTTACGGAAACATAATAGATTTACCCACAGTTTTACTGAGCCGACATCACTAACTATTGACAATATCTCTCATCCTTACTTACCATAAAAGAATTTCACATTCAATAGTACAACCGCCTCGTACTAACCTCAACAGAGGATTTTCTCAATACTCTTTTTAATTAAAAGACAATAAAAATAATTTAAATACTGAATCAACTAAGAACTGAACGACAATATACTTAAGATAAAAGAAAAGAACAACTTCCTGCAAAGTTCAGCTGCACTGAAATAAATCTAGAAGTCGTCGCAATAATAATGGGCTGATTCACGCAGAATTCATAATCAAGTCACAAAAACTTCTACAGAAATCACAGCTGCAAAAATACCTAATCAACGGCAACACGTTAAAGAAAACGCAGCACAAAATTATTCAGCCTTGATGACATCATCCACATAATTTCCAACACAAAGATAATCAGCTGAATCTCACAATTCCCAAAAGAAAATTACAGCTGTACTCACAAACCCATTAACCACGCACAATCATGAAAAGTGTAGCACAAATACTCAGCGTAGATTGCGTAAACAAAAAGAAACTCCAATAGAGAACTACACATCATAGGTTACGTTATCCACACAAGAATCAAGAGAACCTCCAATGTCTTTTACGCACAATGAAGAAGGACATGCCTTGATTCAACGAACAATTAAATCACCATCGTATATATCCAACCAAAAAAATAAGCGTACCTTCAGCTATATATACGAGAGATGCTCAATTAACTCCCATATCAAGATAACTAGCAAGGGACGTAGAGAAGTAGATGTCTTCTAGGTCCGCCCAAGACATTGATAAGCTCAAGTTCCAATCTATTCGATCCTGCAAAGTTTACCAAAAAATTCTCCAAATACCAGTTTAAAAAATATGACATTAGCTGTTGAAAATTCCTCCTTTACTAACATGATATATCGCACCTTCACTCAAGATAGACTTCAAATCAAGATAGGCTCAAGATAGACTTCAAACCAAGATATGATTCTTTTTTAACTAGAAAATCAACCCCAATAACTTTTGAATCCAAGTCATTATCCAATTAATATCTTATATGTCCAATTAATAAATAATACTAAAACTAA
>JANITW010000236.1:79903461-79918097 GCA_027564335.1 Erythroxylum williamsii | reverse complement strand
TATTATTTTTAATGTTTTAAAAGATAAAAGATTTAACGTTTAAAATGTTTAATCGATACTAAACTAATTAAATAAAATTTAAAAATTTAAAATATGATTGAAGAAGGTAATCGTTATCTATCAAAGAATTTAAAAATTAATTAAAAAGGGAGATTCTTAAATAAAAATTAATCTGTTTATTTTAGTTTATAAAAATGGATTAATTTATAAAATAGACAAATTAACTAATAAATTGATTAAAATTTAAAAATAAAGGTTATTAAAATAAATTAAACTAAAAAGTTAAAAATTGAAAAAACGGACCAATTAATCAAAAAAATTGATAGATTTAAAGTTTTCATTTGTTAATTTTTAGAGAATAAATGAAAAAAAATGAAACTGGTTTAACCAAAATATTTTTAAAGAATATAAAATATAGTTAATTTTTGTTAAGTTACTATAATAAATTATTATATAATTGATTATAAAGTACATAATAAAAAATTATGATCGACTAATTTAATTTAATTTTAATAATATCGAAATAATTCTATAAAATTTATTTTTAGATATCTGAAGAGTTTATCTTGAGTTGTTTTAAATGATAGAATATTTTTAAAGTAATTAGAGCCACATAAAATCAGATATTTGTATATTTTACTTTAAAATAAATCGGTCTCTTAATACAAGCTTCTTTCATCGGCTTTTTCATGAGAAATCACAAATCCGTCAATTTATACGGGCCTATGTCAACCATAAGCATTAATTTTGAAAATATAGCTGTTACTACAAAAATAGAAAAAAAGTATACCTAGCCGGCTGTTTTATAAAAGTGAAACCCACGTGCTATGTGAGCTGCCTAAATGGATACTATGGGACCTAGTGTTGGAAAACATTAGTCTTAACGATTTTTACTTATTGGGCTTTGAAATTAACCAGTGGGTGACTTTAGCTGCTGATTACGGTCCAGCTCCTAGGATTGGGAAACTACTTAGCCGGACATTGCTCAACGCCTACATTCATAAACCTACATTCATAAAAGGTAAATTACTCCCTATCCTGCTGATATTAGTTTTAAAACTACTTTAATGGTTTAAAAGAATGTTTTCAGAAAAAGAAAATTCTTTTGATGTCTTTTGTCGATAAATCATAGTTTTGGGGAAGCTTTCGTTCTAAATCATAGTTCAAAAAGAAATATTCGTAACCCACGGAGGGTTGTGGTGGAGTGACATGGGCTCTTCCATCTTTAACTAAAGTTTTGAGTTCAAGTTTTAAAAATAGAGCCATTTTAAAACATGTGAGGGAGAGCTTTACTACCCAAAAGAGCCCTATTTGGCTAAAATTCGAATTAGTCAATTATCCATATGGCGCCAGATACCAAATAATTTAGCAAAAAGAAGAAGAATAGAGTCATTTTAAAATTCGTGAGAGAGAGCTTTGCCACTCAAAATGGTCCTATTTGGCTAAAGTTCGAATTAGTCAATTGCCCATGTGGTACCAAATATCGTATAATTTAGCCAAAAAAAAAGAAACATCCGTGAATAATTTTGAATAGCTTTATTATGTAAATTTGAACAAATTCATTATATTTTTGATGTGGGATAGAATATATTTACGTTTAAGAGTATTTGTTATCCTTTTCATTTATCATACTTAACAAGTCAGACAACAATCTTACAAAACACTATACATTTGGTTCAGAGTGATTTAGTACTCGTTTTTTCTTAAATAATCACATTGCCTATGCCGCCAATACTTTCAAGAAGTATTTCTATAATGTAAATGTTGATTTCTCTTGATTTTTTTCGAGCAATGAAAATTTGAAAATGACCTGAAAATCTATCCGAAAAAATCATAATTCATGTGTCTCACTATCCGTTTTAACATTAATTTATGAAACGCAAAAGATAGTTGTCCTTTCTTATTGCAGTTGCCTTTTCTACTTAACAAATGTCTAACCATAAAAAATGCTTCATTTTTAGTAGAATTAGTTCCAACATACAAAGAAAAGTTGAAACTTAGGCTAGGACATTGTTTGAAATGCTGAAGTCCAGTAACACACTGGAGATTACGTTTAAAGGAATCAAATCAAAGCAAAGAACGATGATTAATGCTTTAGGGCAACAGTATGCTAGTAAAAATTTCCAATAGGATAACATGCAAGTAGCCTTCATTAGCTTTTTGGACCTTTTTGCCAGCTCTTAAAGATAAAAGCAACAAGATATTTAGAGAGGAACGAGATCAACTATTCTATTTGGAGTGTGCCAACTTTGTTCCATTTCATTTTATCCATATATTTGTCTGGACTCATATAAATGTATAGATGAAAAATAAAATAAGATAGGAATTGATTAATCGGAACGGAAGATCTGGCCTACTGTAATCAACAACTTTGATAGTATGAATTCAATCATCATTTTTGGGAGTTATAGTCATTTTCAGGCATAATTGCTCTAGTTAGTTTATTGCTCCTTGTCGTAAACAAAAGAAGGGAAAACTATCACGCATTTTCTTGCCAATATTTAAGGCTTAAAACAAATAAAAATTAAAAAGAACGAGTTCCAAAATTTTGACTCTATAACTATGGCAGTTTTACGTGCTTTGATTTACATTACAAATCTTAAATCATATGGAAATGGACTAAAATTGAGTTTCCAACTGCAATATCCGCTAACGTATGACATATAATAGGAACCTATAATTTGTTTGTAACAATCGTTTTGCATTAGTATCTTGGATTTTGGAATGATGCAACCTAAGTTTCAAATACATTTCTGTTATTGCAACTTGAGAAGAAATTTGACATGAAAATCTAATTTATTGATTCAGAAAACTAGTACATATATACATAGAGGAAGGAAGTACTATTTTCGTGCGAATTCTAACATAGCTACCTAAATGTGTGCCTTAATTTACAACTAATTACACGTTTATAGCTAAGCGTAATATTCTCTATGAAATAAGGAGATATGATAGCATATTATGATAGATTTGAGCCCCTCCCCCACCAAGTTAGAGTAGATGGACTTCGAATGCTTAACTTGCGAATAAAGTATTCAAATTATTTTTGTCCAATGCCTTGGTGAAGATATCTAGCAATTGAGCATGAGTGGGCACATATTTGGTAGTGATGTTGCTTTTGAGAATTTTATTGTGTATAAAATGACAATCAACTTCGATATGTTTTGTGCTCTTATGAAAAACTAGATTCGTAACAATGTAAAGAGTTGCTTGATTATCACAGTAGAGTTTCATAGGATGTGGATGATCAACTCCGAGAGACATGAGCAAAGCTTTTAGCTATTTGAGTTCACAAGTGGTGGAAGCCATGAACTGATACCCAGCTTCAACTAAAGAGTGAAAGATAATTTGTTATTTCTTGGTTTTCCAAGAGACAGGTGAGTTATCGAGAAACACAAACTAACATGTAATTGAGTATTTAGTTAAAGGGCAGCCTGCTCAAATAGAGTCACACATGCATAAAGTTGGAGATCACAGTTAGTACGGAGTAAAATTCCTTGGCTTGGATTACCTTTAAAGTACCAGATAACAAGAAGAGTTGCTTCCCAGTGTTCCTGACGTGGATGCTGCATGAATTGTGCAAGCATATGCACATAATAAGAAAGCTTCGGTCTTATAACAAATAAATAAATTAAATGTCCCATTAGTTGACAATAGCATTCTAGATCTGCAAAAGGTGGTCCATTGGCTAATGGAAGATGATGATTTTGATCTAAAGGGAAGGCAACAGGTTTAACTCTTAGCATGCCAACTTCAAAAAAGATGTCAAGAGCATATTTCCTTTGATAAAGGAAAACACCAGTGGAGTTGTGAGCTACTTCAACTGCCACAAAATATTTCAAAGAACCAAGATCCTGCATATGGAAGCAGGTGCTTAAGTATTGTTTAAAGGTGTGCATAACAATACTATTATTTCCTAAAATAATTAGATAATCAACATAGACTAGGACTTGGAGTTGTAGTATACCTTTGTGTAGAGTAAACAAGGAATAATCATAATGAGATTGCTTGAACCCATATTGTTTCAAGGCATCAACAATTTAGCAAACCAACATCTAAGGGCTTGTTTTAAACCATATTGGGACTTTTACAGGTGACACACTTAGTTTGAATTATGAGATCGGAAGTTAGGGGCAACTTCACATATACCTCTTCCTCAAGATCACTATGTAAGAAGGCATTGTGAACATCCATTTGGTGAAGTTCCTAGCTTTTAGGAGCAACAATAGCAAGAAAGAGATGTACACTGACCATTTTAGCAACAGGAGCGAATGTTTCAGTCTAGTCGAGCCCTTTAACTTGATTGTTTCCTAAGATCACAAGTCTTGCTTTGAATCTCTCAATGGATCCATTAGAATTATACTTAATTCGATAAACCCATTTGCATCCTATAGTTTTCTTACCCAAAGGAAGAGATTTCATAGTCCAAATGCCATTACTTTTTAAGGTTTGTATCTCATATTTCATGACTTGTCTCCACCTTTCATCTTTTATAGCCTCAGCAAATATTTGAGGTTTAGTTCCTACAGTGATGGCTGCTAAGAAATGTCTATGTTTGGAAGAAAAGTTATCATAGTTTACATAATTAGTTATAGGGTAAGGTGTACCTGAGAATCGTATAAGCAAGATGAACTCTTCAAAGGGCTTAACTTGCAAATGGTGTGTTTCATAAAATCTTTTAGACGAGAGGAAGGTATTTTGGTGTGTTGGCCTCGAGCCAAAGATTCTTCATTTACAACAAAACCGAAACCCCCTATCATGTATAGTCTCATGGCTGTTGTCATGTATTACTGTTGTGTCAGAGGAAAAGACAATTAGGAGCTCAAGTGTTGATGCATTGCCTTCTAGATTAACGTTTGTGCTACTTGCCTTATCTATCTTCTTCCCAATGTGAGGAATAGGATTTTCATGCATGTGACTAGGCTGAGAATTGCTTTGTCCCTCATTGTCATCCATACCATCCCAATCTGTCATAGGACCTGGTATAGGATCAACATACACAAAAAGTGAACTTTGCTGGTCATCATTTAGATAAGGAAATCTGTCCTCACAAAACACAACATCTCTTGAAAATAAGAATACTCCCAGAGTATGTAGTCGTGAGTTTTCTCACCTTAGGCGATTTTACTCATAGGCATCGCATACCTTACGACTAAACAACGCCTAACTTCTTGATTCATCTTGTGAACTTGGATTGAATTTGAGTGTTGCAATTGAAAGCTTGACATCCTCAAGCTTTATCTTAGGTTGAAACCTTACCTGGCTTCTCAGGTTACTGAAATATGGGCAAAAGGAAGAAGATGTCGTACAAAGGTAGGGACATTACGGTGGATTGTGTCATGGGTCTACAGGCGGGGGTTCCCCGAGAGCAGTGTATGAGAAACCTAGAAAATGTTGACGAGGAAGTTCAGGAGAAAAGACTGCAGAGCTATCCAATGACGGCACAAGCTAAAGTACAAAAGACTGCAGGAGGTAAAAAGGAAATGAACTTGGCTAAGAGAGCGAACAAAGAGGGTGTGGCAAGAGATATATTGCAAGACAAGTTTCAGGGCAATGGGGAAGCGAGGGAAAAAAAAACCAACTGACAATGAAAGCAGCGGGCGTGCACAATACAGTGATTTGTAAACAGCATAAACAAATTGGAACTAGGGAAAAGAGGGATAATACATGCAGAGAAACAATGCAGGAGGGATTGGTGGGTGAAGAGAATAATGAAGTAGGGCTACAAAGGAAAATTGCAAATATG
Organism: Erythroxylum williamsii; assembly: GCA_027564335.1. Classification (NCBI taxonomy): domain Eukaryota; kingdom Viridiplantae; phylum Streptophyta; class Magnoliopsida; order Malpighiales; family Erythroxylaceae; genus Erythroxylum; species Erythroxylum williamsii. The sequence continues at coordinate 79,912,351 of JANITW010000236.1, read as the reverse complement.
GGTACCGGTGGAATGAGAAAAGGTGGAGTTGACAATGTTGAAGAGTCAACCACCTTTGATGAAGACTCAGATGGGGAAAATGCACATTCTGAAGCTTCGGAGTTAGCAACTGAAGAACAAACCCCGAAGGTGCTTGATAAAATGCTAGAGCCAACTTCAGACATGCATGGTGGAGGAACAACCAAGCCTTCTTATGTAAGCCTGTTCAGGAACAAAAGAGAATTGAAACAAAGGATGTAGCTAGACTATGTGTGGGTAGATGATGAAGTTATCATGGAGGAAGAAGACGTCGTGTTAGGCACTCGGCAGGCTCACCGTGGCTAAATGTTGGAGCATTTGCAAGGCCCCTTTGGGAAAAGTTCGTCGCGGCCAACATTTTGACTTTGCCTAAGCAAAATCTTAAGGTCGAGCAATGCACCTTTCGGGTGAAATATGCAGCGACAAAAATTTGGTTTCACCGCAACGAAGTTACAAAATTTCGCCAAAACATCTTTCGAGAAAGGTTCCTGTGGCCAAAGTTGGGTTTCACCGCGACGAAGCCTTTGATTCCAGACACCCAAACCCAACTATCCAACACTACCATTTTGTACATTCACTTCCAATAACCCCATCTATAACTCAAATAAACGATCGTTATGAACAAATACACAAGAAACTTCTTCAAATCTAGGTCTCTTGAGTGTGAAATGCAAAAACTTCGAAAGTCATAAGCAAACACAAATATATTTCATTAACATCAAAAGATAAGAGTTTTACAAAGCTTTAACGGGCATTTCAAGCCACAATACATCATTTGTATCATAATCCAAAAATGCAAAATACACATGAACAAATAAAACTTGAAATGCGGCTAAAGCCTTGTGTTTAAAAAAAAACTAACTCAAAATACAAAAATATGCAAATTTGGAGTGATGCCTTGATTCTCGATCACTTGATCTCTTGCTCATCACCTGGAGATGGGGAATAATGGGAGTGACCTTAAAGCTCGTGAATAACAAGTTTATAATGGAGAAACAAGCAAAAACCATTGAAAATATTCATTACCATAGCAAATTTGCATTAAATCTATAAAACACATATTTCTCAAATTCTTAACTTGTCAAGCAATTCATAACCAACATGAGTTATGTATTCATTAAACTTGTCAACACATCATAAACATATAAGTAATCAAAATGGTTTTGGGTGGGTCCATGAGGGAGTTCTTGCGAATCTCTAGTAATAACAAAATGGATTATCACAAACCCACGTAATGGTTTTGCGTAGTTCATAAACATAAAGAGTTCATGAAGGAGCTCTATGCCACTAGCAGGCAAGCAGGAAAATCCTTTAATAGAGTCGACGTGCATGTGACATGATAGAATGAACCACCATTAACCTACACAAACATGAATTTCAAGACTTGTAAACATATTGCCCAAAAAGAACTAATTTTACAATTAGGTCCTTAATTATAATGTCAATGTTTAACAGAAAACCTTAACGAGGAAGAAAATTATGGATGAACTCAAGCTTTTTTATAAGAATCGTTAACAAATACCAAATATTTTGTCAATCATGAAAATTGCATTGACAATAACAACTTGAGAATTAGAACATATAGAATCTTTGAGTTGTTGGATTTTAGAACCAAAATTTAACCCAAAAAATAGAATAAAAAAGAGATAATGTAAAAAGCAATTTATTGATGAGTTATTATTTATATTGACGTTGAAAGCCCAAATATATAAACAATAAAATAACAAACTTAGCTAATATCTAGATAAAGATTAAGCAAACAAATCAAAAATTTAAAAGTTTAAATCTTAATAGATTATAATTTTATCTTAATAGATAAAATTTATCTTTTAACAAATAATATATCTTATTGTTACTACTTTCTAAATTTCATCTTTAAGCAAAGATTTCATTTTTAACAAATTTGAATCATTCTCTAACATTCCCTCTTGATTCAAAGTTGTAAGACTTTTTGAATTTGATGATATATTTCTCATCACCCTTCAATGGTTGGAACACATCTCTCTATAATTTTTTTTGAAGCACTTCTGTCTATTCTTTAACATGAGCATTTCTCTCATCATTGATCTCCATAGAGTGCTTCTCTCTTTGATAAATCTTGGTGCACTTCTCACCAACTAGAAGATGTTGTCTTGTTAAACTTGCAATCTTTTTTTCATAAAGTATCGAGACTTTCCTTTATGCCAACAATCTTTCTCTTCACGACCAAACTTCTCATAATGGCCATATTGACAAATATTTCCTTTCTTTTTTGATGACGGAACCTTTGCTAGATAGACTCCCTCTACCATGTTTTCACTTTCTTGGCCTCTCATTACTCTTCTTTGCTCTTGAGCTTGTAAAACATTAATCACTCATAGGTCCCTCAAGATTTTTTAAAGCTCTAATACTATGTTAAATTTTAGAACCAAAATTTAAACCAAAAAAATAGAATAAAAAAGATAACGTAAGAGATAATTTGTTGATGAGTTGCTATTTACATTGACATTAAAGGCTTAAATATATAAGTAATAAAATAACAAACTTAGCTAATATCTAGATAAAGATTAAGCAAACAAATAAAAAATTTAAAAGTTTGAATACTAACATATTGTAACTTTATCTTAATATATAAAATTTTATCTTTTAACAAATAACATATTTTATCTTTACTATTTTCCAAATTTTATCTTTAAACAAAGACTCATTTTTAACAACTTTGAATCATTCTTTAATATGAGCTCCAATTGATCAAAAAGCTCTTGCAATTCAAATATATAATTGTGGATGATTTGGCCAAGTTGTTGTTATTGCATATCATAAAATCATTTATAGAGCTAAAATTAATTGTTATCATCAAATACAAATTAATTACTTTTAAGAAATCCTATACTTTTTTACTAATATTAAATAGTCGAAAATAAAGTTTGATTCCTTTAGCATGGGTATTGTGAATTAATATATCAAGATCTAATGATTCATATGATCCCAGAAAACTAGATGTTCTATAAATATATCTTGTGCTTCATCTACTTTGGGTAGGTTTGAACATTTTTCCCAATAACAACGCACCAAAAAAAACATACCTTCGAAAAAGTTACTTATTTTCTCTAACTTACAAATCATAGTTGGATTCATAAAAAATAGCATTAATTCATTGAGAATTGTATTAAGGAAGTTAAGAAGTATCTATAGTGTACAAATGGAAAAGAATTACAGCAACTTTTGCTGCTTTTTATAAAAGGAGTTCTATTAACATGTAACTAAAAACATAGTGATTTAAAAGAAAAATGACTCTTGGCATTTTTGTGTGTTTCAATTATTACAGAAAAGGTTATTTATTTATACATATGATACTTATATAATCAAAGGGAACATTTCTTTACATATGCTGATGGGATCTCGAAATATATGTTATTCTATTCACTGAGGATGGCATAGTTAACTAATAGATTGATTTATGGATATGTTAACAAGTGGCATTATCAGCGAGAACCCAAGGATGAGTCATACCGGGAATATCATGCAACCAGTTCTCCCGTCAGATTTTAATTTGTACGTTCTTCATTTCGCAGCCATCAAATAGTCTGCAATGCCCAAGGTGACCTTATTTTGACCATTGATCAGAGGATTCAATTCAAACTTGATTATAAGAGATCTATTTGCCTAAGATGAACTGTGCAAGCTAACCCGTGATTCAGATAAAAAAAAAGGGGAGAAACATATGCTATATTTTAGTAAACTTTTGTTGTGATTTGTTGTCAGGATCAAGTGGTTGTGGAAATAAGCGTATGGCTTTTTGTCAAAAGCGGTTACTTTGAAGTTTCAATCTGAAAATGCATGTTCCGACTGTGTGCTTCCGATAAGATTTGTGTACCCAATTCATTCATCTTTCAACACACTATTAATTATCCAACAGCAACCCCGCGCTGCTTTTTTCCTACTTCAATTACAAGCCACAAAAGTTTGACATGATTATATGCTTAATCACATACAAATCAACATTAATTAAGGTTTCTTTGTGAGAAGTACATCCTTAAGATTTCAGTTTATATTATATTATTACGAAAAGAAAATTTCATTACCATTTCATCTTAAATTTCAACTATGCAACTTCTAACATTTGAAACCAAGATTTAAAAGTTTTCCTTTCTATTGATAGCTTGGATATATTGTTGTAGTAAAAGGGATAATTATTCTTATTGTTTAACTCATACAAAAAACATATATTTTATATAATGTATAAAGTATTAAGCATTTATGATAATAAAAATTGTAAAAATATTTATTAAATTATCTTAATTTATCTAAATAAAGATTGTCATTCAATTAATTATAGCAGATATTATAATATTTACAATACAAATCTATACTCGACTATGATTCAAATGATATATATATATATATATATATATATAAAGAAGTGATTTTGAAATTATTTTTTTCTGCATATTTTTTTTAATTAAAAGGAGAATATAATAAAATAGTTGTTCCACATTCCACAGAAGTTCTGTAAATTTTGGTTTTGATGTAGGTATAAGGGAGGACCTCTAATTGATGTAGGCTTGAAACGTACCATACTTCAACTTTATAGGGTCACTTATGAACTATAAAGTTATAATAATTATTCTTCTAATTACTCTTTAAGAAAATCCAATATTTTGATATTAGAACACACAAAAGGAAGAGTTAAAAGTACATATTAGTATGATTAACTAGAAAATTTCAAATTCATAAAGTGTTAAAATTTCTCGAGACTTTTCTATAGCACTGCATTAATTGCAACTCCTACCAGTTCCTTCCCCTTGATGGTCATAAACTATTAAATGAGGTAGCATTGTCACGGACAACGTCTTGGTTACATCATCTTATATGTCTATAGTCTTGCCAAGCAAAATTTGGATACAAGTCATGCTTTCAAACTAAGCAATCCCCTTTCTCAATATACCGGGTGAGCGTGCGTGTATATGTGAATAGAAATTATATTTATTTCTATTCCTTATTATATTTATTATAATTCATATTATCATTTCTTCAAGTGAACAAAGCAAATCATAAGTTTTCTTACCAAACTTCATACATCATATAGTCTCATCCATAAGAGGAATTTAGGACCATTTCTGTCTCCCATCCTTCAGTTTGAAATTTCTCATTCGTAGAGAAATCAACACTTCTCTCCGAAGACTCGAACAAGAATGGTAGTGTTCAAACTCTAACCCCAGAAGTTAAACTTGTATTTATCAAATGTTTTAAAAGCTGAACGTTGGTTGAACCAGAGAAGTAACTGATTCAATAGTTAATGGTTCAATCGAAATTTAATAGTGATTGAACTGATGACTAATAAATATATAAAATTTTATTTTATATATTATATATATAATAATTTTTAAACATACTATTTAATTATTTATTTATCTAATTGTAAACTTAATTTAAATCTTCAAACTTTAAAATATACAAGTTTTTTTTAAGTTCAGCAAACACAACTTAAAATAAGATATCAAAATTCATTAGTCATATTTCATCCAATTTAGTAATTTTTATCGGTCTGACCGTAAAATAAACAAATCAATCACTCACCAAAAATACAAGCTAAATTGGATTATTTCATACTCGAATTACCAATTTTTTTGGCCCAACGGATCGGCTTGGTTCGAATTTCAAAACACCGATATTTACGACTGTTTCTTAAATCCTTCGGCCGAAATTAGAGAATTGTTTGTTCCAATACTAAAGAATGGCTTTGCCACAAAAAAATTTAATTGGGAATATTAAATTTTGAAATAAAAGTCGTCTTTTCATTCATACGTGTCCAGTATCCATCGGTCAGTAGTCCCTAAGTATCAATTATATATCAGAATCAAGAAATTAACTACTATTTCTTATGTTCCTTCGTTACTAATACAGGCACAGATCAGGAAGGTTTTAGTTAGGTTTGTGAGCACAGGGTTTTTTTTTCTCTTGTACGTATATTCTCCTCAATATAAATCACTGCCTCTCCTAACTCTATCGTATCCTGACTCTTTCCTCCTTCTGCCTCATCAATGGTTTGCTTCTGCTTCTTGGTGGACCAAACCAGAAAGGTTAAGAGCTACAAGCCGGTCGCAGGATCTTGCACCCGCTGTGGCGGCGGTGCTAGTGTCGCCGATATGAGGACCTCAACCAGATTTTGTTACGTCCCATTTTATTGGAAATCTTGGAGAGCCATTATCTGCACTTTCTGTGGAGCTACTCTTAAGTCTTACAGATGAATGTTTCTTAGGTCAAGCTAGCTGCAGCTGTTTCAGTTGATGATCGGATAGTTCCTGATTCTGTACTTGTGGCCAATCTTTTTGACAGTGGAATGAAAGATGGAAGGAAAATTTACAGTTTTTTTAATGGCAAAGGTATAATTTACCATTTTTCTAAAAAGTTTGAATTAGTCATTATACTACCTTAAATTTTTAAAATTTTTCAAAATTTTGACAATTTTTAATAAATGAGTAATATCGATTAATAATGTAATATTAAAAATAAAATTTGCAAATATTAATTACATATGTGATTTTTACTTTCACAAAAAATTTTCATATTGTTTTCTCTGTTATCATTTTAGTAATATTAAGGTATAAATTTGCATCAGAGGTATCGATATAGATTTTCTTAAACCTTTTATAAAATATTGTTATAAATAGTGATCAGAGAAAAGTTTCTTCTTTAATTATGAATACTCTGGCGTTAATTTGTTTAAGAGCACATGGCTGGTGGGTAAAGGAAGACGAATGATGTATGGAAAGCATGTAAATGAAATTATACCATAGCCAGCAAGCTATTTTTATGTTTCTTCCGTTCTGTGGTTAATGCCCCACGTTTGCACAACACAACTGACTGATGGAATAGGTAGTAATTATTATTTATTATTATTAAAGAATTTAAACTAATTATTTTTAATCACCTTATAATTATTCTTATGCATCAACAAATAATTTATCATATGTCAAAATAATTTAATTAATATAAGTTATGATGAGTACGAAAACAACTCAATAACGATCACGTAATTCAATCTTTATTATTATCGTTATCATTAACTAGGAAGCATATGGCTTATACGTAATTTAAGAAAGTTTTGCTGTAAAGACGAGTCATTCAATGAAGTTGATAGTTTTTTTTTAATTTGTAAATTAAATTTAACCATTAAAGGCAATAATAAATGTTACAAGCACAAACGACCCATCATTATGAATGGACTAACAAACAATAGGAAAATATTACATTATGAATCAAAATTTAAATGCACAGGCGAATCATTAATACTAGAAGAGTGTATTGATACCATTACCCAATAATCTAGTTACATGCGGCCTAACTTTGCTTCTCAATTTGAAGATTGTTTTTGTTGTTTTTGAAGCATTTTCAAGAATTTTGATCTTCTATATAAACTCCTTTCTTTGAAATAATAAGTATTTATCCACTTAACCTATAAGGATTGCTTATCTTTAATAATTCATCCACAATTTTTTAGTGCACATGACCAGATTATAGACTTTCAAAGAGATCACATTCAAACTACCATGCTTTTTCAAAGATCATATGTAGCACCCCACTCTCGCAAGACATGTACTCGATATTTTGCGTAATATCCGAGTCCGTACCCCGAAAGGATGGAGTGTTAGAACACTCAATCAGTTAAAATTTAGTACAATTTTTTTTTGAAACCACAAACATAATATGCAGAAATTAATAATCAATTCGGACCACTTTATTCGCAAACTTTTCAATCATAACAATGCAATCAATAGAATTTTCAATAGCCATTTGATCTCTTTCATGAAAACAAAACACTTTAGTCATAAAATCTTTACATTACAACATAAATCATATACACCTTTTTACAAAACTTTTGGAATACATAATTTGATACAAAAGTTGCGGAATATACAATTCCATACAAAAAGAAAGAAATATAATGCAGACGCAAACTAATCCCGACTTCTATCCCTTACTTGTATGTTGTAGGGATACTTCCATTTGCGTAACGGGGTATTCTTCTAATCATAAAAAATACTTGCAAATGTTGGATAAATTTTGCGAACTCAATGAGCGACCATTATCGATGGCTCACCCAGTCACATAACATATAATTCACATTCACTTCATTTCACATTTCACATTTCACATTCAATACAATTTAATCATTCATATTATGCATATGCATATGAGACCACTTTCCATTTATTACTTTGTTGTGACAGAGTGTCTAAACTATCCCGTATTCATTGAATACCAGGGATATTAATCTACACGGCTGGTAGAGCCTCTCAGTAGCTAGAGTCATCTCTCATGTACGTCAGGAACATTTCCCGGAATTTCAATTAAGGTCAGTGCTTATGCTTTTGTAAATATTGTTATCGCTTGAGTCATGTGCTTGCAAATGATATTCCCATAGCATGTTGCTTAATATTTAATTTATGTCTTGCACGCAATAAAATTTTATTGCGGTTTAAAATTGGGTATCCAATATAATGTATACATGCCGAAGGTGACTAATATATTTGTTACACTAACCTGAATTAATTTCAGCCATAATTTGTTGGATGTTTTGCAAAATGGATATCTCTTCACTTGTAATATTTCACATAATTTGATATGGTTATGTGAAATTGTTTATGTACAACGAATTGATGATAATAGGTTTCCACAATAATATTAAATCTTGATTTAATACGTATTTGGCAATAGTTGGATGTTTAATCATATGTCTGTAATTATTTTGTTTCTGATATGTGGCTAAGATAGCATCGTCATTTTGGTATCGATGTTGTATAATAACAGTCCTCCAGTTATGAGTTTCAGCGATAGATCTTGGATGTATAGACGTTTAACCGCCGATGGTTTCATTAATCCTGAATTT
>JANITW010000236.1:79869729-79881141 GCA_027564335.1 Erythroxylum williamsii | reverse complement strand
TTCATTATCACTATAACATTATCATCTTACTTGTCCTCGTGGTGTGTGTGTATCAATATATGTGGCATGATCTATCCAAGATCATATTACATGCTTACATTGACTTTATTTTACAATAGTCATATTCAGTAGCATCTATCTACAACATGATCTCATCATATTAAATTTGAACCAGAAAAAGTAGATATTGAATAATAATGTGTAAGGAACACTCCATAGTTTGATTGATCTTGTTTAGGAGTATGTTAAAAATTTTAGGTTTTATCATTGTCTCATTCTTTACATGTTTTATTGATTATTTTCCTTCAGTTGGACTAGGATTTAGAATTGACCTTCCATCTACTTTAGTTCAACATATTTTTTTATTCAATTAAAAAACTAAAATTATTTTTTTTGTTTGAAAGGATGATGTTCAATATTGATTCAACATTCATATTTTCAAGTTAATTTATTTTCTTCATCTTAGGAAAATAAGACCATTTATGATATCCTATTTTTCGGTCTATGTTTAAGGTTTAGCCCTAGATTAATTATTACATATGCATGTACAACATTAGCATCCATACACGAATTAATATTAGAACACATTACAAAGACTGCATATGCACTTAATTGACTTATTCCGAGGTATGAAAAATGTTAAGTGATCATGATGTGAATTATGAATTAATATGTCTTGAATTTTGGTATGATTGAATTTCAATTAGTAAATTGGAATTAATGTTATGAATTGGAAAATTAATGGAATAAATGTACATTTGGACTAGGAAAAATGCCAACTGGTAGGATAAATTAATGCATAAAAATTTGAATGATTTAGCCTAAAATTAAGTGACATTTGGTATAGTTAAATGAGTGACAAATGGACAAGTAATTAATTGAAAAATGGATTAATCATTTTATGACAAATGGGCTGGTAAGTTGATGACAAATGGCATAGTTGATTAATGGACAAATGATCTAGTTAGTTGGAGACATTTGGGAACACCTGTGCTTGATAAGTGCTGAACATGTCATAAGACATGTGGCTATTCAATTACATGACGCTTAACACCTTAGCTGGTGAGTTTCTGCAGGAGTAAGTTTTGTTCAGCTCATTTCTCTTCTTCTTTCTTCTCACCCACCACTGAAACCCTCACTTCTTTCATCTCCCTATGTACGTTCATGCTTCTGTCCAACTTTTATACAAAAATCCATGTTTTACCCTAACAAAATTAAGTAAAAGATCAGCTTCAAGTTGCCCACATGTTTTAGGTAAAATCCAACCAAGTTCTACCTTGAATGTGTGATGTTTCTACTTGCTTGGAATATTGAATTGGCTTTATCTTTTGAGCTAGAATTGGAGCTAAAAATGTAAGTAAATTATTAGTGTTTATAGCATGTTATGATAGAGAATTGATGATGATGATGAATTAGGATGAATTACATTTGATGTTAATGAATAATTATACTGGAAATTTTTGCATGAACTTAGAAGTTTTTCTATTTTGTTTTTGGCGTATGGAAAATGTGGGATATATATTGATTTATGGATAAATTAGGTCTGGGTTTGAAGTATAATAAAGGTGGATTTATGCCAAAGAAAGATGTTAATTTGATGTTCTTGAATTGGAAAGAACTAGGACTTTAATTTGATGTTCTTGAATTGGTTTGATAATTTGTGAGCTGTTAATTTTGAACTAGAATAAGAGATGTCATTGAAGAAGAATTAGAGTATGATTTAAGCCTAATAGAGGTATAATTGATGAACTATAAAGATACTGTTTAACTTTGGTATAAAGTGTAAAAAAATCTAGAAAAAAATGAAAGAAGAATTGTTGGAATATGTTAGCTATAGAATTTTCACTGAACATGCATCGGTATTTTTTCCATAACTTAATCTGTAGACATCTAAATGATATGATTTTAAGTTTACATTAAATTATAGACATATGGCTATATGTACATGAAGAAATTGAATTCTAATTCTATCTCTAAGAGTTTCAAATTTTGGCTTGAAGTTGAGTTTTTGGATTTTGTCATTGTTTGAGAACAGTCTGTAGAATTTTGGGTATAAATTACAAAATACCGAACAAAATTGTATGAAATTTAGTTCATTAGAAACTTAAAACATATGGGAACATTTATTTAGAATAATGTATGGCCTAATTAATTTATTTTTCTTGTCAAAATAGCCATGCAAAATTGACTCGAAACTTGTCCTGAGAAAAACTGGAAAACTAATAAAGGAATTGGATGGGAACTTTTGGATAACCCATCCCACGATTTTTGGAAGCCATATATGATTGTGGAAATTGCATGGAAGTAAATAAAATGTTCTTTATGATTCTTGAACCAATTAAGGATTAATGTATTTAACTATAATGCATTTGGACTTGATTAAGGTTTTAAAAGAACATAATTTGATGTTTGAAAAGTTGGTTAAATGTATGGTTAATTAATGGAGCATGATCAAGTCTGCTTAAGGTACTAACCTAAATGCAAACAAGACATATCCAAGTGATAATATGTGAATGATTATGAATTATGATTAAGGAAACATACCCGGGATAGTCATTGGGCATGCATTGATCATGACATACGTATATATGTGCACAAATGTATAAGTATTTGATTGATCAACTTTATAATGTGAATTATGTGTGAATTGTATGATTTTAGATGCTCAAGTCGAATGCTATTTAGACATTGTCAGACCATACAAGTAATAACATAAATTAAACCGTACTGTGAGTCAACCTAGATGATTTCACTAGGAATGATTTTGTTTCTATTTAATTCCCATTTATTGAACTAATAATGACTTGATTATGATGATTCCAGACATTAATAGTCTGAGGAGTTTGATATTTGAGAGTGTATTGGAAGTGTCTATTTGTATTTGAGTCCTGATTGATTTCTGAATACTCAACAAAATTTGAATGCCAGACTAAGGTCTGATGAATTTGAGATTTTATCTATGCATCATAAGTAAATGTTTTGATGTCATATTTTGTTATTTGATGCATTGCATAAAATGTATATTCAGATAAAAGCATTGTGATCAGAGTAGCCAGTTTGAAAGAGCTTTAAGCTCATAATTCTACACGTAGAGCTTTGCTTCGTGATTTCTATATCTGACTGAGCCTAATAGACTAGTATCTATATCTGTATATGAAAGCGCTGGATCACAACAAATAATAACGAATATGGAGTCTTATATGCATTTGCATTTGTATATTTATGATTATGAAACCTTTTTCTGAAATTGTGATTATAAAGTGATAAGCCATGATATTGTGATTGACTGGGTTATACATGTTTTGAAAGAATATATGTGAGATGTGTGACATGCATTATATCTTATTGAGATGGAAAATGTTTGTGAAATTGGATGGTTGTGATATTTGTGTATTTGACTTGAGTGAGATCATCAATGATGGTTTACTCATTGAGTTCGCAAAAATTATCAAAAATTGCATCGTCGTTTTTCAGGTACTAGTTAGGAGAACTAGTTCCTAAAAATTTCTAGGAGAACATTTTCGAGTAAGACATGGCTCAAAGGTTTGTGAACTGACATCAGAGGAGTTATAGATTGTATTTTGTAGTTTCTTTTACTTATAAAACTTTTGTATAAAGGATTGTAAACTTTCTCATGTTTGGCAATGTAAATATTTGTTTTAATAACTTCAATGTAAACTTTTGTGAATGAATGAGATGAAGTGTTAAGGTTTCAAGTATTGTGTATTCTTTATGACGCCATTTAAGAGATTATGTTTGCTCTAACATACTATTGTCATAGGATATGTTCTTAAATATCCTCTAGATGTTTGGGTATATATTCTATGGAAGTGGGATGTTACACCATTGCTTTTCTTTTATGACTATTGCCTTTTTGGTATATATTTTTAAAATACCACAAATACTTTTCAATGTTTTATCTTACTTTTATGATATGGGTATGTTTGGGAACTAGTCATGTTGGTTATGATATCATATACAACTATAATGTTCAAATGATATTGAGATTTGTTAACTGGTATCCACAGGTTCGAATTCCATTGAAATATTGTGATGAGGACTGATTGATAAACGCTTAATCAATTATGTTTTTATTCCTATATTTAGTATGATTTGCTTGATTATTTGAGAGTTTTTATTTTTTGGGTACTTATTTTGTTTCTAGTTTTTTTTTTTAAATTTTGAATTATCTTCATGGATCAAAAGAAGAAGAATTTAGGTAAAATCATGATAAAAAATAAAAGAATTTAAACTATTTTAGAGGTACACATGCGTGTATTGAATTACACACCTACGTAAGGGCCATATATATAGTTGCAAGTGTGTGCAAAGCTTTGGAAACATTGTTTTGCCTATGTGAAAAGTGGCATACTTATGTAAGTCACATACACAGCCATGTCCCATGCCTGTGTAAGCTTTGAGAACATATATAAGAGTGATTTTGAAGTGTTTTATAGAGACACGATGGTGCATATGGTCATGTGATAAAAACTTTAATTTCACACTATAAAAGACAATTTTAAAGAGCAAACATTAGTTCAACAATTAGAGTAACAATTAAAATCAAAAGTAAGAAGCATAGACACAATTTTAAACCCAGAATGACAAAAAACACAAAGATTACTTTATAGATCCGATAGAGAATAGCTTTTTATCGAAGTTTAAGGTGAATATATTAAAGAAAAGGGATATAAATTAATTTCTTTTTAATTATTCTTCTGAACTTTTACTGTTATTTTTGTTTTCTATGTTTATGAACTAAATTTGTTTAATGCCTATATATGATAAACCCTATGTTAGGATGGATCTTATGATTTAATTCTTTTTATAATGCAATTTGATTGATTGATTCAAAGTGATTCAATTATGTGTTTTAAGCCTTGAATTAATATTTTCAAGATATTAGTTCAATGTATGATTTCATAAGATTGAGAACGATAAATCCTTTTGTATAAATAGATCGACTATAATTGGAAGAAGTTGCATACAAATATAAAGATAGGTCAACATAAATACTTTAGATTAAGGTCAAAAATAATGAAATTTACGAATCAAATAATGTAATCTTAGTGGCTTTTGTCAATTTTGTTAAGGTTTCAAGTGGGTTAAAACAAAAATTTTGAAACCAACAAGAAGCAAAAGATCTTGTTTTGCAACCAATTCATAAACCAATATAGCACATTAAAACATATAAACAATTATATCTTAAACTTGGTCTCTGAGCCAAAAAGAAAATCTCATGGTTCCACCTCCTTGCTCATGAATTTAGCTCCTTGCTCATCGCTTCACCTCCTTTGCGCCAAATAAGATGCACTCCAAGGTTTCGACCAAAGATTGATTAGAAAAGCTCAATGTTTCCCAATGTTAGATAGTTCTTCAATGGCTTATCTTTGAATGCTAAACACATTAGCTAAATGACAACTTTTTAGGTTTTGTAAGAAGGATGAAGAAAATCAGCAGCTTAGGAAGACAAAAGAGAAAAGAAAAAAATGAAAATCACGGGTGAGAAGATGAAAAAACGGCAGCAACTGGGAACTACCCCAAAAATTTGAAAATCTTCTTACATTTTGGACAAATTAGGGTCAATCAAAAGCCTCCTTAATTGTCTAAAATGTCCTTGTGTAAATAAAGCCAAGAAATAAAGTGAATGGGTAACTTAGTCATTAGGCTTTAAATACATTTTTATGTTAATTTCATGGACACCTCATGTTCTTACAAGGTTGGCCATGCAAATTTTCATTTAAAAAGTCACTTTGCCATTTATCTCATGTTTAAAAATAATTAAACATTTGACCTAATTGCCACATAACTATACCATATAATTATATGCATTATTTTATTAAGCATTAAATTTATATGACATGTCATACATATCAAATAAATTTATCTAGGATTAAATTTGTTATCTAACAACATTTATTCTGACGACCAAAATAATTATAACATTTATAACTAATTTTATTGTCATATACATATCTCCATATGATATACTAGAATAATTTTCTTTTTTTAATCAAATATATTTTGGTGTGATTCATTGAAATCTTTTTTTTTAAGATATTCATTGGAATCTATGTCATATTGACAATAGAATTAAAACTCCTTTTAATTCTATACAACTTAAGCTGTATCTAACACAATACATTATAATTACTTAAATGACATAGATGATAAGAATCGTACACAAATCACGATCCCAAAGTAATAATTACCTGTGTCAATTCTCTTGTCTCGTAATATCCTGAATAAATGCAATATTAGAATATGTCATTCTTGGCAATTTATTCTTTCTTGATTTCCAAATTAAATAATAAATATGATTAACTCCTTAATCATATTGCATGCATACAAAGTTACTTTACCAAGGGCCCATAGACATCATCACTTATATCATATACGAGGGATAACAATCTTCTCGATAAACATTTATCCTTTATATAAGTTACGCATATTGTGGAATCATTTATATAGCTACCTGTTACAGTTAGCGTTGGACAATGTCAACAAATACGCATTTCTCATATAAGTAAATGAACATCTCATACTATAAAATTCAAGACATGTATAAAACATTAATGACATAAACACAATCCTAATAATGTTTCATTTAGTGTCAGTCAAATATCATAATATCCATTATGTATTTGTGTGATTAAACAGATAAGTCCTTATCGAATGGTTTGTAGAACATCACCATCATCTTATCCACATACTAATCTTTTAGTGATCAATTAATATTTCATGTTAATTACCAAGATTAGTAACATTTCAAAGTAACCATTATTTTTCATTACATAGTTCTACAATTCGAGTCCTCAACTCGAATAATCCATAAATAATGAAAACTTATGGAACAAAATGATATAAACCATCCAATTTATGAACATAACTGTTAAAATACAACCATCTAATGATTGACTTCTAGATCATAACACTAACAATTTTAACTAGAAAGAGATTTCAGTTAATTAATCGAGAATTAGTTGTTGATAATCTTAAGAAAGACATTAATATAGGTTAAAAATTTTCACAAGTCCAATGATTGATAATTAAATTCCAAGATCAAATGGTCTATAACTAAAATTAGGGGGATTTATTACGTAGGTATTAATTATATGTGTTCTGGTTTTTTACTTTGTTGAGTAATTTAGTTTTAATTAAATAATCATCATACGTGTGGGTTAGATAATAGGAAAGATGTTATTTTTAGTACTTGTAGTCCTTGTGAAATCGACACTTAATATTTACTGACACTATGCTGCAGTTTGATAGTGCACTTGCTTGTGAAATCTATCGAGTAAAGATTAGTGTCATATCAAGTTTTTGGTGTCAGTGTAAGCGATTAGAACATTATGAACACCTAATTTTTATTAATCTAGTTATTATTTTTCATATTACTTTTTTCTTTTAGTTTATTAAATTTTGTGTTAACTCTTTGGTTTTGTTACTTCTACATGTCATTGGGATAGTTTATGACCGGAGTACATTCATCACACTTAGTTGGCTAAGATCAAAAAACTGAAAGGGTGGCTGGTAGAAATCTTCGAAGGACCTTATTTAGAAAGTTCAAGTTAGATCGACAAATAGGGAACATCACATTGAGACTAAATGATCAGAAACCATGACAACCCAATCAAGGATCATGTTTGACTATGCTAAACTAGACTTGAAGGGGATATCATCCAGTATTGTAAGACCTACTATCATTATTAGTAATTAATTTCATTTAATAATTCAGCTCCTTGAACAATTAAACTAAATTACAAAATATTGCCATTAATTTGCTCCTTTATCAGCAGCATTGTCTACTGCTGGTGAAGGCTCAATGTAGGAGACGTTATCTTGCCTTTCCTTTGATTCAAAATTAAACATTCAAACACAATGGCACATACATCCACAAAAGACAACTAAAAAATCAGCTATGGGATCTTCATTTGAACGTGTTCAAATATATTAACATATGGGAGACATTCTAGTTTTTAGAAACAAAGCAACAAGATTTAAAAAAAAAAACATCGCAATTTTCCAGAAACTTCAAACAAAATATAAGCATGCATTTTTCATCTGTATTATATTCCAGAACAATGAAACCACAGGACATATTATCGTGGGCTTTTAAAAACGAGCATAAAGCATGTCGAACGTGGTTTTCAGAAAATTGAAACCAAAAGATAGTTTCAATTTTCAAAAAATCAAAACATCTTCTAATCAATATTAGGGAAATTCATTTATCACGCAAATTTTGAACTAATAAACGTTAAGCCTTAATTTTATCAAATCAATAATAATCGAGCAATTTTAATCAAATTATAGAACTTAAGATAACTTTGATACTACCGATGGAAAATTTGACTCTAAATTGAACTCTAATTTGATCCTATATGTAGTGGAATAATTACATAAAAATTTTGTTTGATTTTTTTAAAACCAAGTTCACCCAAATTTTATAAAATGATCTACATATAAATTATAATAAAACGTGAATTATAATTTTTTTTCCTTTTTCTTAAACTTGATCTTTTCCGTATCATATTTTTGAAATTGACTCGTTCCAATCACTGTAATTGCATAATGTTCAACTTTTAACAATATCCATAGAACGTGTTAAGACAACTCTACACCTGTTACAGAGAGAAGTTAGGCAAAAAGTGCTAACTGTTTTAAAACTCAAGCCTATATATACTAAGTTTTGAATATTATAATTATTTAATTAAAATTAAATTCTACTTTAAATTAAACTTTAATTAAAATTTTAATTAAATACTAGTAATGCCTAAATAAGAATCAACATCTCGAATTGATTCTTATTTATTAAATATCACATATTTAATCATAAATTTCCTTCAACTTTACATTCAAGTTTAACTTCATTAAAATATCTTCTCTCTCTTCAACTATATCTTTACGAGTGATTTATTAGATTCCTAAATATGCTGGTAATAAATATAAATTATAACCTTAAATATATTTAGGATTGGATAAATTAAACTCCTTTAATTTATCTTTAAGTCTCTAATTAAACAATTTATATTCATATATCAAGATTAGCATCTAGCAATACATCACAACTATCCAAATATTTAGGAACATTAAAATATTTTTGGCTAACTTTTCTATACAAGATTTTTTTTTCGTTTAATTCATTCACTTCGTTAACAATGTTATGATTAAACATAGAATATGTAAATAATGATAGAGCATGTTAACAATAAAATATTACTGCAACAATTTTGAGGTTATATGTAAGACAAAACCATAGTTGCTGCAAATGGAAGAAAGAATATTTCTGATCAGCACATAATTTTCAAGACCAGTAATTATTTGGAACCTTGAGCGAGAGTGCATGATGAAAGCAAAATGGCGGTGCTGGTGAATTGATGGGCTCAGCTCCAACATTGACAGGAGTTGGGTGTTGGTTCCAACTTGGTATTGGGCCGGTGGCCAGATGATATGCTAATGCTGTGCCTGTGGTTCAACTTGATGTCTTGGTCAACTGTGACATGGGAACTTATGTAGAGGGTGTAAACCTTGAAATTGGAATGAGGCCTTTTGTAAAATATAGTTTGATGCGTTGTTCTTTATTTCTCAATAGTTGGTTTTAATTTCCGCATTTTGGGTAGTCAATAGTTGCGAGTGGGCATTAGACAGCAAGATTTCTGCTTTCTTCAATGAAAGATCAAGCACATAAAAGAGTTGATATAACAATGGGAAAATAAATGGAAGCCCCAGGCTGGGGACAGATGGAAAGATTTTCATTTTAGTTGAAATCTTCTCTCCAGTCAACAAGTCGTGTTCAGTTATGTTGTCAAACTTGCATTGGCAGATATCCTTAAACACGAATCTGTAAATTCCAGCTGCCAAGACTCTATCTACTTGTAATGAGCCTCTAAAGCGTTTTCAGGCAATATGACTCCTCTTGGAGCAGTTGGGAGTTTGACTTGTCAGGATATCGTGTTCACGTTCTCCTAGATAAGTATGTGGTCCGATCCAACTATCACGCACATGCGTCTCATTTTCAACCGGGAATAATTACGCTTATTTGTCCTAGTTTTTACTTTTTATTTTTTAAAATACAAATAAAATATTATTTAATTATTAATGTTAATATAGTTTTATTTTATTATTAAAAATAATTATATGTTAGATAAAATTTAAAAATAAAATTTAATTAATTAATTAATTTTACTTTAATCTCTTATATAAAATTTATTAGTAAATAATATTATTTTATTTTATTAATATTAAATCAAAATTTACTTGAAATTTATATATTTTGAAGAAATTTTAAATTTGATTTAATTTATTAATAAATATTAATTTAATTTAATTTAATTTAAAATAAAATATTTCCAATTTATTAATAATTATTTTTAATTAGTTAAATATAAGAAATTAAATTAAATTATTTATAATTCTTATTAATAATTATCATATTAAATAATTATTTAGTTGATAATAAATCAAATTATGAAAAATACAAAAAATAAAAAACAAAAACACGTTTTGTGGTTTACTTAAAATTTAAAAACTGAAAGAAACTAAAACTAAAAAAATCGAAAACTCATTCAAACAAATTTTGTTTACTAAATTTGAAAACAAAAATTAAAAATAGAAATGTAAACAAATAGACCTAAGTTTTTATCGGCATGCCTTCCTTTATAATTTATTTTTTATTCTTATTTGAGAAGCACACTAATTATCTGCCTCTTCATTCTCAATTAATCATTGGACTTGTTCAAAATTAAGATTATGACATGTTAAGAAGAGATACTTTAACACTTTAATGAGAAAATGTGACAAGATTATATTTAGAGATTATAAGAGACAAAAAGAAAGGTCTAATAAGTGAGACAATCAAGAATAATATGACTCTATGATAGCTTATCGAATACATGATCTTCGATAAAAAAAATTTTAACATTGTAGCGCCTCCTTACCTTAGGGTAGATACTGGGACACTCAGAGGACATTTCAATACATAACCTAAGACAAAGGCGTGTTACGTTCAATCACTACATTCACTTAACATGTCATCATCATTGCTTATCAGACCTTCTTAGTAATCTCAAGGAGATCAATTTGAACTATTCATAATATCTCCATAAGATCAATTTTTGTCATAACTTATATGATAAGAATATCATTTTTTATGAGACTTAGTAAAGCATTAAGCAATTCATGTACTCTAATACCTTGGTATATATCATCAAAATCATTCCATCTTTTCCAAAGATGTCTTTAAGACAATTCACCAATTAACAACTTATATTTAGGATACTTTAATCTCATTTGATTCAGGACAACAATTCTCTTTTTGTGTCTGTCCTCGATCGTGGGGACTGTGCCACGATCGTGCCCTTATTCTCTTTTTCACAAAATTCATCACTCATAGTAACATCATTAATAATTTCA
>JANITW010000236.1:79857771-79869629 GCA_027564335.1 Erythroxylum williamsii | reverse complement strand
GGGACTGTGCCACGATCGTGCCCTTATTCTCTTTTTCACAAAATTCATCACTCATAGTAACATCATTAATAATTTCATTCTATCCTTGATTGATCACTATTAGTACTATCATGTATTATTCTAATTCATCTTAAACTTTGAATTATGGGAACTATGACTAACAATATTCAATAAGTCAAAGATTGCTTCATATATTATCCCATACATATAATACATATGTGCCCAACATTCTCACTTGTCATGATAATCCCATTATCAAATATGCACTCACGATAACAAATTAACTTAACTTTGGGGGCTTTTGCTTATCCCTTTCTCATTCTTATATAAAACCCTATCTTATATGCATTTCTAACTTTCTCCTTACTACACATCTTTCATCTATTGTAAAGTCAGTTATGTCTATTTCATTTCCCATATATATTTCAATTCAGAATTATTGATTCATAATCATTATGAAATTCTAGCCTCAGTTCCCCTAATAACTTGTTATACTGTACTTCATGTCACATCAATGTTGATCCATATAACTCATATGTCTATCTTGAGCTGCTTTAATTCTGCTTCAGATCAACTTTACCTTATTTACTATATCTTGTATCAACTTCACCTTATCTACTGTATCTTGTATCAACTCTAGGTCTTCAATCATCCTTAAGCCCTCTTTATCCCAATATAATGGCAATCGACATTTTTTGCCATACAGTGCCTCATACAGTGCTATTCCGATACTACTGTGATAATGGTTGTTATAGGCAAACTCTATCAATGACATATACTGATCCTAAGCTCCTCGAAACTCCAATACACAAGCTCTGAGCATATTCTCAATAGTCTTGATTGTCTCTCACTCTGTCTATCTGTCTTAGGATGATTTGCTTGATCAGCTGCAGGAAGCTCAGGTATTCACTAAACTTGATTTGAGATCAGGGTACTATCGGTTGAAGATAGCAGAAGCCGATATACCTAAGAGTGTATTTAGGAGCAAGTATGGGCAGTTTAAGTTCTTAGTTATGCCGTTTGGATTAACTAATGCCCCAACAGCATTTATTGTCTTGATGAATAAGGTGTTTCAGCCCTACCTAGACTAATTCGTGATTGTATTCATTGATGATATTTTGGTGTATTCGAAAAGAAGAAAAGAATATGTTAAGCATCTGAGAGTCATTTTACAGATTATGAGGGAAAAGCAATTGTATGTCAAATTTAATAAATGTGAATTTTGGCTGGACCAAGTAGTATTTTTGGGGCATATAGTGACTAGACAAGGCATACAAGTTCATTTAAAGAAGATTGAGGTAGTGATGAATTGGGAAGCTCCGAAGAATGTGTCTAAAATTCGAAGTTTCCTAGGAATGGCCGGATATTACCGAAGGATATGTGGTGTATAATGATGACTCGATTCAAGGATTAGGATGTGCATTGATACAGTATAGTCAGGTGATTGTCTATGCATCGAAACGATTAAGATCTCACGAGATTAACTATCTGGTATATGATTTAGAGTTAGTTGCAGTTGTCTTTGCTCTAAAGATTTGGAGATACTATTTATATGGAGAGACCTTTCAGATTTATACAAATCATATGAGTTTGAGGTATCTGCTAAGTTAGAAGGAGTTGAACTTGAGACAATGGATAAAAGTATTGAAAGATTTTAAATGGTACAAAGGAGTACTATCTTAGTAAAGTTAATATTGTAATATGATGCATTGAACAGAAAATTCAATGACAATGTATCACAGATTTAGATATTAAGGTTACCAAATCTAGTGCAATGAAAAGCATAGAATGTTGAGTTGAATTTTGGACAAATCAAAGTATTATTATCCGCATTGAAATTAAAATTTTGTTTGTATTAAAAGATTAGCAAAGTCCAAATTAAGGATCCATAATTGTGAATCTCATTAAGGAATTGAAAATGAATATGAATTTTGAGTCCGAATAAGAAAAATATTACTTTGGGATTGAAATGAGAGGTATGTGTCTTCGATAAAGATGATTAAGAAAAGAGATTTTTGGATAAAGTACAAATGGTGACCTAAGCTATACATCCTAGTAAGAATACACTGAAACAACATTTAACAACTAAGGATATAGAACCAAGTAACTATATATATGAATTGCCAACAATTTTAGCTATTGGAGATATGCTTAAAGCTTATATTTTGGAGTTCATAGGAACATAAGATCAATGTATAGTTTTAATTTAAATTAAGCATGTCAATCAATATTCTAGTAATATCATTATAATACTGTATGAGGCATTATATGACAAAAAGAGTCATTCGCCCTTACATTGAAATGAATGAGGCCTAAAATAGTTAAAGACCATAGTAGATGGGATATGTTGAGGATAACTGAAATCGATACGTACTTGAAATTAAGTGATTCAAGAAAGATAAACGAGTTATGTAGACTAACACTAAAGATATGGAATACAGTGAGATAGTCATAAGAGTTAAATGTATTAACACTAAAGATATGTGAATTTATCAAGTGAAAAATGAATTGTCTATGAAAGTGTCACCTTGCTTGGGTGTGCTCAGGTTAGGAACAATGATAGACTAAGCTCGAATTGTATTGGTCCACTTGAAGTCATTGATAGCATAGGACCAGTAACTTATAAGTTGTATTATCAATAAAGATGTCTCGGATTTATAATGTGTGATACGTAAGTATGCTAAGAAATATTGATATGATCTGACAAAGATAAACTGTCGTCACAAGAAGTGAAATTTGTAAAGAATCTGAGATGTATTAAGGAACTAGTTAAGATAGTGAGTGACAAAATAAGTGATCGAAAGACCTGTGAGTAACCTAGACTATTCTACTCAATTATTTGTTGTGTTAGATTATGTTTTGAATTGCTTTATGAATGTGAATTGAATTGTGTTGATTCTCGGACAGAAGGTCTAATGATTGAGATATGTGAATAAGATATTGAAGTGCTATTTGCATGTGAATATGACAAACTAAATGTTTCATTATATGATTGATTGAGAATGTGAGATGCATTCCATACATGAATGCATGATCAGATAATGAAAGTTGTGACCGAATTCGCCACTAAAAAAAATAGCTTAACGCTCAAAATGTGAAAAGAACCTAGAGCTCAAAAAGTGATTAAGAGTCAAAATCTCACAATATAAAATGAGTCCGGTATCCCCAATAGATACAGGACAGTTATCAATGAGCTCGGTATTCACAATGGATATGGGACAGTTATAAGCAGTCGGTCACAACAAAATAATAAATGAAAATAAGTCTCACATGCATTGCATATAAAATTGATATGTATGTTTCAAATGAACAAAATGAACTGTGTGACTGCCCTATATTTGAATTGTGAAATAAATGTTCAAAATGATATGTGATGCTATTTGATTATGATTGAAATGATGTGAATTAAGTGATTGCATGATCTGTATGTATTTTGTGCTTGAGTGAGCTATCGAGGATGGTCACTCACTGAATTACGCAAAAATAACCCAAAATTTACAATATTTTTAGGCTCCAAAGAGTTACCTAGTTAGGCTAACGGGAGTATAGCCACTACATACAAGTAAGACATTGAGGTCAAGATCAGTTCACGTCTGCATTTTTATTTCTTATTTTCATATCAAATTGTGTTTTGCGTAATGATTGTATCATGTGTATATATATAATTATGTTTTGTAATAACATTTTAAGTTGGAAATGTTAGTAAATGATTTTGAAGTGTAATGCTATTATGTTTATAAGTGTTTTACCTTTGTAATGGGCCTGAGTGGAAAGTGAAATTTCGATGATATGTGTAATGGTTGTAATGTTGTAAATAAAAATTTTATGAAATTAAACAGGCCCAATTTGGTTATTGATTTCTGTATACACTTATGCTATTTTTTGAAAAATTTGTATTGAGTTTCAAGTGTTTGACGGTTCTATCATGCCACCCTCGCATGGTACATACTCAGATATCACTTAGGATGTCGGGTACATGTCTTGCAGGAGTGGGGTGTTATAGCTTGCTATCAGAGCCCAAATTTAGTGTCTTATATGGGCATTTTTCGAAATATATGTTAAGTTATATGTATTTTAGACATGTCATAGCATGCTATAATAACTGATCCCTAGTCTAAGTCACATTTACATAAATCATACACATGAGCATTCGTTAAGAGTTTAAACTAATAGAAATTAGTGAGAAGAATAGTGGTTTGTCAGAAAGTAAAAAAAAAAAAAAGAAAGTTTATGGATATATAGAAATGAGAAATAGTCCATGGTTAGATATGACAAATAAAAGTTTGACACACTTATATTGGTGAATGTATTATGAATATGCTGTCAATATTGTACTGTGATAATATATCCTCGAATGTGAACTAGATATGAATGCATTGTTTGAGAAAAATAAGGATATAAGTAGAAATGATAAGATTAAAGTGTACAAGCCAAGTTGAAAGAAAATAATTTTTTCTATAACCTTAAAAGATTGAACTTGGACATAGAATGGTTGTGTGATTATTGTGATAACAGTTTACGATTCAGTATAAGAACATGTCTGTGGAATTGAGACTATAATTTCATAATGGTTATGCCTCTATAATTATGAAGTGATAATGAGTGACGATTGGAAGATGAGATAGAAATGAGGAAAGAATAAAAGAGGAATGAAATAGACATAATTGATTTTACAAGAGATGAATGATGTGTAGTAATGAGAAAGTTAGAAATGCATACAAGATAGGATTTTATGTAATAATGAAAAAAAATGAAGAATCAAATGTGAAGAGCTAATGCACTCAATATGGTAGTTGAATCATCATGACAATATCCATTTTAGGAGATAAATCAACCACCCTACCCTACCCGGTAATCACTCCCACATCGTTATCATTATCTCATTCTATATATCCTCCCTGAAAATCCTACTATAACTAAGCAACTGATATTTCCAACACTCCACCTCAAGTTGGCGTGAAGATATCTTCCAAGCCTAACTTGTCCCAAAAACTATGAAGTATTTCAGATGAGATCGCATTGGTTAAAATGTGATCTACTAGTTGCTCACTTGATTGAATGAAAGGAATGTCTATTAACTTGAGATTTATCTTTTCTTTGATGAAGTGTCTTTCTACTTCAATATGTTTTGTTCGATCATGTTGTATCAGATTATCAGTTATCTCCATAGTTGTTTGATTATCATAATATAGGAGCATAGGTTCCTTTGGCTTAAAACCCATTTCAGTAGGTAATGTCCTAAGCTATAGAAGTTCACAAATTCTATCAACCATGCCTCTGTATTTTGCTTCTGTTGAAGACTTTGATGTTACGTTTTTTTTCTTACTACACAATGTGACAAGACTTTTGGCAACAAAAGTGAAGTAGCCTGAGGTTGACCTCTGATAAGTGAGATTACTTACCCCATCCTTATCTGTAAATCCCGTTACTTCAATAAACCCATGTTTTTTTAAGGTTAGCCCTTTACTATGAGCTCCCTTGAGGTACCTCAAAATTCTCATTATTGTAGCCATATTGTCTTCACTTGGAGCATGCATAAACTGACTTACCATAATTATGACATTGCTAATATCTGGCCAAGTGTCGGACAAGTATATTAATTTTCCAACTAGCCGTTCTCAAAATTCTCATTATCATAGCTATATGGTCTTCACTTGGAGCACGCATAAACTAACTTACCATAATTATGACATTGGTAATATCTGGCTAAGTGATGATGATTCTGAACTATTAGAGTCTCCACTATTTTACATTCTAACATACTAGTTTCAGCCAAGAGGTCCAATATATACTTTCATTAGGACAAGTAGATACCTGTTTTGTTTTTTACAACTTCAATTCCTAAAAAATATTTCAGTCCTCCTAAATCTATCATTTCAAACTTAAAGGATAAGCACTCTTATAATCTTCTCATTTCTTCTATGTCATCATTTGCTACCAACATGTCATCTACATAAATAGTAAGCAATGTAACTTTATCTTCCCTTCTTTTGATAACAATGTGAGATATGAGTTGCCTTGGTGATAGCCAATTTGTTTCATAGTTTTTGTAAACCTTTCAAACCATACCCTTGGTGATGGTTTGAGGTTGTATGAAGCTTTCCACAATATACTCACTTTCCATCTGATTATGAAGTTTTGAACCCTGGTGGAACATGCATGTACACTTCGTTTTCTATGTCTTCATGGAGAAAATCATTTTTTACATCAAATTGTTTCAAGGGCTAGTTGAGATTTACTGCTGAGGACAACAAAACATTGATGTTATTCATCTTTGCAATCGGTGCAAAAGTTTCCTGATCATCAATGCCATCTGACTGTATATATCCTTTTTCCACCAACCTTGCCTTTTACCAATCTATTGTCCCGTATACTTTGTGCTTGAGGGCAAAAATCCATTTGCAACCCGCTGGATTTATTTTTGGAGGAAGTCAAACAATATCCCCTGTACCGTTCTTTTCAAGTGCCTCTATTTTCATTACCTCTTTCCATTTGAGATTATCCAGAGCTTCCTGAACCTTTGTAGGTATCTTTATGTTATCTATCTCACTTACAAATGTTTGGTGTTATGGAGATAACCTGTTTTTGGAGATATATTGTGTGATTGCATATCGTAATTTTCCATTTGGAGAATACCTATCAGGTGATTTTCCACGATTTCTTTAAGGAGACAAAGAGTAAGATGAATTAAGTAATACTGAAGAAATAACACCTTCATATTTACTTACCTCAGGAATATCCTTAGGATCATAGATGTGGCATTAATGATAGGAAGGGGTTGTTGCTTCATGACCATCTTGTTGTTTGTTGGCTCTGTAAAATTCACTATCATTTATAGTAAAAATACTATCTTTTATAGAAACATCCCCATCCTTTATAGAAACATCTCCATCTCCCTTTAAATTGGGTATCACAATAGGTTGTGGAAGATCAATCCATCCATATTCATCATACTAAAGCTCCCCTTGAGCACGGGACGTGGATTAATCGAATTGGAAAAAGTATTCATTCGTAGAGAAGGTAACATCCATGCTAACATACATGTGGTGAGTCAAAGGATGATAACATCTATACCCCTTTTGATGAGGATGAACGCTAAGAAATACACATCTCTCTGTATATGGATCCAATTGGGTGCTTTGATCCTTTTGTAGGTGAACATAAGTAGCACATCCGAATACACGTGGTTCTAAGTGTAAAACAAATGGAAGCTTAACACAATGAGAAAGAGCTTAAAGAGGTGTTTGAAATGAAATGACTCGAGACAACATTCGATTCAAGAGATAAATTGCATAAGTTACATAATCAACACAGTAATTCTTAGGCATATAAGCACCAACAAGAAGAGCTCTTGTGGTTTCAAGTATATGCCTATTCTTTCACTCTGCCACCCTGTTCTGTTGTAGTGTCCATGGGCAAGAAGTCTCATGAAGAATACCATTTTCTTGGAAGAAACTTGAGAGCTTAGAGTTGATGTACTCCCCACTATTATTTGATCGAAAAATTTTAATTAGAAGAGAGTACTGAGTCTTCACCATGTGACAAAAAACTAGAAATATATTCTACACTTCACTTTTATGACACAAAGTATATAACTAAGCCATTCTAGTACAATCATCCACAAAAATAACAAACCACCAAAGACCAGATTTAGTAATAATAAGGGTAGGACCCTAAACTTCCGATTGAGTCAACTCAGATGGAGTAGCTCTTTTATTAAAACTTAAAGGATATGAAACCCGATGAATTTTTGCCAAAATAAAAGTATCACACTTCATAGAATTCTCTGAAACAATCAACAAATAAAGAGGGAAAAACTTTCTTCAGATAAGGAAAGGAGGCATGGCCAATACGATGATGCCACAACCAAATCTTCTTCAAATTATTGCCATGACGACTCTAAACCATATTAGTACCACCTGGAGAAACATCATCCACATAATATACCCCCCTCCTCGTAGTTCCATGTCTAATGATAGCTTGAGTTTGGGTATCTTGAAGTAAGCAAAAATTTGGAAACATTAGCACAACACAATCCAATTGGTCTGTAATTTGACTGACAGATAACAAGCCATTTGCAGAGCAGGAATAAGCAAACAATCATATAATGAAAGAGTAGGAGTAAGAGCTATAGATCTTTCTATAAAAACTGGAGTTAATTCTCCGTTTGCTATTGTGACACTTCTCTTTGAAGGAGAAGTCATATGTTGAAACAGAAAGAGACCATTATTATTAGTCATATGGTTAGTGGCCTTGAAGTCGATGATCCAACTTTTATCATATTTTGTCGTTGCCATCACAACTGTAGAGGGATCAACTTTAGACGACTTGGCAATCTTAGCCTGAGCTAATTTTTTGTTTTTGTGTGCTTTATTTTGCTTTCGTTTCTCTAGAAACCAATCTGGATAACCATGTATTTCAAAACACGTATCCTTAATGTGACGAGTTTTGTTTCAATGACTACAATGTAATTTGTCTTTTTCTACATCTCCAATAGCATGGGGAGCGCGGGGGTTAGATGAGATGGTTTTAGAGACCATTGCCATCGAATTACCAACATCCTTTTTTA
The DNA here is from genome assembly GCA_027564335.1 of Erythroxylum williamsii. Taxonomy (NCBI): domain Eukaryota; kingdom Viridiplantae; phylum Streptophyta; class Magnoliopsida; order Malpighiales; family Erythroxylaceae; genus Erythroxylum; species Erythroxylum williamsii. The sequence goes on along the minus strand of JANITW010000236.1, from coordinate 79,861,060 downwards.
AGCATAGTGATCTGATGTTGGGCTTCTCATCGAATAGTGTTGATACATTCCTCAATACATAGCACATGTTTCATTTAAAAAAGCTCAACTTGGACATAATCATACACTTTGTCTAGTCCAACAAAGAAGTCTCACGCTCGATCTTTTTGGATTTCTTCTTTCGGACTCTTGAGATCTATAGTGCACACCATCTAGATTAGATGTCTTTTATCAATTTCTTGCCAAATGCTATTAACTTCGGCATAATACATATGGATTGGACGTCCACTTTATTTGTCCTCATGGCCTTGCATCATAGTTCATATAATTGAGATTCCTCAGCTCCATCATAAAAGGTTTGAGTAACACTATCCCAGATATCCTTGGTCGTTGGCAGATCAATAAAAAGGCTAAAAAGATGTGGTTCCATGGTTTTAATTAACCATCATCGTACAATAACGTCTTCGGCACACCATTTAGAGTAGTTAGAATTACCCACTTCTAGTTTTGGGTCATCTCCTTTCAAATAACCTAGCTTGTTAAATCCTGTCGCATGAATTTCAATCATCTGCAACCAGATTTGGAAGTTTGTATCATTCAATTTGAATCCAAAAATGGTAAGCCTCCAGGGTCGGAAAACTTGAATGGGACTAGAATTTGGTTCAATATGGGGTTTGTGGTTTGTGGTTTGGTTCACAACGATAATAACATTATGATTGTCATCCTTCGTTGATCTTTTTCTTCAAGACCAATTTTGGATGAAGGCTTCGGATTTTTATGGGAAAAATAATTTGCAGTTCATGAACAAAGGTTTGGATATTCTCTTATACCATGTTAAACATCAGGGCTTGAACTAAGAGATTTTCATTATTCTCTTTCACTTTATAGTGAGGCCTTTATATAGGCAACGATACATCAATATCCATTTTAGGAGATAAATCAAACAATTTCAATAATCACTCCCCATCATTATCATTATATCGTTCTATATAAATCCCCAATGAAAAATCCTGTTATAACTATGCAATTGATATTTCCAACACTTAGCATATACTCATAAGTTCCACCATGCACTTACGACTACATGATATGTGCTTAATTGTTGATATATTTAATCATTTGCACTTAACAATTATTGACATAAAAATGCCTAAGATACTCACTTTAATTCATATTTGATTTCAGGTACAATTCGAGAGCAAAGAAATTAAAGTGAGTCAAAAGTACCCCATTTGAGATATTTTCTGAAGATTTAATTTTGCTTGTCGTTATGGAGCAAGAAAGAAAAAAAGAAAAAAAAAAAGAAGACAAGAAAAATGAAGTACAAAAACGACATAGCAACATTACAAAACACATATAAGCTTGCGTTTCAAGAAGCTACAAAGGAGATGAGGACAACTCTCTTGGTGGAAGGAAACGACGCAACATAATTGGAAGCATGCAGCCAGCGTTAATTAAATCAATCAAGAGGAGGACAACGTCGTTTTGCAAGAGACACAAGCAATAAACAGACAGTATACAGCCAAGAGAGTCACGCAAGAGAGGAATACAGGGACACTACACGTGAAGCTACAGCTGAGGTTTTAAGTGAACGTTTTGTTTATTTGTCAAATCAGTGCATAGTGAGAGTAATAAAACAAGAAAGCAAGACACGGCACAGCTGAAGGCTAACGTTTTGAAGGCAGAACAAGAAAGGCGTGAAGCAAATCATCAAAACGCAGTGTACAAGGCTTTCAAGAGTTGGGAATTTAATTGCAACAGACACGCGGCAGATAGGAACAAACACAAGGAGGGGCGTGAACAATTAAAAGATGAGAGGAGCATTAAATCGTCCCATCGAATCAACAGTGCAAGGAGAAACAATAACAATAAAAAGAGGACAGCTGGAGGGTTTTTGAAATGAAAATAAAATAGCCAAGGATTAAATGAAGCTGCAGGAGACGCTGGCGTTTTATTCAACACGCAGGAGGATTGGAAGGAAGCAAGACTTTAATTGCCTTGTCAAGGCAACACACACAGGAGAGCCAAAACGCAGCGTAGAAGCCAGAGGAACAAGCAGCAAGTGAATTAATAGGGCTTGACAAGTGACCCTTATTCGTCCCATCATTGAACAGTAGCGGGCTGGAGAAACAAAGTGAAACGCAGTGTGCTGGTGAAGGGTTTTAAAGAGGAAGAAACTTATTTGTCCCATCAAGCCATAGTGAGGAGAATAAGAAGCAAACAGAAGCAGCATAGAGTAGGTGGATGGAACAACTGAGAGTAGTGGGCGTCGTTTTGGGCAGAAGCAAGCACAGTAAAAGGAGCAAGATGTTTAAGTGATGTAGACCCTTATTAGTCCCATCAAGCAACAGTAGACAAGGAATAAAACGGTAGAGGAACGTGACAACGCATAAGGGACAAAATTTAAATGGACAAGCGTTGGGGACAAGCAGCAACATACATAACGCAAGCACAGTGAGCACGCACAGTGAGCACGCCAGCGCTGCAAGGAACAAAGCAATAAATCATGAATTAGCTACAAAAAGTGAGGGCAACAAATTAATCACACAATTAGCTACAGGAGGACAGCTCACGTTCACGTAACAAGCGTGAAGTAGGAGAAGCCACAGCAAGGAGTAATACGTAGCATTTAATAAACGAGCAAGGGGTTTGAGCCTTTTAGAGGATTGTGACCTTTATTGGTCACATCAGGCTACAAGAACAGGGAAGCAATAAAACAGAAGACACAAGAAAAACTGGAGGGGGCGGCGCTGGAGGAATAAAAACGCAGGGGGAGTCGGCGTGAGCTAAAGGCAAGAATTTGAGTGGAGATACAAGGGGATAGGGAAGTGTGCCGGTAGTTTAAAGAGAAGAAAACAAAAAGGAGACTTTCACAAAAGAAGAGGGAGAGACGTGTCTTGAAGAGCGTTGACAGCAGAAAATAAGAAGCACAACCAAGAGGCTAGGTGACGACGACGGCAACAACTTTTGGAAGATTTGATATTTTTATCATAATCAAGCAGGTAGGGACGACAGCAACTAGGTGAGACTTTTGGTGGCTTGAGCTGTAGGCGTGGACCAAGGTTGGAGGTGAATTTAAGCTATAGTAGATAGAGTGTGTGGTTAAGTTTTTAATCTAGACAAGGTACTTTAAGTTTGATGCATGTAATTCGTGAGACTCCTATGGTTTAATAGTTTTCGTCTATTCCTTATGTTTATTTAATCTCTGCGCCTTAATTGGTTTATTATTGTTGAGTTTGTTGATTAATGAGGCCTGTTAATTGATTGACTTGATGATAAATTGCCGAATAGATTAGTTAATCCGTGATTG
>JANITW010000236.1:79809762-79823770 GCA_027564335.1 Erythroxylum williamsii | reverse complement strand
ATTTAATAACTAAAAAAGAAAATATAATTAATTGATTATATTATAACTAATTAATTATATTTTAATTAATTAAATATATTATATTATAATTAATTATTTATATAAAAATGCAAGCGTGACAAAAACTGTCACGTTCGTATACTGGCTGTCAGAAATGATTTCATTCCTTTTAAATATAGGAGCATTGAGTAATGGCTGAAAGTCATACATAAAAATAACATTCCTATAATGATAACCACCAAATATCTTATTACTTAACCATTTATTCATTCTCAAACATATTAACCAACCACCCACCAGTATTCAAGTTTGCACCTGCACAAAGTACCCTCTTACGATGTTTTTAATGCGACATTACATCCTCAGACCATTATTTCGCTTCCTACTTTACCTTCGCATATTCTTTTTATTTACCTTCATCTTCCTTTGCTGATTATTAGTTAGAAACACTAGTTCCACATAAATAAATGCAACTGTTATTAAAATAATCATTATAGCATATTTAATTGTATAATTTATAAGTTTAAAATTTGTTATTTGTGCTATAAATTTGTACTAAGTAAACAAATTTGATTTGAATTAAATAATTGAATAACCTGACATAGTTACGTATCAAGCCTTTTTTACTTTTCTCAATTGTTTGGGGGAGTTGGCTTGTATTAAAGCTAGGTGATGTAACATAAAAAACAACATATTGAATGTAGGATTGATGTTACCCATCCACAAAGACAATTGAATAATATAAACATCATCATTGATCTTGAATGGTACATATGTCCTTGCCTAAAATTCAAGTTGTCCTTCAATAATTTTATCTTGCTTTAGAATACCATAATCTCATCTTCAACTTCAAATACTTGAGCTCTTCTGTGCTGGTCAACATTAGTATTGTGTTTCTATTGGCCTTTGCAAGCTTCTCTTTCACCTCCACTTCAACTTTTTGTACCTCTTTTTGGCTAACTTTTAAACATTGACATTGAAATTATTACCTTTAAGCAATTTAATAAATTAAGAACATGATTAGGTACTTTAGTATAAACCATAAAAAATAGAGACCGAACAATGGAATAATGGACAATGATGTTATAGGCAAATTCAACCTAGGTAAGAAGAAATTTTCAATTATAACTTGTTAAGGCATATGTATCTCACCAAATTACCTAATGTTTTATTCACCACTTATGTTTATACATTAGTTTGCAAATTTAAGAGAAGAATCAAAATACCCTATAAAATTCTCCATAAATAGATGTAATAGAATTTGAAAGACCGTGGCATTCCGCTGCTTATTTGAAGAATAATTTTGTAATTAAAGTAGCATCTGTCGTCTTTTTACAAGGCAGAAAATGTGTCATCTTTAAAAATCCGTCAACCTAATAAAATTTATCCATGAAAGGTTGTATAATTTAATTTATGAGGAGCATGAAGGTATTTGGTGCATTAGTCAACCTAAATGACATAATTAACTATTTATATAATTCATCTCTTGAATGCAAATTTTCATTCATTGCTAAGTCTTATCCTTATTTGGTGATAATTGCTTCTATGGTCAATCGTAGAGAAAATAATTAATCCGCTTAATTGATCCAATATATCATCTAACCTTAGAATATGAAACTTATAATAGTAATTTTATTGATTGCATTACTATTAATGCACATCCTCTAACTGTGATCTTTCTTTGGCATAAACGAAGTAGGAACGACTTATGAATTTATATTCTCCTTTATATGACTCTTTTTAATTAATTTTTATACCCATTTCTTTAATATCTCTTTTTTTTATATACTCACACAATAGTAATGTGGGCTAAGTAAACTAACTTTGGGATTAGACCAATGTGGTGTTAGATATCAGGCTTACAAGGCAATTTATTGGGTATATGAATATCATCATAAACTACATCTCCAAATTCCTCCAAAATATGTTGACTTTTAAAGAGAATTTCATAATCCATATTTCATATTTTCTCTCACCTCTTCCCCATTTACAATTAATAAATGAACATCCCTTGTTTCTTTTATCTCACTGTAAATTTTTTTTAGTAAATGCCCTTTGCTTCCATTATTAGGTTTCACACCCTTTCGTGATTATAACTACTAAGGTATATTTCACTTTATATTTCATAAATTGGTAAATATTTGTTTTACTCGAATACATTGCTTCAATTTCATTCTCGTGGTCTACCCAAAAGTATTTTGCTGACATCTATGAACAATATCATAATAATGCTTATCATAATATTTACCCATTGGGAAATGGTATCTTATAGTGTTTATTAACAAAGGTTTTTCCAACATCGTTTATCCATCTAATATTATAAGGTCCAAGATGCTCGGTAGTTAACTTTAATTATTTTATGATTGCCTTATAATATTTTATTCACTGCCTCCATCAATAATCAACTCACATAAGCACAATTATACTATACACCCTGTACAAAAAAGTTTATGCCTTTATAAATCATCTTGTTCTTCATGGGATGTCATCAACCTTTTAATCACTCTTCAAAAAGCATCATCATCATCATCCTCTTAATAATCTCCTTTGGGTGCACAAATTTCTTCTTCCTCATAATTTTCATATTGCTTCACTATATTTACCACTTTCTTTTTTGGGCATTCATTAGATTTATAGCCTAGTTCATTGCATGTATAACACTTAGAAAAAGTGGGCTTGGCATAAGAATTGGTGGATTTAATTGGACCAGCCTTAATTGAATTACAACCATTAATGTTACTTTCCTACCAATACCACATGTAAGAGTTGCATTCACCCCTCTTTTCCTTTCTTAATGGAAGCCTTTTCATTATCATACAACTTAAACTCCTATAACTTCTCACTAAGCATATATTTTGCATCATAAATTGTTAGCACCTTTAGGATCCCAATTTTATCCCTTATACTTGGCTCTAATCCTCTTTAAGTACCTTAAAGTTTGTTAAGGTTAGGTTTCAAATAATTAATTGTAGGTTACTAACTTTAAAAGCTTTGTGTTATATTTGTGAACACTCATATCTCCTTGGTGACATTGTTGAAAATTATCAAAGATATATCATTCATAATTTGGTAGTAAAAATATTCCCTTCAATAAGCCTTTGTTTGGATCGAAGGAAAGCAAGGGAAAAGAAAGGGAGAGAATTGCATTTCTCTTGATTTCTATTGTTTGGACAAAAATAAGACAAGAGAAAGGGAGAGAATGGAGGAGAAATTTGGTCCAAATACATTTCCCACCAAATTGGTGGGAAAGGAGGGGAAATGGAAGATAAGGAGGGGACATGATATTCTTAACCACAATTTACTTTCATAACAAAATAATAATCAAGGGCATAAAGGTCTTAAAATTTTTTCTTTCATTTAATTCCCTCATTTGGTAAATTAGGGAAACAAACAAGAGAAAGGAAATCACATTTATCTTCCATTCTTTTCTCTTCATTTCCTCTGTACAACTAAGGATCCAAACAAATGCTAATTATTTCACCCTTCTCAATAAAGAAACACGATTGCTTCCCTCTCTTCTCCTAGTCTGCTTCGACCGATCCCACTATACTAATGCTTCCCTTTTCAACATATAAGCCACTGACTTGACTCTTCTCTCCTAAAAAATCTCAACATGGTTAAAGAAGTGTTCTATCTCTACTAACCAATCAAACAGTCCCTTTGTGTCTATATCACCATTAAAGGATGAGATATAAGCCTTTAGTCTATATTTATATCCTCCTATACCACATATTTGATAAACAACTTCTTTTACATCCTTATAACTATTTTTATAATCCTATGATATAGGATTTTTAATTTGAAGGCATCTTGCAGGACCATATACCTTATCAACTTGATCTTTAATTTTCTTATTATTATCTCCTTACAACAATGTTTGCAATGGATCTCTTATCTTTTCAAATTGTTGTTCTATATTGCGATTTGACTTTCTCTGTTTTAATTACTCTTTAAATTTCAAGTAATCCATGAACTTTATTGTTTGTATTGTTACTCATTGTCAAGAACAAACTTGGGGTTTTGAAAGCTCTATTACCATCAAAAGCATTGCAAAAGCAACTTATTATATTTTACAAATACTAGACATTCCAAAATGTTAAGATTTAATTTATATTCTATTAAAATTTTAGGATTAAATTTACACTTTTTGTCTATCAATTAGAAGCTACTTATTTATCTAATTATGGGATATAAGAAAAAAAGTAAATAATATGAAGAAAATTTTATTAGTTTCCATAAATAGAAAAATATTTTCCATAGCATACGAATTCAAGTTTTCACAATTGAACAAACAAACCATACATATTTTTTTTTGGAGAAAATAAAGACAAAGAACAGATTTATTCAGCGGATTATCTCTCTCTCATCACAATTCTCTAATTCCACACGTCCGTTATGTATTGGGCTACATCTTCAACCTCACGAAACTGGTAAGATCGTTATACACTCAATCCCACCCCCATAGGAATGTCATTAGAGGAAAAAAAAGAAAATAGAAAAAGTGAAGGAGGGGGAAAAAAAATAAAAGACGGGAAAAGGAGGCGCACCTTCGTTTCGTTTGGTGTCTTTGTGTTGTTGTGATCTCTCTTTTTCTCTCTTCCCCGTTTTTATTTTGTTTCTCTAACAATCCAGAGAGACTCAAGAGAGACTCAAGAGAGAGAAAGTTTGTGTAAGGACCACATTGACCTCGATTCTATATCCCTCTCCTTCCTTCGTTTCAATCCCTCTCTCGATTGATTAGCCGTTGTTTCTCTGTTTTTACGGCCCGCCATGAACGAGAAGGCCAACGTCTCTAAAGAGCTCAATGCCAGGCACAGAAAGGTTCTTCTGTATAATTTCCCCATTTTGCCCCTCACCTTTTCGATTCTACGATTCGGTTCAATTTTGTTCCGTTCTGATCTTGCGATGAAGTTTTGCTGGTCTGTTTGTTTTGATGCGTGATTTGATCTGTTGCTTTTTTCAACGGAGAGTTTCTGTATTTTTTGGTAGATTTTCTGGCTTAATGATGCATATGGTTTTGTTATTCTGAGATTCGATCCCGTTGTCTTATTAATTGAAGACAGATCTGTAAAATTATTTGCTGAAACAAATTGACTTTTATATTAATGATGGCTGAGGAGACGGGGGAACCCAGAAAATGACAATCTATTGATTCAAGATTGCGTATTTTAGAATTTCTTGTGGAGTGAACGCTTTCGGGAATACTTCAATAAGGCGTAATCAAAGGTTTAGGTTACTTTTACCTTTCTGGATGAGCTGGATTGATGGTCTGTTACGTTTCGTTTGGTTTGGTTTAGGTTGTGAATCCTAGAAATCAGCGTTTGTTTTTCATTTACTGACTTACGAAAACCTTATTCATCCTTAGTGTTAATATGGATCTTGGACAATGATCTTTTACTAATTATTAAGAAAGTTTTTCATTAGGTTATGATGCGTCAAATACCTGGTTAGTCTATCCTCTCTTCTATGATTTATTACATAATTGGAAGTAATTTTCTTGGAATTTGTTTACTTAGGTCCTCATTAGAACTTATATAGCTGGAGTTAGTGCAACCTTGGATAGTTAGTGCAACCTTGGATCTAATTGGCATTGTGAATGTGGCACTGTTGGTTTTTGATGATACATCATTTGGATCTACCATATACTTTATGTCATAACTGTGTATTAAAAAATTACTGGATACATGGTGTTGATTTTCTCTTTAATGTAATGTTATATTTTCTTTTTGGTTTATCTGTTAACTTGGTACATATGTAGATCTTGGAAGGACTTCTCAAATTGCCTGAGAATAGGGAATGTGCTGACTGCAAAGCCAAGTATGTATATTGATTGAAATCAGAGTCTTATTGCCATGAAAGTAATGGTTATTGACGTAGGAAAATATTATATTAGTAACATTTCTTCTTAGATCGGATGATAGCAGGATCCATGTCATTCTCTGAAGTTTCAGGTAGTGATTTTTATAAGTTGCTATTCCTTATCTTATTTACTTGTGATGCAGAGGTCCAAGGTGGGCGAGTGTAAACTTGGGGATTTTTATATGCATGCAATGTTCAGGGATTCATAGAAGTCTTGGGGTACACATATCTAAGGTGAGTTCTTTTATAGAGTGCTGCATTCTGAATATGACATAATTACTTGAAGTAGAATGACTGGGCACGCAGGCTTCCTTAGAATCTTATTCTATAACAAAGTTAATAAGGTTTCTTGTAAAACTTTTAGTCAGTGTTAGTGATACGTTAAGATTGTTTTTCTTGAAGCACATAAAGGGTAAGCAGGTTGGTAATGGATTTAAAAGTTGCTTCTTTCCACTATTACTTGGTTGTGTACTCTATCAGTTATGTGGAAAGTTAATTCTATGTATTGTTGACACTTCCAACTTTTATTCTTATCTTATGATGATAAAACTCGAATTATAATTTTACTTCTGGCACATTACAGTCTATGTAAGCTGCCATTGAACTTATCCAGGGTTCCCATCTCTTGATTCTAGTGATTCTGGAGTTGTACATTTGTTATTTGTCAATACGACAAATTGTTATAATTAGTTACTTAAGTTTAGTTGTGTAATCTCGTAATCGAGATTTTGTGTTTCTAGTGTTGGTAATGCTCCAATCAGGACAGTTAAAATTTCTTGGATTTAAGGCTAGATGCTAGTGTTGCATTTTCTTTTTCGTGTACAGGATATTGTTTCTGGTGGTGGTAGCAAATAGGTCATTTCACTTCTCCCAGGAAATTTGCATCCATAAAAATTTGGTACCTATGGCTGGTGAACAAATTGGTCCATCTATTTCTTAATATATTCCTGGTTTATACAGTAGGCATTTAGCACTGACAATAAAATAAATTTGGCGTCTATTAAATTTTAGGGGGCACCATTGAGTCTTCATTTTTTTTTCCTGCAGGTTCGATCTGCAACTCTTGACACATGGCTTCCAGAGCAGGTTGCTTTTATTCATTGTAAGTTCGTTCATTTGGCCATGCTTGCAGTCAGACTACGTCATACTGACAATATTACCATTCTAGTAATAACCTGCTTCTTTGTAATTTATTCAGCAATGGGAAATGAGAAGGCTAATAGTTATTGGGAAGCAGAATTACCCCCGAATTATGATAGAGTTGGGATTGAGAATTTTATTCGTGCAAAGTATGTATCTAGAGATAGAACCTACACGGTCTGATTTGAATTTATTATAGATACCCACTTTTTTTTCATATAATTTACACTTTGATTATTGCATTTCAATTAAAGGTATGAAGAAAAAAGATGGGTATCCAAAGATAGAATACCAGTATCTCCTCCTAGAGGGCAAGAAGAAAGATCCCCTATTCACTGGCAGGTATCTAGTGAAAGAAGTGGCCATGCAGTTGGTAGCAGTTCTGAGAATCTATTTGAGAAAAGGAAAGATTCTAATAGACCAAGTTCAAAAGAGAGCTTTCCTGCTTCAAGATTGAGCCTTCCTGTTCCACCCAGGGGACCAGAACAGGTTATATAATTTTATTCCCTTCTTCACTTTTTATTCCTTTCGGCAGTATCTTTGCATTTCATATGTCCAATGCTGGTAAGTTGGAACACTTTGACATCTTATTCGTAGTTTCTGTTATGAACTATGGAGTTATAATTGGTAAAAAGGAGAAAATTTTGTGGACTGAAGAAATAACAAGCATCTAGATTGTCATATGTGTTTTGTATATATGAAGAAAGTAAATTCATTTTTAGTTTAGCTCTTGTAAAATTTTATTATATTAGCAGAAATATCCTGGAGTTTATTGGATTTGCTCCACACTGTTCTACATCTGAACTTGAAATTTATTACAAGGGACGAGCTGAGGACAAAACATTATCATGTCTGGGGAGCTGTATTTCGTTCCTGCAATTGGTGAATCCTCTGTTTTCAAGAACCATTATGATATAGCTGCCAAATGCTCTTAAACAAAATGTGTTCCATGTCATGAGAAATATAGGTTTTCATAAAAGCTCTCTATTTACAGATAACTTTGAAGAATAACTAACTAAAGCCAACAGGCTAATATCTCATCTAGGCAGCTTTATTGATGTGGAGTATCTCAGCTTATTTTCTTTGTTGACATCTTTTACTATGCTTTTTCTTTCTACATTCTTGTTGTAACTTGTTCTCTCCAGAATAGCTGAATGTTCAATGCATGTGCACCAGCAGGTTGCCTCTTTTACTAAGCCTCAACCAGTTGAGAAAGCCGAACAACTTGTGGAGCCAACTGAAGCAACAAAAAAGACAGTAGATACTGCTCCAGTTATTTCTCCACCCAAAATTGATTTTGCCACTGACCTATTCAACATGCTGTCCATGGATGAACCAAGTGAAAATGATTCGGTGCCAGCTTCCAATGATGATAGTAGTTGGGCAGGATTTCAATGTATGTATGCCCTCGCTTGTTGCACAATATTTACCTGCTCTGGGATCTGATGCTACTTTTCTTTTTCTAGCTATTTCTTCCTTCTGTAGATACGTTTATGTTGGCAAATATTTTTGACTAATATCTCTTACACTGTATATAAGTTGTGAATCCCTTATTCTTATATGCTGTTGATTTCACTCTTAATGGTATTGCAGCTGCAGGCGCTGAAGATCCTTCTACAACTGATAAAACTGGTTCCACTAAATCTGTTGAGCTTAATACGCAGTCCACTTCAGGAATTGAAGATTTATTTAAAGATACACCACCTTTAGCAACGTCTTTGGTCCCAAACAAATCACAGAAAGATGTGAAAAATGATATTATGAGTCTTTTTGACAAGGTATATAAGTCGACATAATTTATATAATTGTTAAAAGCTATTATTGAACAACTTGGTTAGATTTGATGTTAATCAATGGATTCTTGAAATGTTAAACATATAATGAAATTGAGGATAAATTTGTTACTTCATGCTAAAAACCATATTTTTTTTGTTCTGTTTTGATATTGATATTTTGTGAAAGTTTGCATCATCTGATCTTTTGTCTGGATTTTGTGTAGTCCAATATTGTCTCCCCATTTGCGATGCATCAACAGCAACTCACAATGCTTGCACAGCAGCAGTACCTTCTTATGGCTGCTGCGGCCAAATCTGCTGGCAGGGACCCAACACTTTCTGGCAACATTGAACAGCCTGCATCAAATGGTGGTAACTTACCCTCCCAAAATTGGCCAAGTAATGGGTATCAAATCCCTGGGTTGATGATGCCTATTGCTGGACAGATTGATCTTCAGAAACTTATGCAGGTATACTGTATAATATGGCAGTATATATTTTTAGATGCATAGAATTTCTTGCTTCAATAATTTTCTGATGTTACCAATACTTCTCCTGTTACTAGAGTGGAAACACAATACCAACACAAGCAGTGGGAAATTCTGCATCATACCCCACAGCCAGGTGTGATCTGTGATTCTTTTGTGTCTCTATTTCACATGTTATTGACAAATTCATAATTCTGAAATGATTTCAAACTTAATTTGAAGCCATAGTCAAAGTTTATTATTTTTTAAAAAGGGAAGTTACAGATTATATTGTTTTAGCTATTTTAATTCTTTAAAATTTCGATAATTCTCTTTTTCTTTTGGCTTCCTTTTTTATCTCCCTTTTGTGTACTTCTGCCTTGAAAATTTTTTAACTTATTTTTTCGTTTTGTCAATGATCAGACAGTATTTTCTTGTGCTGATATCATTGGAGTCATGTTTTTCGGTCTTCAACAAAAGCATTACTTTCTCCCTACTTGTTGGCTTGCCTTTAATATCTGTCATTTTCTAAATCTTCCTGGTATACTCTAGCTTTTGGACCTTCGTGCATCTAGGATAGATGATCACATTCCTCCCGCTGATGATGAATCCAAATCAGTGACGTTAATAAATGTCTTCCAATTATGATAATCTGACAAAATTACCTGGTCAAACTGATGAAAACTATTTTAATAACTACAATTAATCTATGCGATTTTCAAATTTTCTCCCAATTGAATTCAGTGTCAAGAGTTCTTGTTTAAGAGACTGGATGCAGTTTTGTTATTATAGCAATACAGTATCTAAATTCCATCTTGTTTCCTCGACCCTTGGGGAGTTGGCTCTGTCAAATTTCCAATTTGTTTCAATTAATATGCCTAAGATATTTATTTGACTTTTTCCCTCTTCCTTGATTTTGGTCCTTTTTGTAGAGACGAGAATTGGTTTTGGTCATTTGTGTAGAGATGAGAATTGGGTTCGTTCCTATGATTCCTTTGGAAATCCTCTCGATTGCAAACTTATATGCAGTAATAGTTATACAAGAGATAGATGTTGCCTCTTTACCATGTTCTAAAAACATGCCTTGTCCTTTTTCCTTTGTTGCAAATTTTTATTTCATTCCAGCACAAATTACTGGACATATGTTTGTGTTCCACAGAATTTCATGTTCATAATCATTGAGTTACTTGCTCGCAGCTTTTGTTCAGTGGGGCAGGTTCCCACTGTTAATGGCCTCACAACCATAGAGGCAAGTAAGCCTCAATCAACATCCAAATCGCAATCAGCATCCCCAGCTTCAGCCGGGACTTCATCACAGAACGGGAAGGATTACGATTTCTCATCTTTAACACAAAGCCTGTTTGCGAAGCATTAAGTTTGTTTATAGCGGTGATATTGGCTTCCTCGTACTGAACCAGCATAGTTGTGTCACAGGGAAAACAGCACTGGAATCTTTTTTTTTCTACAATCGATGATTGTAAACTAATTTGTAGAGCATTTGTTCTCATATTTGGTTAATGATCAATTGTATCAGTAGACCTGTTCAGGGAATAAATATGGGCTTAGTCGATTGTGCCATTTTCCTTATTACTCCTATGTTTCTGTATGGTTAACTGAAGTGTTGTCATGTTCACAAGGATCCCCTGATGGCACTTGTCAATCAGAGGATTTTATTATAAACAAGCTGGACTCATTCGATATCGGAATGAATCAATTACACCCGTTCTGCCGAGTTTCCTCATTTTAACGTAAAATTACTCCTATTTAGTAATCGAACTTCTCGTCTATTGTAACGTTTTTGGGAGTAGGGCTTGGGAACTCTTCTTTTTGTATTGCCTGATGTTGGATAAATCTCCTCTGGACATCATGTAGTTCAAGATACATGTCTTGAATTATTGGTCAAGTATATATGGACATGTACTGACCTAAACACTGGTGACACGGAGATATGGTAGATTTCTTTGTGCTGGTGTGAGGGGAAGTGCGATGAATTTGGATATCATGAGGTAGTCACTCATAAAGAACACTATGAAGACGACACAGCCGATACGTGTGACAGGAATGATGTGATCATTACCAACTCTAGAAGATAACTTGCATTTAGGATCCAACTTACAGATAAGATTGTGTTGGTCATTCCTATTTTATTTTGAAGTTTAATTTTTATTTTGTTGTATCTCTCAAATTGTTTTTGAAGTTGATCTGTCTCAATTATCATACGCACATAAATATTCAATCTCTAACAATATCTACAGAATAAGTTGAGAGAACTCTTTAACTCTTATAGAGAAGGTTAAACAAAAAGTACTAGTTCTATAGACCTTAAGCTTATTTATAATAGATTCTAGACATATGGTAATTTTATTGAAATTAAATTCTAATTTTAATTGAACTTTGATTAGAATTATTTGTAATTTTAATTAAATACCAATTATGTTTAAATAAAATCTAATATCTCATATGTATCCTTATTTATTAAATATTTCATATTTAATCATAAAGTTTCTCAAACTTTACAATCAAATCTAACTTGATTAAATCAACTTTGCTCCCTTCAACCTATTCTACATGTGAGACTCATTAAGTTCTCACATACGTTGACAATGATTATAAATTCTAATTCTAATTTATAATTAAAATTAGATAAATTAAAATTCCTTTTAATTTATCTTTAATTATCTAATTAAACAATTTATAATAATAGATCAATATTGATATCTAACAACGCATTATGACTACTCAAATATTTATGAATGTCAAAAAAGTTTTGACTAATCTTTCCGTGCATAATTTTTTTCGTATAATTCAATCCTTTCATTATACAATATTTCGAGTAGACATAGAACATGAAATTAATGTTTACTCTATTTTGAGTATAATCATATTAGTTTCCTGCCATTAGCTATCGATTCAATTAATGACTTTATAAACTATTTACAAAATGTCATTATACCTTGGCTAATGATTTCCTTAATCAATATTATTCAAGAACAATGGGACATTCTCCCTAATTACTTTAGGGTGATAAATCCTATCTTGATCACACAACTATCTATATGTAATACATGCTACATCTAATGACTACCGTTTGATCGACCCATAATTAAATAGGTCATAAATAGTATCAAAACATAACAATCTTTATACAAAATAACTTTGGTGACCTCAAGTCAAATGATCACTTATACAATCATTACAATGAGAAATATAAGGACATACAAGTAATGTTCTAAATGGATTTCTCATATTGGGTCTGTTCAGTGAACTTGTTCTCTAACAAACACCCATACGCCTGTTTAAGTATTTTTATGCTTTACCTTATGAGATCGACTACTTCCTTAATAAGGAAAAACAAAATGTGTGCTAGAGAAATTTTTACCATAATTATATGTATGATGTCTACTATGAATGAAGTCATGATGTATGCTTCTATTTAGTGTAAATAGGCTTTCATGTTAACATAAAAATTATCCCTTTTTTTCTAAGAGTATTGAACTTTATGCCTAAGTTATGAGTCATATATGAAGGCATGATGTTTGCTATTAAGTTGAACCCTATTGGATGCGTTATACGCACATGTATGCTTAGATGTAGATGTTTTATGCTTGTTTGTCATCTTAGGAAATGATTCTTTACTATATAAATATTTGCTCTTGACAGAAGTAGTTTTAGTGTTAGAAGCACTCTTACAATTATATTCAATTCCATGCCTCTCGTTAGAATTCTTTTGGGCTCATAACGTGCTTTCTAGTTTGCACTCTCTTTGGTAAACTTAGACAAAGAATCCTTAAGGGAATCTTTTGTTAATTAGACTGAAAATGTAAGGTCTCATTTCTTTTTCATTTTTTGCTGCTCTTGCCATAGCAGCCAACTTCCTCTCCCATTTAATCTTCCCGCTTAGACACTCTGTTGATTTATCATTAGTACATTAACCATTGAAACCAATTAACTCTTATCTTATATTCTTATGACTAGCTCAACAAAGTGATATTTTAGCAAGCATATCATATTTACTCTGAGCAACTAACATTTTGCAGTTATCCTTTTCAAACCTATAAATTGTGTGTTTAACTTAATCCAAAAAAAAGGTTTTACACTTTTACTAGCGAAATTCAGGAACACAAATAATGCATAACGGAGGAAATGATTACGAGAGGCATGAGTAGCGTAGTGCATATAGAGGGGATTAGGGCTCAATGACCTTGAAGATTGGAAGAGGAGGATTCTAAGATTAGAGGAAGAGGTTACCATAAATTTGATGTTTAATGTAAGTTTTTGTTTTAAAAAATAAATCATTTTAAACATAAAATCTTACAAAATAAAAAATTTAGGACACGTAGGCATATTGGCTAATATAGTAGGCTACGTGTCTTTTTATAAAAGTCGTCACATTCAACTACCAAGTGCTAATTGTTCTATTTTGTAAATATTAAGGGATAAACTGAAACAATAGTTAACATTAGAAACCGACTTAGACATATATTTTGTGAAATGTTGATGATAAATTGTAATTTTTGCCTATTTCTCTATAAATATCAAGCAATCCCTCTAAATTTTATCAAGAATATTTCAAAAGATTACAATTACAAACAGTTGACAATATATACTCTTGCAATATTATGAAAATTAAAAATTTTATGGGTCTCACGACAATAATATCCAATGTACCTATTTGTATCTCGACTGTAACTCAGGGCGTAATATAACCAACCTTAGCCTTCGTTTCCTGAAGGCATAAATAGCATTCACAAGGGAAATTCTATAAAT
>JANITW010000236.1:79767526-79781003 GCA_027564335.1 Erythroxylum williamsii | reverse complement strand
GAAATACGTGGTGCACTTGGATCTGTAAATCAACTTTTCATATGTATTGGAATTCTCCTGGCATTGGTGGCTGGATTGCCATTAGCAGGAAACCCTATATGGTAAGTGAAAGTTTTGGTTCTTTTTCTTTCATCCTGCATCCGCTCTTTTGCATTGTGTCCACATTCAAGTAGAATGTTTGATCAATGTGAAGAAAATATTTTTATTTTCTTTTGAAAATTAATAGATTTCATTATAAGAAAATATATACAATCTAGAGGACAAAACTAGTATAATCCATAGAATCTAGATTACAGAGATTTATGTTCCTAGTAATCGCCTACATCTTGAGATTGAGGGAACTTGCGAGACCACTTAGTCCAGTACTCCAATCCCCATCTGCTCTTCATGTTACTTGTCAAATTTGCAGCTATTCCTCTGGTTAATATGGCCAATCTGCAATGTAGGAAGATGTCCTGAAAAACCATCTCACTGCTTCTACTTGTTTAAAAACTTTACAATTGCGCTCTTTCCATATGTAGTACACCAAGGCTGCCCAACTTAACCTGATAGCTTTGAGATCTGCCTCATTATGCACTCTAATTTTCCCCAGCCTAGTAATAGTTTCACTCTAAGAATCTGTTGGTCGGGCCACGTCGAGTATATTTTGCAACCGATCCCAGACTTGTCTAGTATATCTGCATCTAATCATGAGGTGTTCCAAACTTTCCAATTCCACATTACATAACTCACAATTCAGATTGCTCTTAGATTTGTTTTTGTTACTTCTTGGCATACTTTCTAACAAATCTAAGCAGTAAAAACTAATTCTAAGTTTCTAAACATGAAGCTCTATTGGAATTCGCTTGAGTGTAATCCAAATCTGATGCACTTCTATATAATATTATACCATTAGGTAACATTGCCAATCATCAACATGTTGCAGATGATATGTGTTTTTGTGTTGGATCTAGTCACGGGACGACTTGCAAGGAAATTTTCTTTTTACTTGCTAGAGTTATTTCCCTTTCTAGGCCTATGGTTTCTGTTAAGATAATCACTAAATTACTTCTTAATCAAGCTGATCTTCTTCTATATTTTATTTCCTAAGAATGTTCCTTGCATATCAGCAGACTTTTGGTTAGACATATAATGAATAATAGGGATATCGAGCTGAGCATGATCCTTTGGGCTTTAGCATCTTTGACCTTTTTCTTGTTTACGCATAATCTTTTGTTTTTTCTTTGCCAGCTGTTACCTGTGCTGCCAGGCTTATGGGTTGTCGTAACCAGGACTTGATGTTAGCATTGTCAACCCATTCAATCCAAGCTGGAAAGGATACAATTGCCAAGAAACTGACATTGCGACAGGTATAGTTGATTATTGACTAATTGAACATGCTGTGATGGACCCTTCTATATATAGAGAGTGTCCTTACATTTGTCTCACCTTTTAGATGTTTGATTATCTTGTTTCAGGCAACTGACAGAAGAGATGCCTTAGCAAAGTTTATTTATGCAAGTTTGTTTGACTGGCTTGTGAAAAAAATGAACAAGTCTCTTGAAGGTCGCAAACCACATATGTGGAGATCCATTGATATCCTTGATATCTATGGATTCGAGTCATTTAAGGTAACTATATCATTTAAACCTCTTAATTCATGCTTCCACCAGTCATCTTGTTGATGATTACTCTTTGCCATTTCAGAACAACAGTTTTGAACAATTTTGCATTAATTATGCAAATGAGAGGCTGCAACAACATTTCAATCGGCACCTATTCAAACTTGAGCAGGAGGTAACCATCCTACAAGTTTGAAAGATTCTTTTATTGGATAGCCATTTTAGATAAATCACATTTTTGACAATACTGATGCAAAAAGTTCCAAGTATCTTGATATATATTTACAATTATATATTTCTAGACATATATATTGTTTTTTGTTCAATAAACATGTTTGTTTCTGTGAACATATATGTTTATATATTGTAGATAAAGCACCTTTTAACTTCTAATTTCTACAAAAGGTCCAACTTGAATTAGGAGAAATTAGGAGTGTAAACTAAGAAGTAGATGCAACTAATTTGTTGAGTTTTCTCACACTTGGTTGTGTTACATAATCTATGCTAGTTGTTCATAGTGGCAAATGAACTTGTAGCAGAATCTTCCATCTCTCATTAGATCTCCTTAGAATGCACAAGTAGTTGATAAGTTGTCATACAAATTGCTATCAAGAGAACGGATATAGCCCAAGACTTGATATTTACTAACAATTTTAGCATTGCATTTCTTACTTTCTCTAAGATAAAGCTCTCCTCAATTATATACATTTTTCTACAATTTATTATAACCATCATTTGTTTTGTTTTTCTTGTCCTTGTGTAGTTATGTGTCATTTTTTTGGTCTGACTTTTCAAGCTTTTTAGCATGTCGGATCTTTTTCTTGCCTTCTTGCAAACTAGATCCTTGGACTACTTAACATCATCTATTGACGTCAGGAATATGAAGAGGATGGGATTGATTGGACCAAAGTTGATTTTGTAGATAACCAAGGATGTCTGGATCTGTTTGAGAAGGTATTTAGTGTCTTCACTTTTCAGTACTATCAGCTCTTGCTGTGCTTATTAGTTTTTTGAGCGTCTCATTGCACACACTTGTACACACAGGTGTTAGATGCATCGTACTTTATCTTTGTGTTGTGAGAATTGAAAAACTGTACAACAGATTTGGATATGATCTAAAGATTGGATTGCTATTGATAAATGTATCTCATCTCTTCGGAATTGGCATCTGAAAATGAAATGCATACTTATCTGCTTCAAGTGATGACTCTATTATGTTGCTGGTTTTTGCAGAAACCGTTGGGACTACTATCTTTATTAGATGAGGAGTCAAATTTCCCAGGTGCTTCGGATTTGTCATTTGCCAATAAGCTCAAGCAACACTTGAACACTTATCCTTGTTTTAAAGGCGAGAGAGGAAGAGCTTTCTGCGTACAACATTATGCCGGAGATGTGAGTAATGAAGGCCCACTTTGAGTTTATCCAATTTTCTCCTTTACACTCTTTGCCTCTATTGGATTTTGGTTAGAACAATCAAAATCTTATGAGTCAGATGGACACTATGCCTTCTGCTCATTCTTCTTTTTGGAAGTGGCGATTAAATTTCACTAGATTATGGATCAGATACCATCTGAGCATTATATGCACGATTAAACATTCCAAGCTTATACAAAATTAAAAACATTGAAAATTTTAAGGCATTATCATACTGAAACATTTTCTTGTGAATTTTATCTGCAAAAATGAGATTACAAGAAATTTACAACTTTAATCATAAAGCCTTAATTCTTGCTGATATTAGTAGTAATTCCTAGAACTATTACTGAATGTTTGATCCTTGAGAACGTATCTTGATTTTTGATATCAGATTATTTGGAGATAAATTTTCTTAATGCTCTTTCTCTCTGTATAATATGATGCTTAAAAACTATCACCTTTATCCAGACCTGATTGATTCAAGAATGCAAATGTTTGGAGTCAAACCTCTTACATTTAAATATCTTTTCTCGTTTGGATTTTGATCAGGTTGTATATGATACAAATGGCTTTTTGGAGAAGAACCGAGATCCACTGCACTCAGAATTCACCCAACTACTAGCATCATGCAGTTGTGAACTACTAAAAATGTTTTCCTCCAAAATGCCTAGCATGTTCCCTAAATTAACAAGTTCATCAAATAAATTAGGCGGAGTGGAATCTTCAACCCAAAGTGTCTGTACAAAGTTCAAGGTACCCATAATTTGCTGCTGTAAGGTAGAAAAAGCTGTGCAAATATTATATAAAACAGTATCTGATATATATGAATTCAGAGTCAAATTTATTCAAAAATGAAAAGATATTTACATTATTGAAGGATAAAAAAATTCTGGAATTTGTGAATGATTGTCCTTGACTGAGATCTTCATGTTTATATGCATGCAATCCTAACCCTTCTCCCTCCACCTAGAAACTCTTTTGTGTTGCTTTAAACTTCTTTCTCTCTCTTTTTTTTTTTTGAAATATTCAAGCTTATGCTATATGCTCAGAAATTTTGCTTTGCTATAGGGTTCAATATTATCATTTTTCTTTTCCGCTGACTTGTTTTAAAACCGTCAGCATTTACTTCTAATCATGTAGGCGCAACTGTTCAAATTAATGCACCAATTGGAAAACACCACACCTCACTTCATTCGCTGTATAAAACCAAATGTGAAACGGCTTTCTGGTTTATTCGATCAAGATCTCATCCTGCAGCAACTTCGTTGTTGTGGCATTTTGGAGGTTGTGAGGATTTCTAGATGTGGATATCCTACTCGAATGACACATCAAGAGTTTGCAGGGAGGTATAAGATGCCAAGACCCATTCATTTATCCAATCATTCACATTATGCTTTGTAAGTTCAATCTTGTTTCTTATCATAAAACTGAAAATAATTTAGGTATGGGCTTCTACTCTTGGATGCAAGTGTTCCTCAGGATCCATTAAGCATATCTGTTGCTATTCTCCATCAATTTAATGTCCTGCCTGAAATGTATCAAGTTGGATATACTAAAGTGTACCTTCGGACAGGCCAGGTTTGTGTTAATACCTCCATGAAAGTTGCACATGCTTTTGTTCAATTCCTGAGATATATAGTTTAATGGTGATGGTTTTTCACAAACATCGTATATGTTATTTCTTATGTGCTTCCAATATTAAAAACTGGAAGATATCCTGAATATGTATGATTATGCAGCTGTATTAGAATCTGTTTGGAGCTTGTTTGTCTACTTATATACACTCCATATATTTGATATTGAATGAGATCTCAATTCCATCAACATATCATTGAATGGCGGACCGGTGGATATTAGTTATTACAACCAATATGTAGAACATGAAGCCATTGACCTTGTGGCTCAATGGGAGACAATGTTTAGCTTAAAACAAATATTAGAAAAGAAGTTTGTAGCATACAAGTTCTTCTTGCCACTAGTTCATTTCTGTTTTGATCATAGGATATGCTAAGTTGGAATTTTAGCTTACTGCAAATTTTATACTGGTTAGTATAAGCTTTCTCTCTCCAACCAAGTTTTCTTACTCTGATGATGTCTAATTCACTCACATTGCAGCTGCATCTCTCTTCTAGTTCTACATTCTCTTGCTTTTCTGTCCTTATTGTTTCTTCTAGTTTCTTTTTTCTCCTCTAATATTTCTTCCTTATAGCTTCTTTATCTCAATGACAAGAAACTTCGTGGAATTTAGTCTTTTATCAATTTGAGCACCAAAGAAACAATCTACATGTGAATTACCAACTGTCTAATAGTGTATAAAGTGCGTTGAAGTATACTAATCCAAATTCTTGAGATCAAGAGGTATAGAAAATGCTTTCAATGGAAACCTTGTTCATCCATTGCATCAAGAAAATGATTTATGTAGCAAATGTCACAAGACCTTCAGATTATTTCTTCTAAATTATTAGCTCATTTTTGTATTACTGTTTCACAGATTGGTAAATTGGAGGAGCGCAGAAGACAATTTCTACAAGGAATAGTTTGTATCCAAAAATGGATCCGTGGTTTTAAGATGCGCTGTTACTTCAATGAAGTTACAAAAGGAATAACAACAATACAATCATGTAATACTTGATTTTTCTGTAAGCTTTTAGATAACTTTTGGCAGAAAATAGGAATTTTTGATGTTATAGTTATTACTTGCACATTGGAACGCTTGTTCCCATTATTCTAGTTTCAGTTTCCTTTCTGCAATGATTGATTGGATGTTTGAAAACCTGTTGTTCCTTTCACCCTTACTGTTATTCAATTTAGTTGCTTTCAAAATGCAGTCATCCGTGGTGAAAATGCCAGAATGAAATGTAATTCAGTTGCACGTTGGACAACTAGTGGCCCCAGAACAATTGATGAGCATTTGATTGCAACTATACATTTACAGTCAGGTAATAGCTATGTTTTACGTTGGAAAATTTGAGTTCCTTTATTAACAGACTGGTCTTACTCTTTTTATGTTGCAGTTGTCCGTGGGTGGTTAGCTCGGAAGCAATTTTATGACGAATGCGACATGAAGCAGTTGAGTCATGAGAATACAAATTATAAAAGAAGACAGGACCAAAAGATATCAGAAGTTAAGGTACTTGATGCGTCCTGATAACTGGTCCAAGCGATGTTCTCTTCTATGTTGTTGGGGAAAGTTAAGATTTAGGAGTCAGCCTTTGCAGCAAATTTATTATTTTTTTATAAGCAAATCTTTCTTCTTCTTTTTCCTTCTTTCTCACACAGAACAGGCACCCAAATAAACTCAATTCTTCTCTTTTGCAACAGTTCTGATTTAGTCGTAGTTTCATTCAGTTTTCTGTAATTAACAAGTTCCATAACCTGGTCCGTGACATATTGTTTTGGACAATTTTTTTTTTCAGCTCATGATTATACATTGTTGGCATGATTGTGGGTCTGCAATTTCTATTACAGATGGGCTAGAAAGATTTGATCAGTAATATGATCTGTTGTGTGCATTAATTATTTTAAGGATTTATTGGCCCTTAACATTAAGAATATTATGATAATGACTTCTCAATGCCTTTCAGATAATTACAATTATGATGAGTTATGAGGGCCTTCCAGATATGAAAGTCATAAATTTATCAAAGAAGAAAAACAGATATTTATAAATTGTTTGTTTATTTCTCTCTATTGTAATACATATGAGGTCTAAGGAATTTACATCTCTTGTCTGTCCAGATCATGCCTCAAGAACAGGTGGACGCTCAGAACTCACTTTTGGCCGAGCTCCAAAAGAGAGTTGTCAAGGCAGAAGCTGCTCTGGGACAAAAGGAGGAAGAAAATGCTGCTCTAAGGGAGCAACTACAACAATTTGAGAGAAGATGGTCGGACTACGAGGCAAAAATGAAAACGATGGAAGAGATGTGGAAAATGCAGATGGAATCTTTGCAAGTGAGTGCCTTTCTTATATGAAAGTCATTCACATTGATTGTGGAAACTCGTAATATGTAATTCATTCAAAGATTAGATTAAAGCAAGTATTCCACATATATGTAGATTTCTGTGTAAATGGATAATTGTCATATTGTCTGTAGAAAGATGTCTTACTGAATCCTAGAAAAATTTCTCGACTCATGCACTAGGGTAGTCGCTGTAGCGTGGTGCATTTAATGCTATTCCTGACCACTATTTGTGATTTCGTCTCAGGCGAGTCTTGCTGCTGCCAGAAGGAGTCTTGCGACTGATAATAGTGCAGGCCAACCTGGAAAACTTGAATCTTGTGCATCACCTCGTTGCTATGATTATGAGGACAATGTGGCTGTGGGGTGTCGAACTCCTGGTGGAACCACAGCCATCAAAGTTTCTGGTTCAATTCCTGATTTCAAATCAGGCAGAGAGCCTAGTTGCTATATAAATGCAGTCAGCAATCTGGCAAAGGAATTTGAGCAAAGAACACAGAATTTTGAGGATGACGCCAAACAACAGCTTGAGGTTAAAACAGGGCAATCAGTTTTCAGCATACATCCTGATGAGGAACTAAGAAAGTTGAAACTAAAGTTTGAGACATGGAAGAAAGACTATAAAATCAGATTACGGGAGACCAAAGTAAGACTCCATAAATTTGGTCTTGGTGAAGTTGAAAGGAGTCGACGCAAATGGTGGGAGAAGTTAAGCTCGAGAGGATTTTAGAGGTTCCATATTTTGATCTTTGATGATGGTTTATATAAATGTGGTCGGTGATTCGAAGAATGTATAAGAAATTAGAGAAGCCATTGGTTTCCACTTGCTGGAGGATTGCTGGGCATAGATGGCAGCTGGAATGGTTTATCATTTGCCATCAGGTTAGATCAATTGGAGAATTATTTTTAAAGTGTCTACCAATTGTCAATAGCCTGTATGTTTGTTGGGAAATAGCCCCGTTCCCAGTGTAGATTTAGAATGAGATAATTTGTGTATATTCTAGTGCCATCAGTGAAATGGCAAACACGGCAGCACCAAGATTAGGAAATGACATTTGTGCATATTGCCTCTTCATCTATCTCGATTCCATCTTTCTGGGTCATCAACTACTCTTAAGAAGCTTTGAATCGGATGATTTTGCTTTTCTTTGGACCTTTACATGAACTGAGCATAATCATAGCGTGTTAAGGTTTAACTATATAAATAAGGCTGAAGCTTGACTTTAACTTCAAAATGAAGCTTGAACTTGGCTACTAAATTTTGTAAACTCGACTTTACCAAGAACTAGTCATCTTTAAACTGGTTTTCAACAATTTAGTCAAGTTGATGATTCACAGTTCCGTATGTCCATAACTGATGTTTAGGAATGTCAAGCGGGCGTCTCTAGATTTCTAAATTGTTTTCATATCTTGTATTATAATCATTAAACTATGTGAAAATGGTTGAGCCAGTTATTACGTAAATCAAAATTGGTTGTTTAAAAGTAGTCAATTTGAACTCACTAACGCAGCATTCAAGTTCTGCCACTTCTTATCATTTAAGCATGATAACTTAATTGTGACACTGGTCGTCCTGGTAGTTGAGTTAGTGAGAAGTTTGATGGATCCGACATAAATATTGTGCGACTGATGATTGCAGAACAAAAATAAGACTCGATTTACATTACACATCGATGAAGCAATATTTTGTTGAAAAATCTAATTAAGTACTCAAAAGTGTTAATGGTCCAGGCAGATTTTCCACTCGAATCGAGGCACGGTAAATATCAAATTTATGATCCTGGCACAAACTTGGTAGCGTAGACCCAGGCATTGTTGGCCACAGGGTTGTCAAGGTGGTCCAACAAGTTCTCCAGAGGACCTTTTCCAGTAACAATAGCTTGAACAAAGAAACCAAACATGGAGAACATTGCTAACCTGCCGTTTTTTATCTCTTTGACCTTGAGCTCGGCAAATGTGACTGGATCATCGGCGAGGCCCAAAGGGTCGAAATATTGACCACCAGGGTAGAGGTCATTGCCCTCTCCAACTCCTGGAAGACCATTGATGCGAAACCCTTCAACGAGTCCCATTAGAACTACTTGGAAACCGAGAACTGCTAGGATGCTTTGAGCGTGTACGAGGTTTGGGTTCCCCAAGTAGTCCAGTCCACCCTCTGAGAAGATTTGAGCTCCTGCCTTGAACCACACAGGCTCTTTGAAGTCCACTTTCAGCCATTTCTCAAGGACCTCTGGGGTGATGCAGCCTAGTGCTCCAAGCATTGCCCATCTTCCATGGATCACCTCAAGAGCCCTGTTCCTAGCAAAAGCCTTAGGATCGGCTGATAAGCCAGCAGTGTCCCATCCATAGTCACCTGGGAATTTGCCGGTCAGGTAAGATGGAGTCTGAGCTGAAAAGGGTCCCAAGTACTTCACTCTGTCAGGTCCGTACCACAAGTCATTTCCCATGATGTACTTGCCATTGCCCATAGAAACAACATCTCTCAAAGAGTTGGCATTAGAGCTTCTTTGGCCAAGAAATGTGGTTGGCCTGAGGATAGTGCTAGAGCTAGCAGCTGCGGTCATTAGCATTGACGACATAGTTTAATGATTCGGCTCTCTTACAGACACAACCCAGAATAGCCTCTTAGAAGCAGAGAAGATTACATGGAAATATGTGAAAGGGAAGTGCCAATTTTATGTATGAAGGGAAATGAGAACACAACCAACGAGTGGCTAAGAATGCAATTGGACTAGTGGTGGGGATCCTTGAGCCCTTAGTAAACCAATCAAAAAGCTACAAAGGATTTTGAAGTATCACCACTGATCTACATCTATCCACATGTTATCTTTGTATAAAGCTTTAGATAGTTAATGTTAATATTTCCACTTGGATATTCTCCAATGTGGTGCTCAGGCCACAGCTAATTTGTCCGGATTAAATAGTACTAGATTCTCCATTCTTGTCCTGGGCTCAGCCTCTACCACAGCATTGCTTCGTGTTACTTCAATACTTGAATTGGATTGGACATCTGTCAATCGATTTCAGAGAAACAGAGGACCTCCATCTAATATTTATGACCTAGAAAATATAATCCCCTCCCTAACCATAATCTTGATTTCCACCTCGCTAACAACGTCTTCACCTGATATAGAGATTTTACAAAATTAACGCTTTAATACTAAATTGGGCAGGGGCCGCGCGAACGCAGGCCCCCTCTACCACAAATAATGACGTAGGCTCTCCCAATTTTGGAAGACCTTAGACGGGCACCTCTTTTGTGCAATAGAGGTTACCTTTCTAGGCCATAGGCCTTCTTGATCGCCTGTTGACCCCGTCCAGGTAAGTATGTTTCACTGTTCACCTAAGCCCTTTACTTATATTACTTGCTCTTTTCACACATTTCTCGCATGCCCAGTATGGGTTTCAAAATCACAATCATGTCTGATATCTAACGAGATGATGTACTCTTCTCTTACTATATTCCTCTTGGGCTTTCAGTTAGTTGCAGAACGTACCCCTAATTCCACAAGTAAAATAATGGTTTTGCTTGATCCCCAAAAATTAATATCTTTATTATTAGCATTATTATTGTTATTATTATTATATTTATAATTATTAATGTTAGTATAATTATTAGTATTTCTATTATTATGATTATTTTTACTATTATTTATATATATATTAGGTTTTTTATTGTATTTTATTATTTCCTATTATTATTATTATATTATATTTTTATTTTTATTTCTTTTTTGGTTTTTGTAATTTTCCTTTTATTTATTATTCCTTTATTTATTTATGGGTTAATTATTTAAAAACTCAAACTTTCCTCAATTTTTCAATTACAACTCAATTTTTAAAAAATATTTCAATTTCTTTCAATTCTAGTTCGACGTTAGCTTCACCGTTATCTATGTTGATGTAGTACTACGATGTGTCAATGAACCCTTACTAATTAGAAACGTCAACATCATTAAAAGGAGATTGTCTTATTAGTGAAATGACGTCATTTTATAGTAAAATTAAAACGACGTCGTTTAGATTTTAGAGAAAGCTTAAATCTATATTCTCACACCTTAAATCCTTAATTTCATCTTTTTCAATGCACTCTCACTCTCACACTGATGTTTTCTCAAAACCTAAATGGTGATAAAGAGTATGGATGTCGCAACGGAGAAAGTGGGTTCCGAGTCTAAAATGATCTCGAAGCCTATCACGATCTTTGATTGCAATCAACTTTCTTAAATGGTGACGTGATGATCTCCTGCCATATTTGGGATGGGACAGTGGTGGTGTTTTCCCATTTCTCTTAGTGTGGGTTTATTAAAATAGGTCTTGATTTTGACCTTTTGGTTAAGGTCATACTCGCGGTTTTTGTTATCCTGTGGAGGTGGAGCTAAAAATGGTGGTTACTAAGAATTTTATGTGGAAGGAGGCTACCATAAATAAGAAGTTTTAAATCTTAAGTCATATCTCATATTTCATTTTTATTACCATAACAGTGTTAAGAGATTAAATTAAGTCGTATCTCATATTTCATCTCACACCCTAAATCCCTAATTTCATCCTTATTTCTTTGCTCCTTTTGGACATGCTGGAGATGAAAGAGTTACATAGACCCCCACCGAGGTGTTGGAAAATCTATTGACTTGCATAATATATTAAAGGTATATTTGACAGTTTTAGTCTTGTTTTCCTTTAATCTCTTTATGTGAATTTAAGAGTTTCTAGATCAATATTACTATGCCTAGCTAAATGATCCTAAACAAGATGTGATAGTTGTATGTTAATTTGTATAACTTGTATGATAGGTGAACGAACCTATGCTGAAGACACAAGCTTTCCAAGAGGCATGTGTATTTTCTATTGTCGAGAAGCTTGCTAAACATCTAGCTTAATGGAGCTATTTTGTTGCCTTCTTTGAATTGTCCTTTATTTGATTGGTACGATTGCGTAGTTTTTGTAAAACTACAAAAATTGACAAATTCCGCAAAGAAATGAGGCAGCTTATTAGCCAGGCATTTGAATGATTACCACATTGCTTTAGTAAAGTAGGGTTAGCGATGGGGGAGGAATTTATCTTTGTTGTCCTCTTACATGTCTACTTGTTGCATAATTATTCACATACTTGTAATAAAGCTTTTAGGATCATGACTAATGTTCAGTTTGTTAATGTCCCAGATTGAGGCTAATCATCATTCACAAATGTGAGTCATAAAGACAGTCACTTTTCTACCCAACAATCCTACAACATCATCATTTATGAAGGTTTGAATGCCTACACTTTCTTCTCTCTGCCTATTGAAGTTCTTTTCGTGTCAAATTTGTTCGCTCTTTTCTTTTTGACCTGTTTGTATTTTTCCTCTTTCTTTTGAGTTAGACATAACTTGACATAAAGTTCTTTGGACCTCCAACAATTTTGTGTCCTTATTTTGATGTTGAATGATATAATGGCTCATTAACTAGTTTACTTAAAAATTTTATTATTAGATTATAACTTTGCTAAAGCTTTATTCTTTCTCATGTTCTAAATGAATATTATGATCCATCATTGATTGATAGATTTGAAAAGAGCTCTATGCTTCTCTTTTGTATGCTTCTCTTAGTTTATACCTCTTATCAAGCTTCCATTCTGACCAATTTGAGTTGTGGGGTTTCATGTCACTAATAAATTGCGAACATTAGGAGGATCAATCATTATTGTAAGAATGCATTGGAACAAAGGTTCAGTCAAGAAAATTTATATCAGTCGGTCTAGTTTTTAGGTTCTCAGATGCTGAATAATATATTCTATATTCTGTTGTAGGATGAAAAGAAGAGGGGAGGTAGTCCACTATCTAAGTACATAACAACTTTGTGCCAAAGAGCACAAGAATGAAATGATTCAATGATGGAATCCAGGCTCTTATTTAAGACGATTTAATGTTTGATAATAATGATGCCCAAGGCATAACATGATTCTTATGCAATGAATTTCAGCATTCTTGTGGGCGAACAATCCTCTATGTTTAAGAAAAGGATAACAGAAAGTGATGATGATCCTGAGATCGACAATGGTACAGTTGCCTTTAGTTCCTCCTAGTTACTTGATGGTAAATCCAAGTATGTCAAAAACAGTGCTTCCAAAGGTGATGATACAAAGCCTTCACTGAACATGGATAAGAGACAAGATTCTCCTACAGTTTTGATAGATAAGAATAGGAATGTATAGTCTAACGCAAACAAGTCAAAGAAAAGGAAGAGAAGTAGATGAAGCATGAGATTAAGTTACTGGCTTGCCTTCTTGTGTTTATGGCATCATTTATGAACTATGATGTTTCTTGTTCTATGTATTCTTTAGATCAACGATTTGGACAAACAATTTTTTACATCAAAGAACTAGATTTGCTCAATGCTAGAATGAAATTTCATCCCATTTGAGTTTAATCACCTTCCACATTTCAGGAGTTGCATCTTTAACAATCAACTCGAGAGATTAACCTTGTTAAATTCACTTTTCCTTCTATTAATTCCCTTTTT
>JANITW010000236.1:79638848-79659106 GCA_027564335.1 Erythroxylum williamsii | reverse complement strand
TCATTAAAATAATTATAATTTAAAATATGCCATAATATTAAACATATAAAATACTGTATAATTTTTTAAAATAAAAACATGCCATAGTAAAGATTATAATAATATTAATCTATGTAAGTTTTAATAGTAAAGATTATAATAATATTAATCTATGTAAGTTTTAAATCACATCCTTCCTTTTAAACTGACTTAACACGGCACATTTGCAAATTATTGGAAATATGTAAAATTAATTTAAAGAATTTTACGAAATAAAGCATGTCTCCAACCTATTTGATGCAAGTACCCAACGAAGTACCCATTTAACGTCCCTTTCTTCTGTCTCTTCGCAACAATGGATGAGACGCTGAAGAAAGGTTCGGTAACACCCCTTTCGTGCATGTTTCCGGTGGACGAAGCGCAGAAGGCAGCTAAACGTGTGGAGGATTCGATTACTGAGAAGCAGAAAGAGCTGGGCAGTCTCAAAGACTTCATTTCAGACAATACTAGTCTCATCAACCTCGTTTCCGGACTTCCCGATGAACTCCACCACGACATCATGGTTCCCTTTGGGAAAGCTGCCTTCTTTCCTGGCCGTTTGATACACACCAATGAATTTATGGTTAGAATAGGCAACTCTGTTTCTTGAATTTTAAGTGAAATATGCTGTTTCTTCAAAGTCATGTTAGTTGGTTGTTTCTATTCCTTTGCAGGTTCTTTTAGGAGAAGGTTATTATGCGGAGAGAACTTGCAAGCAAACTGTTGAGATTTTGAAGAGGAGAGGCAAAGCTTTGGATTCACAAGTTGAATCTCTTCAAGCAAACTTGAAGGATCTTCGAGCTGAGGCTTTGTTTTTTAATGCTACAGCATCCGAGTCTGCGGTTTGCTTCACAATTTGATCTTTATTTGTCTGGCGTAAATCGACTTGGACTATTCTGTTGTCTAAATTTGTTAGACATGTAAATGATATCCCATGTCACCAATTAGACCTTTACGTATCCAACTTTCTTTTGTCACTGCTAACTTCAGAAATTTCCATAACTTGCTTTTATGGATTACCATGAATGTCATGGCTTGGCGTGCAGTTACCTAATAAGATCTTCCTAGTGAGGGGATATAACTAGGCTAGAGGATTCCAGTTTAATGCCATTTTGGTCAGAATTTGAATAGTTTTTTGTGTATATAGCCTAGATTAGGAACTTCTGTCCTTATATCTCAAGGGAAAAGTGTGATACTGCTTCTGGATGAGAGTCAACCGTTGTTCTGATTTATCACTGTAGTTGAAGCGCTAAAAAGCCTCTACATGTTGTCTGCATTTGCTTTTGCAACTGTTGTTTAGATTTTTTATTTTGTTATCTACAACAAAAGAAAAACTTTCTTTAAGCTGTTGTTATATTTTTTCTTCTTATTTTGCCCTCTGCTTCTTCAATAGGAGGGTCTTGTGGAGATTAGGGAAGATTATGTGGAGGAAAATGGTGGCCAAACAGGACAAAAATCAGGTAGGTAGCCTCTTGTATTTGCTGTCAGTAGCAGCTTCCTTGTTTGTTTAAATACTTGAACTACATTTACAACGTGATTAACTTTTGACCTTGATAGATGATTAGTATTGACAGGCTTATTATAGAATTTACAAAGCTTAGATTTTCTTGTCCCTATTCTTTGTCCTTCTTCTTAGCATCCTCTAAATTTCCCGTTCCATTCTTTCCCAGAAACCTTTTCATTGTTAAAGTTGATATTTCCTCTAATATTGAGACAATCTGTCATGAAATAATCATCTCTAAAGAAATACCATTTCTATTTGTTTTCAAAGAAAATTCTAATCTAATCCAAGATTTGGACTTCATATGATTTTCCTCTTGGCGTCCTGCGCCATCTGACACCAAAGGGAAAAACTTTTGATCCTGAATAATTCCTTGCTTTGTCTATTCGCTGGTGTAGTCCCTCTACTAACTGTGGAAAGGTCTTTGTGGCAGTTTGAGACTCAGTTGTACTGTGACTGACATCCGTGCTGTGTAGATTGTGTGACCCATTATTGGATTCAAACTAGGTACATGATATGACATTATGCTTGTTCCCTTAAAATTTTATCGCATGAAATCAATATTACTTAGATGCAGCCTTTTATAAGTAAATGGGTTCATTGAGAGTTGGAGCATCAACGGGACGTTGAAGTTTTGACTTTATTGGGACATGTACTCTTTGTGGAACATGTTCACTTCTTAAATAGAGTTAATAGTAGCATAATTTAAACAAAGTCTTTTTCTATGTTTCCTGATAAAAAGCAGTTTGAATGAAGAACAAGGGAGTTAACAAACAGCATTAGGGATGTCATTTCTGGTTCTTACTTGAAAAAAACCATCATGGCACGCTTGATGTGCAAGACCTGCATAAGATTCTCCCTTAGTCAACCATTATGATTGTAAATCGACAATGCATCCACTTCAGATGAAACATTATAAAAAATCAAACAGGGGACATAAATCTTGTCTTCCTCTTACTGGTTAGCATGTTGGTTTAACAAATCCATACACCAGATTGCTACTCTCAGGCAATCCTGCTTTATGTATTGATAAAGCTGATATTGTATCATTGACATATATTGCACATTTTAATTTGGCATTTTGTCTGAAATTGATTGTATATGAGCTTTTGCGAAGAATGCAGTTTCTGAAACCTTCTATATTGATTTTTACAACCTTAATCAGCATTTCTGGACTTGCTTCAATACTAGTAGTTTCTTGTTAAGCATATATTACTGATCTGCTGCTACCTCCCTTCAAAAGCTAGGAATCTTCATCACTTTTTTTTTTCAGGGACAGAAGATGAGCAAGTTACGGTTGAAGATGATGAATACGCCCGTATCATGTCCAGGTTGGATGAACTTGAGAAAGAAGAGCTAGCAGCTGAGGATGAAAGTCAGAGTGATGAAGATGAGCATGCAAATACAGTTGACAGTCATGATGCGAGTGAGAAAGAGAAGCAATCTGGTGCAGGTGACAGTAATAGCAATATCCAGACTTCTTCAGAGGTAAAGGATTCATATCTCTGACTCTAGGAAATTTGACCCTCATTCAGGTTGTAATTTTCATGTTTCTCGACTGTATTTACCATGATTGGTGGCAGATGTGGGAGCTAGAACACCAGTTGAAGCAAGGATATCCAACCACAAGGGTTTTATCCAATAAGGATAGCAATAAACCTAATCTTACTGAACAATTGAGTGTAAGAAATTGCATATCTTCATTCAGTTATTTTTCTTAGTTCTTGATCAGTTTTACTTGTTCTTAACCGCAACCTCTTAAATTGTAGTGCTCAGGATTAGAAGTGGGGCCAATTCCTAAAGGTTAGTGGCTGTTCCATGTTACTTTTTATTTGTAATTGTGTATAGGTTTCTTCTTGCTTTGTAGTTATGTTATTGCGGGCAGGGTGCCAGTGTTGGAGCAGGGGAGGATATTAAAGGAAATTTTAGTTTTCTAATTGATTGAAATTTCACTGCAAAGTTTATACAATGCTTAAAACTAGTATATTGTTATGTGTTTACCATTAATGTCATTGAGATACATGATTCACTTGTTTACGAGTGAGATCTCACTTGTGGACGTGAAAACACTAAGGTAATAGTTGATACAATTTAGGCAGTTATGTAATTGCTGCTGCATTATGTCCAACATTTGTTGGGTTTGGCCGAAAAGCATGTATGGGATTATCATGGTTTTAAATAGCAGACTGTTATTACGTTGCAACTGCAACATAGTGGTAATGGTTTCTGCCATTAGTTCATCACTCTGGAATTGCAGGGTGATTCAGATTCACAATCTATTGTGGCTGTTGCAGCCGCAACACTGCTATGTTGGGTCTGTTATGACTAAAACAGCCACAATGATGCAGTGAAGATGGAAAAAAAAACACACAGAAGAAACAGATGAGTAAGACAACAATGATTGTTGCTTGACTTGAGTTCTTCTAGTGCCGAAAACACAAAGGAAGAAACAAATGAAGAAGACGAAAAGGAAGAGGAAGATGAAGATGAAGAAGAACAGAGAAAGAAACATGTGAAGAAGATGATGACAACATTTTAAATGAATCTTAGGATTTTAATTTAACATTTGATATTTTACTAAGTTAACCTTGTTATGCTATTTACAAAATCGCATTTATTATTAGTGTGAATTTGTGAATCATATAAAGAAACTAACACTCATAACTTTGTCTTCATCTTTAATTTGAGGCCTTCAATCAAAAGTATTTGTAATTACTTAAAATAACTTAACTAAATTTATTTTATAATGAAGGAATTTATAATAATTTAAATAATTGTAAGAATTCAGTATAAAATTTTGTTTTTGCTCTTAACTCTTCAAAATATAGGATAATAACTATTGATTAAAAATAATAATTTTTTTGATAACATTCAAATTTTAATGAAAATTTTATATGTTTTGCTATACTAACTATTATGAATATTTATTAGTACTATAAAAAAAATTCAAGTTTTTAAATTAAGTTGTGGGTATTTGAAAATTTTCACAGCTGCACTGTTTGCGGTCTGTAATTTAACTTTCGCATTACTTGCAGATGTAAAATTTGCAACACAGTCATGACTGCAATTTAAAACCTTGAATGCAATCTTCATGAGATGATGCCTATCATGCTAAGTGCTTAAATCTTTTAAGACATTAAAGGTTATGATAAATATATAAACTAGATTAGAAATTCAAATGATGATGAAAATCTTGTGAGCTTTTGGGGTTAGTTTTAGTATGTGGTGACTGTTTACAGTTGATGGTAGCATGTGCTGGTGCTGAAAGATGATATTTGTCAAATATGAAACAATGAGTTCAGGACATTTTTCTTAATTTAAGATGATAGAGAATTTCATTTCATTACCAGAACAGCCTCTTTATTATGTAGGGGTAAAGCTGCGTACTATCAGACCTCTCCAGACCCTACTTTATTGCGGGAATTCGAATTGGGTGTGATGATGGAGAGAATTCTATTTCATTCCACCATGTTATGTTGAACCTAACTTAACAATGCCATGATTGTTACATTACAGTTTGTTTAACTAAACCAGAAAAAGGAGGGAGGGAGAGGGGAAGCGGTTGGATGTTACACTACACTATTTTTCTTCTTTGCTTGTATAATTTCTTACAAAATGTTTATTTATCCCTCAATTAGTCAACATTATGCCTTTCTCAAGTCACATATATATACATGACTTTATTTTCTACGAACTTTATGTAGTATGATTATCTGGGAAAATGACTAGATCATAAGCTGGGTTTTCAAACTATTAAACTGTATGTACTATTTTTAACTCTTTT
The DNA here is from genome assembly GCA_027564335.1 of Erythroxylum williamsii. Lineage (NCBI taxonomy): Eukaryota > Viridiplantae > Streptophyta > Magnoliopsida > Malpighiales > Erythroxylaceae > Erythroxylum > Erythroxylum williamsii. The sequence continues at coordinate 79,653,803 of JANITW010000236.1, read as the reverse complement.
ACTTCTATGTATTTGTTCTTCTATTTGATAGCTTGGTTGGACCATGGCTCTGCCACTCTTATAATCTTTTTCTCTTAACAGATGAAAACTATGCAACTCAGAATGTAGTGTCTCTTCCTCACCAGAAGGATCTCCTGCTGCCGAAAGTAGGAGAGGAAGTCAAAGAAGTGTCTTTATCAAGAAAAGAGGTACTTATAATGTGCTTCATAGCACCTTTGGTCTCTCCTTAGTAATTTTCATCATGGAGGAAAGTCTGTAAAACATTATTATTTTCAATGGAAACAGATGATGGATTGATTTTTGTTGTAAGTTAACTCATCTTCTAGTTAACTCATCTTCCTATATGTGACACAGTCTAGCTGCTCTTGCTTCTCAAAAATCATTTTCTTGATACAAGTAAATTACAAATGCACTGTGGACATTTCAGTTCTGATACTTTCCATAATATTCCTTCAATTCATATGTATACCACCTCCTCCATTTGTTGTCCCCTGATGTTTTGTTTAGGACTTATTGTTGATGGCATTTAGCTGTCTGTCATTCAGTTCTGGTGCTTCATGGACTATTTGCCAAACGTGATATAATGAAGGACAGATAAAGTATGCTTGTTGTTGAGTTATGGTGTTATTTGATAATTGCAACATGGCCATTTTGATGGATTTGTCAAGGATAGATAAAGCGCTGTTGTACTCAAGTCTTGTGCATTTTGATAATATCTAAAAAGTGGGTATTCTCATGTGTGTTCTTTTTACCCTTAAAAAGAAAACTTGCAGTATCTGAGCCTGCATGAATGGATGCAAAAGTTAGTGATTCATAATGATATCTTGTATGTTGATATATGTTAGCAGTTAAAAATAGTTGATGCTCAAACTTTAATGCATTTTTTACTTGGATTTAAAGGTGAGACAGGTCTTTACATTGAGGAAGATATCTTTCACTATACTTCATAAATTTATAGTTGTACCAGTTCTAGTAGGAGGTATCATGTTGAAAAGAAGAGCCTAATTTTGTTTGTGATAAAATCTAAGTTCATCTGCCAAACTTTTCTGGCTAAGTGCGAAAATCTAGTATAAATACTTGAAGTTAATGTTTTATTATGGTCCTTCTACTCATATTATCTTCCCCTTTTAGTCATTTTACTTCAATTTGCAATCAAGTCTGTTTAATTCAATTTGCAATCAAGTCAGTTTATTATTTGAAATGTGTCAAAGACATCCTTGCAAACTATTTTGGCAAATAAATTTTGTCACCATACTTTTCAATAGTAGTCTTTAATATAGTAATTCACTGATTGAATTGAAATAGGAAAATGACAAGTAGGAGGGCAGACAAAAGCCTGTTTTCAATAAATTTCCAGTGGAGTTGATAGAATGAATTAATTGATTATTTTAATGATATAAGGGCTGAAAAGAATAAAGAAAGAAATTTAGGATTTGAATTTGGAAACTTGGTAACGAGGAAGACAAAAAGTTAGGTAACCTGCAGATATCGTACTATGAAAATCATTAATCCTGGATGTGGTGGGTTCTCTTTGTGATGAACTATTAGAAAATAAACTTGAAAGCTGCAGCCTTAAAGGTACAATGGAAAACTGTGGAAGATAAAGAAAGGATAAAACTTTATTTTATGCCTATATATTATCAAACTAAGCTATTAACTTGTCGGCTTTGTTGTGTGCATGTCTTCCTTATTAGTTTACTGAAATGGGCATTCATTAATTGTTAAGCTGCTGCTTGGTCCACTACTTATTTGGTTTCACTACTACAATTGTAGGCTTTCACAGGCTCTATCCTGGAGCGCTCTGATGAAATGCCATCAAATGCTCAAATGCAAAAGCAGACATTGCAGGTATATATATTCCTTCCTTGCTCCTATTGGAATCGAGGAGTTCATGATTTTAGTTATCTTTTTATGCGTCATAATCTTTTAGTTCTCATCTTCCGATTTGGGTTGCTTTGCTAGACACCTTTGGAGGCTTCAAAAGCAAGATTTGACAGTTCAAAGGTGCGTTTCCTATTTTGACTCGATTCCTATAATCAGTTTACATACGTAATATTGTTAAAACTCCTCTTATTAAGGACTGCAGGCATTTACTGGTTCAATCGTGGAGCGCACTACTAACGTGCAAACAGATCCAAATGCCGGTTCATCAAAGGTAGTGGTCTGACCCATTGGATCGGAGTGTACTCGTTTTGTACTTCTGTTTTGATTAGTTGATTATTACATTGTAGTATCAAATCCTGATTACGACATTGGATTTGGACTTTGCAGTTATCAAATGCACAGCCCTCTAGGCCACTTTCTAGGTTCAAGCAGCAGAGAAGGTAGCTGTAGCTGGCAGTTTACCTAGCAATTTCCAAAGTTACATCACTGATAAGCTCGATCACCTATTTGTATATAATTCCCTTGAGATGACTCGCTCTAGTTTTGGATGTTATTTATTGTCAGCTACTTTTTTCTTTTTGGTTTAATTTTATTGGCACAAAGTTGAAGATGAAGTAGAATGAACTAGTTAATTTGATACCACAGAATGATTGTGATAATATACACACATATATACATCTGGGAATTTACAAGCCTTCCACTAGCAGACAAGTCCTATTAAGAAACTAGCATTTACCCACTGGGTGACTTTTCCTTTCTTTTCTTGTAGTCTCGAAGCACCTGCTCCCTCTCATAAGGACTTGCTGACAGAACCCACTTGCTAAATTCTACCTCTCCCAGTCCCAGGGACTGAGAGAGGCGAGCATAATGTTTTTTTTTCCGACCCTTGTCATCAGCTGGTTTCTTTCTTTGTTTTATGGTTGCAATCTCATAATCCTCTGCAGAAGTTCTCTCAATTTTCTTTTTTGGAAGGTTTACAACGTTTATCACCTCGTCGTTTCGATGGGCATATAAAACACCTGTATGAATACATCATAGTAAAGCAAAACTTCAGGTGGAAGAACCCTAGTGTTTGTGGCAAAGCAATTGGATGACAGTCACTGCCGCAACAAGATGGGTCGGCAATCCTATGGCATATAGGACCCAAAGCCTGATTATGACTAGAAACTAGCCAGCCTTGTCTTGTGACAAATGGTACGATAACCACAACCTAGTGCCACGGGAATGCAACAGAAGAAACTATTAAAAGGAAATAATCAACTTACCCATCTCTTCAAGCACAGGTTTACATGTTGTACCCTTCTCATTGTCAAGAGCAGCTCTTTCTTGTTTTGTTGCAGAGCAATGTGCATCATCGTTTCTGTCTTTCTCATGTAATTCAATAATTTCACTGGTAAAAAGTTTGTCGGATAGATCACGGAACAGATTGCAGATTCCAAAGAGCTCGCCTTGAAATTGTTTGCAGTCCTAAGATTAAACCATTTGTAGTTAGTAGCTTGAACTCCAATCAAGTATACATTTCAAATGTCTTACTCCTAACAATAAGCTCCTGTTGAAGAAAAGTTACCTGTACACCTTCAAAATAACGCTTTTCCATTTTCCCTGACACAGCAATATTTGACAGCTGTTGCTTGTACACCTGACGGGAGTAAACCAATTCCTCAAAGGAACCAGCTGCAAGAAGGCGAAACACCACAACATGCCGCTTCTGCCCAAAACGAAATGATCTGTCCTGAGCCTGCAAGTCATGGGCAGGATTCCAGTTTGGGTCGAATATGACCACACGATTTGCACTTACAAGGTTCAATCCAAGTCCACCAGCTCGCGTTGATATAAGGAAGACCTAAAACAAAACATTAGATTCTGGAAGAAAATTTTGAACCATAAACTTGCTAACCAGCTCCATACTCAAAATAACCTGTTTACTTGGACTGGAGTTGAAGTCATCCACCATAGATTGACGTAAGTTGGTTGGTGTAGAACCATCAAGACGTCCAAAGCTGTATCCTTTGCGTATTAGAAACTTTTCCAGTATATCCAACATCCTGGAAAGCATAGTTAAACTCAGTAGCAGGAACTGAGACATCCATATTGCACAAGTAAATGAAGATGGAACGCGGTGATGAACTTGAAATTTCCCACAAGAGCAAGTTGAGGATAGATTGAGTTCGTATCCTTTATAATATGAACACCTTAAAAAGATATTACCATTCCTCCCAAAAGTACATTTCTGAAAATGGGAAGGGATGGGATAGAGAGGTAAAGAAAGTTTTGCTAAATTCTAATTCAGATGAAATAAGCCATCCATCATGAGACAATATGGTGAATCTACATTGCAACTCTGGAACACAAGCGTATTGTATATGTTGTGAAGGTTACTTCAAGCAACATTTCCACGGTCAGACTAATAAAACATAAATGAAATACTTTACAGAAGAAGTTTGAATAGGACAAAGTCAATATAAACACAATTAATGGCAAGGAATAAGAATAAATACGAAGTTACTAAGCTTTTGCTTTCCTTAAGAATCTACCTATCAACATCAACTTCATAATCTCAAGGGATTAATATGATGACCCAAATTCCTATGTAATTGCCATCTTGCCCTTCAACACGTGACTAGGACATGCCTAGTTGTTGATGAAAACAATACAATTATTCTTTCTGGTAACATTAGAGATAGAAGAATATCTCCCGCTGCCTCCAATACCTAATCTTTTCATTCTTTTAAGTTTCTGAACTGGTCTCGTCAGTTCTTTCAGTCACTTCTTTCTCCCCTTTTAATCCTTCTCATACATCAACGGAGAACTTCAGCGGAAATATTATGAGCCAGAAATTTCCAAAAGCTTAAAAGGAAAAATTTAGAGAACCTAAACCACTTACCACATATGTACTACAGTGATATAAAAAGTAACATATCAATGATGGAATTGTCGCTAAAATACAAAAACAAAAAAGGATGTGCCAAAATATAACAAAAGAGAATCTTAAAAAGTGACCTGACCTATTTAGCCAGTCAGGCAAGAGAAACTGCTTATGTATTAAGATATTAAAGATACAGTTGTATAATTGATATGTTATTTACACACAGAGCATTATTCCCTGAGATTTTTTTTTGAAAAGTATTATTCCCTGTGATTTTGAACAACTCCCAACTTCCAACATTGTGACTCTGAACGAGTGAAAAATTCTACCAACTTCCAACATTGTGATTATGAGAGTAAAAAATCTAACACTACCACACTTTGAACATGAAACTAAATCAAATAAAGGAAAAGCCTTAACCATCTGAACTAACACAAGTCTCATTTATTAGTACTTTCGAATAAACTCTATTTTAGTCATAATAATTATTTATTCAATTAATTATTCAAAGATCATTTTTCACATTGAACGTGATTGTTTTGCATGACTGTTTTGACAGTTTTCAAAACATTGGAATTCTTAAGGTGCAACTAGCACCATTTTGTCCAATGAGCTTGTAACTCAATGGTACACCCTTCTACAAATTGAGAGAGATTCATCTTGAGTCCAATGTATAACAAAATAGTATGAGGACACAAAAATAAAACAACAGATGATCACTTTAGATGTTTTGGCCATGCTCCACTCTAACCATTGTACATCAATATGAAAAAACAACCGAATCCAATTGGAAAAGAATAGAAAAAGGACAGGGAAGGCAATATTGTAATATAAGTGGATACAACTTAACTACAATCCTGATAGAGGATTCATCTCAGGGACTTCAATTAGTTTAGGAATAAGACATAGTCCAATATCTTTAAGAAAATTAAGAGCTCACTCATGAACTTGTTTGAAATTATTTAGGAATTAACATAGTTCACATGTGATGGCACTATATTATTAAATTTAGAGCTTAACTAATCTTTTGCCTATACACTTCTGTTTTCACTAGTATAAAGCTAATTTAACAAGCTCAATCAGACATCACAAAAGCATAAATATGGAACTTAACAACCCATCTACATAGCCATTTCTCCCACTAGCTAACTTGAGCAAAATTCAAGGTTTTTTTTTCATTCACTCTTCATTAAAAGAATCTCTCATATACAATTAGCTTCTAGACATGAGGAAGAAGATAACACTTTAGTTAAGAAACAAGGATAGAAAGAAGCAACAGAAATTTGTTGTTAAAATGTTCTTTGAGTTTTTGCATTAGAAAAGACATGCACGAATTCATTCTGACAGGAAATAACTATAATACAAATCTATGATTAAATGTCTCAAGTGTTGCACTTTTTTTAAGGCACACGTGCTTTTTAATTAACAGGGAGGGTAGAAGGCTCCATTTCACTTAATAAACTCCAGATATAAAGGATCCAACTCAATACAAATACAAATCCTGATCCACAATTAAGTTCATATGTCTAGTTCAGCATGGTCCTGAAGGTAATCATCAATTTCTACACTCTGGTTCTCACTGATGACACCAGATTAAGAGAGCATGAAAGAAACACATGCTAAAGGACATAACCAACTGAACTGGGACAACTAAGGGACAACTAAACTTTATACCCTTTCTAGCTACACAAGTAATAAAGAGCACATAACATAGGAAAAGACTTGCACTAAATAGCCTGTAAATTTTTAAAACCATACCTGACAGAGTAGCTGAAGAGTAGAATCTTGTCACCTTGTGAAACCCAAGAAAACATTAACTTTTCCAAAGCTCGCATTTTTCCACAATTTTTAACTTCGCTCAGCTCCATGAAATTCTCACTCCGGGTGTGCCCTCCAACCAAATCTATATCAGGCCCAAAGACAGCAGACGCAAATTCAGCATCCTTCCTTTGTTTATCCGGTTCATCCCTTAGGTTTGGTTTAATTAGCTCCAGATGATTGCTTATCTGATAGTCAACAACAAAGGTAAATATAAAGAAAGAAGAACAATGAAAAGCTGCTGATCATAGTAAACAACTTTCCAAGACAATTGAGAAGCAATCGATTTTTTTGGGTTGAGGAAATTTTTCTAAATGTATGCAATGCAGAGGCACTTGCAAAAGCAAAATTGCAAACTAGCTCAAGCAAATCACCTGCTGGAGTTTCACAAGGCAAGGAAGGACAAGACAAAAGGGGCATGAATCACAGCCTTCAGGGTTATCTCTGTGAAGATAAGGCCATATAATTCCATCAGGTACAATCCTTTTGCAGCATTCGACTTGTTTGAGAGGGCTTCCACAACTACATGGGAGGTCCTTATTGATAAGGCATTGCACATCTGATAGTTGTAACATTCTCCTATACACACGTTTTTGTAGTTCACTCATAGCACAAAAAATGACATTATCTTCTTTCCCCATCATTAGATGACCAATTGTCTCTTCCTTTGTCCTTCTAAGCATATATTTATGAAGAACCCTCACTAGGTGCTCTTTTCGTTCATCAGCTACCTGAACAAATTTTTTAGGTGCAGTCGCCCTCTGTCCGTGCTTTAGAGGCTCATCATAGAACTCTCGGAAATGTTCCCTGGTTCCCAATGAGCCAGGAGCAACCCAGTCAAAGAGATTAAACAATTCCATAATCTTATTCTGCATAACAGTTCCTGTGAGACCAAAACGTTTCCGTGTGCGAATTTCTGTGCATGCTTTATATAGTTTTGACTTTTCATTTTTAAGCCGGTGTGCCTCATCAACAATCACAATCTCCCACAATATTTCTGACAAAATGGTGCCATGAATTCTGAATGTGTCAAAACTGGTTATCAGTACCTCAACTCCACGTGCTTCAAGTTTCTCAAGGATCAGATCCCGTGTTGCGCCATGGTAAACAGAAACATTGAATGTTGCCCACCTAGAGAACTCCGTCTCCCAATTGTGAATTACAGAAGTAGGGCAAATTATCAGTGCATGACCACTCTTCGTTGCCTGATTTTCCCTCAACAAAGTGGAATCACCAGATTCTCCTTCTCTCCCAATGGCAGCAGCCAGGAATGCAATTGTCTGAATGGTCTTACCCAACCCCCTGTCTCAAAATATGAGCAGACAGACAATCTATATCAGCACACTAGAAATGCAGGGAACATTCACCTGGATATATACCTATAAAATCATAGATATAAATATAGAAGTTTATAACACAAAAAGAAACCACCAATACTATTGGTGAACAAGAACTATCGATTGGTGACTATGACAACAGCAGCCTATAATTCAAGGAAGAATAAAACTTTCTATATCATAAATAGGAAATCAGGCGAAGGAACACACGGAAAAAAATAGAGAACAGAGATCTAGATAGAAAATTTAGGTGAAAGTGAGATTTGCAACAAACAAGAGCAGAAAAAGAAATATGGAGTAGAGAAAAACCAAATTAAGAGAAGAAGTTTCCAATATCAATTACTTACAGTTAATAATACTAAGATCCCCTGAGGTTACACCATATTTTAAATCACCGTGATTTGATTTTAATTTCATAGAGTCTTGCAATTTGATAAGCAGTAAAATTGACCGATTCATACATTTCATTTCAATAACTAAAATTCACTATTACATACTCCTGCACAACAAAATTTACCAGCAGTATGAAAAACTTGCACAGTAAAATATTGGCAAAGGAATGTTTTTTTAGTTACCAAATACAAGGATTCCAAATTAAATTTTAATCAGAAGGGAGTTTTCAGAAAACAGTAAAAACACAATGGATCATAGTGCAACTTAACCATTTATAATCAGAATCCATTTAACATTGAACCACCCATCATCCATTTTTACTTGTTTTGACCAAGTCCTAGGCTCGCATGAGAACTTAATAGGAAAAGAACTAAGCTATATATATATATATATATATATATAGACCACTTCTTTTCTAAAGAAAAAGTCATAACAACAATGAGTACTACTCTAATAAGACACAAACTCCAAATTGGGTAATACGAGTGAAATATACATGTAATATAATTCTAACAGAATCATTGATCAGATTGTAGTACATCATTCTCCTTGTTGTTAATCATGGTCAAAAGCCAAAGTGTTTGCAATAGTCAAGCACCAATATTAAACTGTATGAACAAATCTTGTAGTTTGATTGGCAACATTTGAAAACAATTTACACGTTCTGGATAGCAATAGTGGAGGGTAAAGAATAACCTAAGTGATATATTGGTAATTTTGATACACATATACAGCCTCATCTAGCAGACAATTCATAGCTCAAGATTTTTGACCGTTAATGCTAAATGTATAAGCTACATGTCGTTACACAAATTAACAAGAAAGTTGCAATTGACCAATATTATAAGGCCACAATGAAAGCCCTGAAAAATGGGCTCCTTTTATTATGAACAGGAAAAAACTTGGCATTAACGACATCAACATATTCATATACCACTTACAAATAGATTATGAATGAGTATCCTAATCTTCAACTTTATTACACCGACTTGGATGGGAAAAAAAATGCAGCAGAATCCTCTGCCATCTAAAGATGGTAAGTCCAAACCAGAATTCTAGCAGAAATGATGTCAAAAGGTGATAAATTATTAGACTGATACATCTATCACAGAAGGCCAACAATCAGTTACCAGAAAAAGTAGAAAAGGATTTCTTGAGCATTTTCAGGAGAGATAATCTTTAAACTACTGTTCAATTTTGTCCATTCCAGTTTTTCCATGTCTCAACTCATCTATAAAAGTCCATGAACTGTTCACTCCTAGTTTCATTTTTCGCTTGCAAGCCCTTCTGGTTTTGCAGAAACCAATTATGTGTGCCTTTGATAACAATGTATTAAGTTATGCACACTTTTTCCTTTAAATTGAACCACATCAAATAATCTATTTAACATGCTTTCGTTGAGATCAATAACGCTAAAAAGAAAAGATAACTGAAAAAAGCTTAAGCATGGACAGGAGAAGCACACATAAATAGTCGTAAAGAAGGAAAACATGCTCACATGTCATCACCAAGAATGCCACCATGGTTGCTCCTGTACAGCTTATACAGAAATTTTACCCCTTCCTTCTGATGCTCAAGCAACCTACAATTGATAGAAGCAGGAACCTGAAAGAATATAAATAGTTTGTTAGATTAATTTAAAAATCATAAAGGTGCAGCCCATATTACTTAGGTTGATTCTAATATAAGGTGGGCTCAAGATAATGGTTATTTGGGTTTGTAGAGAATATTAGAGTCACTAGGGTTTTATTATAATTAATAAGAACTCTTCCCTCTCTCTTTAATTACGTTAACGGTTACCAAAGAAAAGATACATTCTTGCACCATTCGAAAAAAAACGAAGAAAAGCAGGAGAGAGTGGATAAACTTCTTTGCATAAAAAATGTTTGCAACCAAAAGGTTTAAAGATCTATAATTGTAGACACATATTAAACATGGGCCAAGGTTAGTATTTTTTTCTCTCTTTTATAGCATGAATCTTAATTGAATGAGTTGAATCAATTGTGTTATAGATGATCTCGAGAGAAATCTTGACTTGAAATATTGTTTAGAATATTATAGACTCAATTTACATGTGATATCAGAGCAAAATTATGACACTTTGATTAGCATTAAAGTTAACCTTAGGATTCATCGTAGCCATTAATATTGTTTAAGGTTATAAAATGAAATTAAAATTATTTTATTGCTTTTGCTATAATTTTTCTATTCAACGAATTCAAAGCAATAGGAGGTGTAAGGAAAGATAGAGTCTTTCGGTTGTTATAAGCAGTGGACCGATCTCCCTCTGTATCCTAAAGACCCTCGTGAGACCATAATTGTGTTCATATATGTTGTTTGCTAGACATTGTCTTATTGTGTTCGTATATGTTATTTGCTGAACATTGTGTTTTCTGTTTTGAAAAACAAAAGGTTAAAGAAAAGTTGATTATGTTGTGTTCGTGGGGCCTACCATCGAAAGGCTTTAGGTTTGTAGTTGTAAACATAAGTTATTTAGGCTGTTCATTTGTTGGAATACGTGATTGTGTTTGTAGGGCCTACCATCAAAAGGCTTTGATTTTGTGGTTGTAAAGCAGAATGATCTTGGGCTTAAATGTGTGGACATCCGGGATTTGTGGAAAATAACAAAGGTGAGTACGCATGTAATCAATTATGTTTTGGTCCTCTGGTAATAAATGAATATGCATTTTAAAGCTTGTTAGTTTTTGAACTTTACAATATGATCTTTTAACATTATAGTTAAATTCCATAATTTATTGATACTTAATCAAATGTTTAATGTATGAAAAGCTTATTAGTTGCCAAAGTCACCTTGATTGAAAAGATATTTAAACATTTAATTTTGCACTCTTTCAAAAGTTCATATTATATGATGCTAATAAATGACATAAAAGATGAACTGAACAATTAAGAGTATTAATTATAATACTAGGAGATCGCTCAAAGATGGATCATTGCTTATAATTAATAATAAAGAGACTTAGGTGGATATGTTTGTATATCCAAAGAGAACAAGCATACTAGCTTGAGTATGATTGACTGTCTATTAAAGTGTGTATATATTTTTTGTTAGCATCATTATGAATTGAGGACATGTATTTAAGTATTACCCAAAGGTGAACTTAATATATATATATATAAAGTTTATTATTGTCTAAATCAATTAATTGTACTCAAAGCATTAATGTGTGAGTTTGTATTACGATTGTAGCTTCTAATAATTTGTTACCTATATGCAATGGTCTGATCAAGTTCAATGGGTTAAGCTATACCGATTGGTCTGAGCAAATCTAATTTCAGTTGGGTATTATGGATAAGAACCTAACATTAGTTGCTAAGAAGCTTGCAACCATTACTGAGACTAGTATACAAGCTAAAAAGACATATTTTGAGGGTTGAGAAAAGTCTAATAGGCTAAGTCTAAAGTTGACGTGATCGACAATGGCTAAAAATGTGAAGCCATCAATGCCTAATACGGACAATGTAGGGGAATTCATAACGAAAATCAAGGAGTACTCACAATCAGATATAGTTGACAAGTTTATTGTATGAAACTTGATGAGTGAATTGACGACCAAGAAGTTTGATGGGTCTCAACTTATCCATGATCATGTAACAGGCATGTCAAATCTGACCATGTTGAAAGATCATACTGTAAAATCCAAAAACTAACATGCATATTCATTTATTACCAGAGGACCAAAACGTAATTGATTACATTCATATTCACCCTTCTGATTTTTCAGCATAGAAATCACGATATCCACAAATTTCAACCCCAAGATTATTTTGATTTACAACCACAAAACCAAAGCCTTTTGAAGGTAGGCCCCAAGAACACAATCACATTTTTCAGCAAATAACAACCCAAATAACTTATGCTTTATAAGTACAAGCATAAAGTCTTTCGATGGCATGCCCCATGAACACAACATAGTTGACTTTTCTGTAATCTTTTGTTTTTCAAAACAGAAAACACGACATCTAACAAAAAACATATACAAACATAATAACACGATGTCCAACAAACAACATTTATGAACACAATCATGGTCCCACGAGAGCCTTTAAGATGTATAGTGAGATCAGTCTACTGCTTATAACCACCAAAAAACCCTGTCTTTTCTCACCTCCTATTGCTTTGAATTTGTTGAACAGAAAAATTATTGAGGAAGCAATAAAATAATTTTAAATGCATTCTATAACCTTAAGCAATATTAATGGCTACCATGAATCCTAAGGTAACTTTAATACAAATCAAAGTGTCATAATCTTGCTTTATACCACATGTAAATTGACTCGATAATATTCTAAATAATATTCAAGTCTAAAATTCCCTATCATCTATAATATAATTGATTCAACCCATTCAATTAAGATTCATGCTATAAAAGAGAGGGAAAAAATACTAACCTTGATCCATATTTAATATGTGCCTACAATGATAGATCCTTAATCCTTTTGGTTGTGAACACCTTCTCTATGCAAAGAAGTTTATCCACTCTCTCTTTTTGCTTTTATTCATTCTTTTTCAATGGTGCAAGATCGTATATTTTCTTTGAGAATTGCTAACTTAATTAAGGGCTCTTATTAATTATAATAAAATCATAATGACTATAATATTCTTAACTATTATCTTCGGTCCACTTTATATTAGAATCAACCACACCTTTATAATTATTAAATTAATCTAACATATTTAAAAGAAAGTCAAATGGAGAAATACAAAAGGGATTAAAGAAAACGTTCATTTCTAAAGAGGACTCAATTCTACAAGTATGGTCACACAAGGAAGATAAAGGTTAGGACCTTTTCATATAATTCTCAATCACATACATAATCAAAATGCTGTAAGGGAAGGTGAAAAAATGATATGAAGACAGTCGGAAGAATCAAGGCATTTGTTAACAAACCTGTACAATAGGAAGCTCTCCAGGTGGTGAAAGCGGTAATGGTTCAAAGGGTCCGGTATGATCGAAGTGAAACCGACCCATTTTGGGTCTTTCAAAATCCTCCAATTCTTTGTCTGCATCCTCTTCCTCTTCATAATTCTCAAAGTTTCCACCTTTGGATTGGTTTTCAACCTCAAAAGACTTCTGGGATTTGTGTGTTTTCTCCTCTTGTGACAGAGATTCTTGTGGGAAAGAAAACCAAGGATCTCCAAGGCGTTGCAGCTGCTGTGAAAGAGAGGATTTTGGTGGCTTCCGGGGGAGCGCTGAAGGTTGCGGGCCTTGCGTGGAAGGAGAAGATGACGAGGCGGAGAGATTAGTGCAAGGCTTAAGGGTCTCTTTTAAGGCTTTGAAACTGGTGAGTAGAGACGACATATGGGAATTGCGCTAAATCCCAGGTGGGCAAAGATTCGATTTTGAGATTTGGAAAAGCATTCATATCTGTAAGTAATAAAGTTCTTTATTGTTTTGAGAGTGTTTTGCTTGAAAATAAGGATTAGGCGATGCCTACACCGAGTGTTGTGTTGATTATAAATATCAGCTATTAGCTGATTTTAATTTTATTACAGTTTTACTAACAACAAATTGATATTATTGTTTAATAAAATTAATTTTTTAGTACCGATTGTTTATATATAAAATTAATTATTTAGTAGGACTTAAAAAATTATAAAAAGTTAAGTATTAGTAATTTATATCTTAATATTTTATTAAATATTTTCATAAAAATTTAAATAGAGCAAAACAAAATAATACCATTATTTTCTTTTATATCTTTTATGGAGTTTTAGAAAGACCGAAAATTTTCTCAATATAACTTCTCAATTATAAATGAACTTTATCATATTACACTAAAAGTTTTTTTTTCCTCAAATGTGGTACTAACAATCTTAATATGAAATTGGTAATCGATTTGATTTCCAATTTAAAGAAATATAAATTTTTTGTTCTTTTAATTTTAATTTTTTAAATTTAAAAAATTGAAACTATATTTTTTATATATTAAATTAAAATTAAATTATTTTGAGAAATGTTTTTATTAACCTCTTAAAATTTTAACTTAGATAAAATAATTAATTTAAATTTAATTTATTAATTTCAGATTAAATTGAATTGAATTAAACACAATGTATAAATAATAATAATATTATATATTAAATATTGATATAAAACGACCTAAATATCAAGTCTATATAAAAGTAATTGATGTAATATAATTAGAGATAACAACTTTAAAATTATTTAATTTTTAAAATTTTTAATTTAATGATTAACTTTTAAAAAGTTGTATAAATTAAATAAAATTTATATCTCCATCTCTATATATACTTCTTTGAATAATTTGTAATAACTTTTAGATACAAAAGTCAATTAATCCATTAATTTCTCAATCGCTAGAAAAACGCTTCTCGTAATAGTGTTTTTAAAATCAACAAATTGCGAGGGTGCTTGTTTGAGGCATATGGGAAAAGGAGTATGGGTGTGGAATGAAAATTGATGTTTTGTATGAACCTATAATTAAAGATCTAAGAGTTTCATTCCTTAGTTTTGGGCAATCCTTCATTCCTATCATAATCTAGAGGAATGAGAGGAATCGGAGTAAAGCTTTAATTTCAATAATCAAATTTATGGTGAAATCAATTAAATAATTAATTACACTATAATTAATTAAAATATTGTAATTAATTAATTAAAATATAATTATTCA
>JANITW010000236.1:79511075-79523234 GCA_027564335.1 Erythroxylum williamsii | reverse complement strand
CTCGCCAACCTAGTTCTGATCTCCATGTTCAATCCATTTTCAAATCTCCTACACTTGTCTGTTTCTGTAGGGATCAAAGCAGTGGCATATCCCATCAATTCATTGAACCGCACTTCATAATCGGCCACTGACAGCCTACCTTGCTTCAATTCTAAGAACTCCTGCATCTTCATGTCCAGATAAATCTTAGGCATGTAATTGTCTCCGAAGACCCTCAGAAAATCTGCCTACTTCAACTGGCAAGGCCTGGTGGCACTGCCTGGAACAGTCTTCCACCATTGAAATGCTGGGCCCTGCAGTAACGACACTGCGTAGTCGAACCTCTCATCAGGCTCGCAGTCCATCTGGTCAAAGACCCTTTCGGTCCTTTCTAACCATCCCTCAGCCTCTGCAGGGTCTGTGCTGCCGTAGAAACAAACAAATGTCAAGAGATTGGGTGCCAATAGGGCTTCAGACGTCTTAGAACTTACCCATACAGATATTTGTGGGCCAGTCCTTAAGCATCTTGGAATGGTCAACTGTATTTTATAACATTCGTAGACGACTTCTCGCGATATGGCTACCTTTATCTCATTCATAACAAATCACAGTCTTTGGACATGTTCAAAAACTTTAAGGTTGAAGTTGAGAACCAACTTAACAAAAGGATTAAAAGTGTCAGATCTGACCGTGGTGGTGAGTACTACGACAGATATGACAGATAAAGTGAACAACGTCCAGGATTATTTGCTAAATTCTTAGAGGAATACGGTTTCGTCCCACAGTACACTATGCCAAGTTTGCCTAGCTTGATTGGTGTTGCTGAAAGACGAAACAGAATGCTTTAGGATATGGTGAGGAGAATGATTAGTTATTCTACCTTGCCAGAATCACTCTCGGGAGAAGCACTAAAGATCGCAGCGTGTACTCAATAGAGTTCCAACTAAAACAACTGATAAGACCCCTTATGAACTTTGGATGGGCAAGAAGCCTAGTTTAAAGCACTTGAACATTTAGGGATGTCCAGCTGAGGCAAGGCCTTATAGGACAAATGAAAAGAAACTAGACTTAAGGAATCTCGGTTGTTACTTTATTGGATATTTTGAAAGATCCAGGGGTTACAAGTTTTATGATCCCACTACTAAGGCAATTTTTGAGATAGGAAATGCTCGGTTTTTTTAGGATGTTGAGTTTACGGGGGGAGAAAGGATTAAGGATTTTGTTTTTGAAGAGGAACATGTTGAAATTCCTCTAATTTCTGTTGACAATGATCAGAGTCAGGTTTCCATTTCTGACATTGTTCAAGAGGCAATTCCGGATCAAGACAATGTCATAGAAACTCCTCCCCAAGTTCAACAACTTGTTTCAAAAGAACAAACTCTACAACCTCAAGAACCTATACCATTAAGGAGATACATTAGAGAGAGGAGAAGTGTAATTCCAAATGATTATGTTGTATTTCTTCAAGAACATGAAGTTGACATTGGTATGGTGGAAGATGATCCAATCAACTTCTATTAAGCCATGAAAAGTTCTAACCCTCAAAAGTGGATTGATGCCATGAATGAAGAGTTAATGTAGAAAGGTACCATTGCCTAAAGGTGCGAAAGCTATTGGTTACAAATGGATATTTAAGACAAAGAAGGATTCGAAAGGCAATGTAGAAAGGTACAAAGCTCGTCTTGTTGCAAAGGGCTTTACACAAAAAGAAGGCATTGATTATAAAGAGAATTTTTTTCCGGTTTCTTTGAAAGACTCTTTCAGGATAATAATGGCTTTAGTGACACATTTTGATCTTGAGTTACATCAGATGGATGTTAAGACAACATTTCTCAATGGTGACATTGATGAGACAATTTATATGGTGCAGTCAGAAAACTTTGTGTCAGGAGATGCAAAGTAAATGGTTTACAAACTAAAGAAATCCATCTATGGACTCAAGTAGGAATCTCGTCAATGGTATTACAAATTTCACCAAGTTGTCATCTCGTTCAATTTTGAGATGAACTTGGCTGATGATTGTATATATCATAAGTTCAGTGGGAGTAAGTACATTTTTCTGGTTTTATAAGTCGATATGTTGCTTGCCACGAATGATATTAGCTTATTGAATAAAACTAAGAGATTTCTATCAACGAAATTTGAAATGAAAGATCTTGGTGACTCCTTTTTTGTTTTAGGGATTTAGATACATCAGGAATGCCCTTGAGGTATTCTTGGACTATTACAAAAGAGTTATATCGAAAAGGTACTTAAAAGGTTTGGCATGCAGGATTATAAACCAGGTGAAACCCCTATGTCTAAGGGAGATAAGTTCAGTTTAAGTCAATGCTTCAAGAATGACTTTGAAGCTAAGGAAATGCAAAAGATTCTTTATGCTTCGGCTGTAGGAAGTCTAATGTATGCTCAAGTTTGTACGCGTTCAGATATTGCATACATTGCTGGAATGCTAGGGAGATATTTAAGTAAATCGGGATTGGATCACTGGAAAGCAACCAAATGGGTAATGTGGTACTTGCAGAGAAAGAAAGATTATATGCTTACATACAGGAAATCAGATAAGTTGGATATCACTGGTTATTCTGATTCTGATTTTGCTAGATACCAAGATAGTAGGAGATCCGCTTCGAGCTATATCTACCTGCTTACTGGAGGAGCTATTTCCTGGAAGAGTGCTAAGCAAACACTTATGGCTTCTTCCACCATGGCAGAGTAGTTTATAACGTGTTATGAGACATCCAACCACAAGATATGGCTACAAAACTTTGTATATCCACAAAACTTTGTCACCAACCTGCATATTGTGGACTCTATTGAAAGACCACTTAAGTTATTGTGTGACAATAACTTTGCAGTGCTATATTCCAATAACAATAGGAGCTCGACAAAGTCCAAGCACATCGACATCAAGTTCCTAATTGTTAAAGAGAGAGTTCAGATTGGACAGTTGTTTATACAACATATTGGATCAAACTCCATGGTTGTGGATCCACTTACTAAAGGAGTGCCACCCAAGGTCTTTCATGAGCACACTACTCATATGGGTGTTGCATCTTTTCAGGATATATAGTTTCAGTGGGAGTTTGTATTATAGATGCTTTTCGGATTAGACATTTTTTACTGTCCTTTTGGTTACAATTTTTGGTTAAATTGTTCGAGGTTATTTTTAGCTTGAAGATATTTGGCTTATTTTGTCTCTGAACTTATTTAAAATTGTTCTCACTAAATGATAAGGTTGGACCAGTTGGAAATAAGCATACTAAGATCATGCTGCTTATAATTTCCATGCTACACATCCATGCTTGATCCATGTCATTTGGTTATATCAGCATACTTGACCATTGATGGTTCTAGTTACATTAATTTTAGCGAAAGACGCTTTGATCCTATGTTAGTATGATTGATGGATCGAATTGTCTAGGGATGGATATAGTAATGATAGCACAATTATGAGTACTTATAAGGTTAATATAGAATTTTAAGGTAACAAATAAAGCCCAAGTGGGAGATTTTAAGGATTTTTAATCAGACATGTGGGCTTATATGTGTATAATTGTATATAAAGGCTATCATATAAAGTTAAGCCCAATTAATTAAAGTGGACTAATATGTTTATGGTATTTTGGGCTTCATGCATCTATTTTAAGTGTGGGCTCTATATGTGTAGAGACCGGGTTTATAATTTCTAGTTTTATGATGGGTCAAACTAGAAATTAGATTAGGGCTTTTACCCTAATATAAATGGATATGGTCCCCAAATTAAATGTACCCTTAATTTTTGTTTGAAATCCCATCATCAGAGAGAAAATAGAGAGTTACGGAAAACTCTAAAAAAAAAGGGTTACATTTTAATTTGGAAGACAAAACCGCAAAACTCCAGTGTAGATTTCACAATAGATTCAGGTATGCTTCCGTTTTATTTTATTATTGATGATTTGATTTGAATGGATCCTATGTTTTAAAGGGATTAAAATCCCTACACAGTACCTTTCTGACATTACAAGGGTCTGATCACCCTTGCATAGTACTAGTGACAACTCCACTAATAGATAATAATTACCTTTCATGAAGTACAACTATGAAAATGGCACTAAGGAAAAGATGAAGTAAAGTTTTATAGATGGAAGACTCCAAATGCCTAGTGAGAATTCTCCATATTATGATTCGTGGGGTATATGGTGGATAGCATGATTACTTCTTGGATCTTAAATTCAATGTGTAAGGAGCTGATGGATGCCTATCTATATGCTACAAGTGCTTATGAGCTTTAGAAAGAAATTGAGAAACATTATGATGGGTGTAATGGTCCTATCCTTTATCAATTACATAGAGAGATCAACGCAATGACTCAAGGTAATGTTTGTTGCAATATACCTCACTTATCTTAAAAGACTATGGGATGAATCAAGATATTTAAAGCCTACTCCTAGATGTAACTATTGTAGATGTATATATAGAATTGGAAATGTTATGGATGAGCTGATTTCAGACAGTAAGTTGATCCAATTTCTGAGACAGTTAAATAAAAATTAGATAGTAATCAATAAACTTACAGAAATAGCAAAGATGAAATTCACTTTCATTTCTACCCATTATGAAATGCAGAACCTGTAGTTAAGGAAGTATTAGCAGTCATCTGGTCTAATGTTCTCTTATCTTTTTTTTCCAAGCTTGGCTTGATTGACTTTTATCAAGCTTAATCCTGAGGCACTACAAAAGGTAAACATTTGGTTATGTTTTTTTTTCAACATTCAAAAAATCGTCCCCAAATGGTAAACATTTGGTGACGATTACTGAAAGTCGTCACAAATTCACAATGAGTGATGATTTCAGAAATTCGTTGCTAAATGATCTTTTGGTGATGCTTTTCAAAAATCCTCACCATAATTTGTTAAGCATTTGGTGACCAATGTTCGAAATCGTCACCAAAGGGTTCACAGTTGGCGACGATTATACAAAATTGTCACTAAAAAAACATTTGGTTTTTTGCTACATTTTTACATTATCGGTAAAAGTGACCATTTAGTGGCGATATTTGAAAGCATGACCAAAAAATCAACATTCGTCACCAAATGTGGCACATTTAGTGACTTTTTATGACCAAAAGATCAACATATGGTGACAATTTTTGCACATTCAGTGACGATTTCTAAATGGTCTATATTCGGTGAGTATTTTTAGAAATCATCACCAAAGTTTCTATAGTAATTTGCAACATATTTGGTGTCCATTTGCCTAAATAGTCACCAAAGAGTTGACATTTTTCAAAATTGTTAAACTAACATTTTTATAATTTATCATAGTTAAAATATGTTTTATTTGAGATTTGTTTTGAATATTTACAATGTATTGTTGAAAAAACACACAACATAATTTTAAGTATTAAATAGTAGTATTAATTAATCACTAATATTTACTAACATTGCAAAATTTAGTCATAAAAATTTAAATAATTGTATCAATATAGTAATATTATATATGGAGTAGTAGAACTTTGAATTAGAAGTTTAACATTTCATATAATCATAAAACAAGAACACTAACAATCCACACTCAATAGTATGCAGCTTAACCCCTAACTAGTAAAGAAGTTGTTTGACAAATTCTTATTTAGAATATATTTTATATATTCTTTGTTTAGTTTTGGCAATTTGAATTAGACATACAATAAAATTAAAATTATTATATGGATTGATGAAGATGGGTGGAGATTGTGTTTTAATGGAAGTTTAAATCATATACATAGATATGTAGCAGATGTGGAGATTGTTTTTTAATTGAAGTCTATCCAAAACATGCATCTAGAGATTGGGTTTTAATTGAAGTCTATCAATAAGAAGTTACTTGGAAAACCTAGTGGGGTGAGTGTGCGGTAATTAAGGAATAGATACGTGTGTTACATCAACTGAAGTTCATGGGTATGTGAAAGACCGACGTTGAAGCGTGCTTGAGTGTGGTCTGCGCTAATCTTCTCCAAGTCTCTTACTTTAATTGAGGAATTCAACTCCTACCAAGAATCAACGGCAAAAGGATATCTTATATCAAGGTGGGATAACAAATGTTAGTATGCAATTGGTGTGTGTGCACGACAATCAAGCAATAGGTGCTGAGTTGTTGGTGATTTCATAATTGTATTGCTAGTTGACGTTGATCTTATCTCTATCATAGTGAAAAGCATAATTTCGTAAGTTACAAAGCTATCATGACAATTTTGTTAAGCCATCATGGAGCGTCAAATGGCTAAGCCTGATAAGATGACTGCTGGAATTTTAGAGATAGTTGAATTGATTTGTCACATATGGCTGGGTTGATTTTGGAATTGAATTTGTTATATAGGACTGGGTTGATTTTGGAGTATTGAATGTGTCTTGAGCAGTGTGTTGATTGGTGGTGCGGGTAATTTGTTTTTCTCTTTGGTCTATAGTTTTTATCTACTACTGTAAACATTTGCGTGAGCTGTGGCTTCGTGATGGTGCTTATCTGAATCAGTTCATTATTGTTGCGATGACTTCAAATTTATTTAAGTGGAGTAGAACCGATTGGGAAGTTGACTTCTTTTCTATCTCAAGTATTACTGTTTTTGTTTCTAGTTATTTTAATCACTTGAGTTGTTCGATTAATTGTCTTTATTAGTAAACAATGTGTGAAAAATCCTCTGTTGAGGTTACTACAAGGCGGTCGTACTATTGGGTGTGAAATTCTTTTATGAGAAGTGAGGTTGAGAGATAGTGTCAAGGGTTGAGTAGTGTTGGCTCAGTAAAGCCTTAGATAAATCTATTGTACTTTAGTGAAAGTGATTAAATTGGGCGAGGGTCCTGCAGACGTAGGCAAGGTGTGCTAAACTGTGTTACCAAATTTTTAGTGTTTTTGTTATTTCGATTGTGCTTGTTTTTATTTTGTTGATGCCAAAGAAGTTTACAGAAAGTTTGCAAAACAATTAACCCCTTTGGTTTTTCAATTGGTATCAGAGAAAGGTCATCGATTCAGAATTTGGTAGCAAGTTGGTACAAATCCTAGTTTCGTAAACATGGCTACAAGAGAGGCATTGCAGGTGGAAACTGGAAAAAGTGTGAATGATGCGGAAGATGAATAGGATGAAAACGAAGACTTGGTACTACTCACACGAAATTTTGATAAATGGCTGAAAAGAATGAAAATGAACAGATCCGACTTTAGACAATATGATAGAAGTTCATCGATTAACAATTCAAGACAACAAGTTAAGACACAAAAGGGTGAACGGAATGCAAGGAGAATCCAATGTCATGAATGTCAAGGTTTTGGACACATTCAATCCGAATGTGCCAATACTGTGAAGAAGAAAAAAGGAAAGTTCTTTACAAGCACTTGGAGTAAAAATAATTCCAAGAGTGAATATGGTAAAGAAGAAGAAATAGCAAATGGTGCTGCGTTGGTTGCCTTACATAATAAAAATCCAGTTACTTGCTTAACAGTAACTGAAAAGGAAGTAACTGAAGGTCAAAAAGAGGGAGAATAAGAAAATTTCAAAAACAATCCAGCTCAAGATCCAATATTAGATTATGACAGTGATGGTAGTGACCTAGATGATAAAAAAGGGAATATTTATGAGGATTACAAAGCAATTTATGAAAAATGGATGAAAACGTGTAGAAAGAATGAAAAATTAAAGGAAGAGAATCTCTCCATGAAGAACACCATCCAAGAGTTAGAAAAGAGTTTGATGTTGACATCAAATGACCTTAGTAATGCTAGAATGAAATTAGTAAATACCGAAAAGAGATTAAGAATGTTAAATGGAGGTACCGAAAAGCCAGAAAAGTTATCAAAAATTGGTAAAGTTAAAGGATAACTTCAAAGCATTAGCTATAAGGGTGAGTGCTCTAAAGTAAATGAGAAGAAAGATGACATATCCAAATCTGTCCGAGAAGAAGAAACATCGAGAAAGAATCGAAGATTTATACTCACATGTCATTTTTGTGGAGTCATTAGACATATATGGCTAAGATGTTACCAGTTACTACAAATGATGTTTCAAAGTGGTCAAAACTAAAAATCTAGACACTCTCCATTAAATTTCCAGTAGTATCCCATGGTATCGAAGCAAGCTTAGATTAGAAAAGGTCAAATACAAGCACAAAAATATAGTGGAGGAAAAATAAAAAAAATGCCCAGATTTGCAATTAGTTACTACTGAGGAAGTAACTGCAGAAACTGATTTGTAGTTAGTTACTCCAATTTCTACAGTCCTTCACCACACTTTCTGCATATTTTCGTTTTGCTTTATCATTGAAACTCTTCTTCCAACAACGATCACACATGCATTGATTCACAATCATGAAAATATACACCATTTATGCATGCAACTATTAAAACATTAAAACATCCATGTAACTTACTTGACTTAAGCTTCAGCAAAAAGTTCAAAAATGGGGAGAGCAACCAAGAAATTTTGGTGGATGGAAAGGCACAAGGATTTAGTAACAATAAAAAAAAACTCAAATGGCAGAAGACTTTGCAAGGTGTAACATTGTAAAGATGTGAGAAGCAAGCATATAAAACGATACATTGAAATGAGCAAGATAGTTGTCTTTGGTGATGAAAAATAAAGAGTGTGTTTTGGTGAAGGTGATATTCGATGAAACGAAAGAAAGACTACAGAAACCTTTTTTTTTACTAGGTATCTCATTTAAGTCTTGAGACATGTCTCCAATGCATATCTTCCATTTGTCCACCAAATATGCTACCATTTGTCACTTAACTAATGGTCCACATGTCACACATTAATTTATTAATTTGTCACTCCATAATTTGTCCATTTATCAATTAATTTTTAATACAATTGTCACATTTCTATTTGTCCATTAGTTTTACTAGTCCAAAAATACCCCAAATTTTCATAAATTTCTTAAAATTCACCAAAAATTTCAAAATAATACTAATAATCTCTAAACAAATTTTCAACACAAATAATCTACAATTCATGGTTTAATCGCAATTAGAAACCAATTATACCCGAAAAATGTCATGAATGCATGTACAATTATTTGTATAAGTCAAAATTCATATGCACATATTAGCGAATACTCAATTATACAAAGCATATGATATACTGGAAATTTCTAAATTTTCTAACCCCTAATATGGGGTGTTACAAGACATATGAATACAAAGGACCACAACTACTCCTTACTAATTAATGCTACTACGTTTTATTCTTTTTGTTTTTAAATTCTTTCTTTCTTTTTCTTCTAAATTTTTTCTTCTTTCTTTTTTTTGTTTTCCTTTTTTAATTGGTTAATGCCAAGAACAAGGAAGAACAATAAAAGCAATATAAATTACTAGAAGCATAATTTAATAACACATGAGTACAAGTACCTATAAAAATATCTTAGAATACAATACAAAACAAAAGTTTCAAATTACTCAATGCTTCATTCAACTTGTGATAGGGTAAGGCTAATAGGATTTTTAGGTTTCAATGTAAGGTGGTTGATTGAAAAACAAGGTTAAAGGCTCAAAAGTATTTGTAAAGGGAAAATTGATTCAGTGGGTTATTTTTAAGCTAAAGGGGCATAAAAACAAAGAAGGCCTTAATCATTTCTATATCTCATGTAATCAAACAAATTCAATCTGGTTTAGTGCAAGTTCTGAAGGCAAACCTAATTAGAGGAGCATCACACAATTCAAAGAAATAAAATGGCATAAAGATAATGTCATTAAGGCTCAAATTCGCTCATAGGTTTAATTCAAAAATTCACCTTAATTCCACAACTACCTCATCACTCAAATGTGAAAATTTTGAATAAGTTTACAAGATTAGTTATTGCAATCAATCTGTATGTTTCACTTAAAACTCACTTAACCCAATTTAATTTCATGCAAACATTCATCCTGTACTATGATAAAGCTTGATGGCTTAACATAACCATATGCAAAAATCCGAAAAGAATCACACACAAAAATTCTAATTCCTTCTCCCACACCTAGACCAACATTGCCCTCAATGTTAAAATTAAAAATTAAAGAAGCAAAATATAAAAGAAAGAGGAAAGGAAGCTTCCTTATTTGTGATTGCCGAATTCATGGTATTGGTGGGTATAGAGGTTGTAATCCTTGAAACTCCCAATAGGCCATCAAGTTGTGCTCCATTCAGTGCATTTGGTGTTCAAGGCAACTAAGGTGGTCATCCAAATTGGTTTGGGAAGGTTAGTGACTACTTGGTGCAGCTGTTGAAACCTGACTTCTTGTAGCTAATTCTCCCACACCTGAACCATTGCTTATCCTCAAGCAATAAATCAAACACTTCACTTAAACAATTTCTATCAAGAGTTAATAGTTAATCAAGCACACAAAAATCCATCAATGCTTTCAATCCAATTCATTCATTTCAACTCTATCATGATTTTAAAAAAAACAAGTTACTCACATGTAAGCACACAAAAGAAAAAAAAAAAAACTTTGAAGTTAGCATCATTTCAAGAGTCAATCAAAGTTCCTCAAATCAAAAGCATCAACATCAATTCCTGTACCACAATTAACTATTAAATAAAGGCTGAAATCATTCAAATTAATACATTCTCATCATCACCATCAAACCCACAACAATCCAAGTGTGAGAAATTTCACACTTTCCCTACCCTCACACTTAGAATGGGTATTGTCCTCAATCAATAAAAGCATAAAAGAGGGATAGGAATAGAAGTACTTCCCTAGTTTGAAAACGCCATATGCAACTTTAAAATGAATGATTGCAGCTTCCTTTTCAATGCCTACAAACAAAACAAACCAAAGAAAATAAGTAAAACACTTAAAGCAAACACTCAAAAGATATGTATAAAAGAGAAAAAACTGTAACATTCCATCCTCATATTAAGGGATTAGGATCCAAAATTTCAGTACATGTAAGCTCAAAGAGAGATTAAGGAAATGCATTTCTTGTTCATGCATAATGTTAGCATATATGCACATAAATACTAAATCTTTGCACAAAAATAAGTGTAAATGCATTCATTGACAACTTTCAGGTATGATTGTTTTTAGATGTGATTTTATTGAAAATGAGAAGTAGAGGGAGTAGAGAGGGTGATCTTGGTATGAGTTGTGATAAGGAAAGATTTGGAAACAAAATTGGTAGTGATATAGAAAATGTTCACTGAGGGTGCTTCATTCTTTTAGCCATAACGTTCTCTCTAGTTGTCCAAATGAGTATGATACTTAATTAGAATTAATCTAGAGATATATGGCTACATTTCGTATGAAGACATCGAATTTCAATTCTATCTCTAAGAGTATCATAATTTTCCATGAAGTGAGAACTGGTGCAGTACATTGGTGGATAAATGTAAATTTTGTCTTCGGAATTTAGGGGCAAGTTTAGGATTGATCTAGATAGATTTTGGCAAAGTTGTCTTCTTGAGAGTTTTAGAAATTTCTTTTATCTTTCCAATGGTATATAGTATGAAAATTTTGGACATTTGAGTCAAAAGTATGATCTTTATAAGAAGAGATACAAAAGAAATAAGGAAGAAAACATTGTCTTAGTTACTGTTCATCTAAGACAATATAAAAGAAAGAAGGAAGAAAACATTGTCTTAGTTACTGTTCATCTACGACGAAGTTACTGTTCATCTAAGACAATGCAAAAGAAAGAAGGAAGAAAATATTATCTTAGTTACTGTTCATCTAAAACGAACTTATTGTTCATCTAAGACGAAGTTGTTGTTCATCTAAGATGATGTTATTGTTCATCTAAGACGATATTACCGTTCATGTAAGACGAACCAAAGTAACACAATTGAGGTCATAAACATAGCTGCTTCTTTTGGTCATAACTTCCTCTCTAGACATCCAAATGATTTTATTTTTAAACCATTAGACTTGTAAGACATTGCTCTACATCTCTACCAGAAATCATAGCCATATGAATCAAATTAAGAAAGATTGAGTGAAAAAGTAAAACGGGTACAGTGAGTGTACCCTTAAATAGTATAAACTGGTGTTATTCTACTGAATATATTTTAGTATTTTGATGATATCTTGATACTTAGAATTCCAAATGGGATAATTTTTTATTTGAAGTCAACTATAAACATAGGGCTACAAATGTAACATCCTGTTACCAATGTGATGGGCATATTGGTATGTGAGACAGGATAGGAATTTTTACTGCATATATTCATTGAGTATTATTTTGGCCTC
>JANITW010000236.1:79219781-79235597 GCA_027564335.1 Erythroxylum williamsii | reverse complement strand
TAAGGAACATCTATCTTAATAGTAGGGTATTTGTTAATCAGAATTCAGAAATGGCAATAACATAGTGGATGATGGGATTATGGTATGTATCCTTTATCGATAAAATTATTAAGAACGACTATATCAATTTGTATTTTGTTTAAAATAATATTAACGAAAAATTAAATTATGAAGGTGTAAAACAATTTTTAACTAAAGATTAAAATTACAATAAGTCGTACCAATAGCAATCCATTCTGACGTTTAGTCCGTTGTTATTCTCAGACAAATGGACCCTAATTAAGATTCATAAAACATTGTAAATGGCAGATATCTTCTTATCTAATGTCTTTCTCCAGACTCCCACCTGATAATCATACAAATCTTTCTGATCCCTTGAACCTGCTCTATCATTATTCAAAAACAATATCAATTACCTTGTTAAAGAAGCACGAAAAAATGTAGTTCTATTTAGACCATTATGATCTGTATGGTTGCATTACACTTCAGGCTAAAGCTAGCAGACACCACAAATATATAGAATATCATAATATGCCTATCTGCTTCGGTCACGCTGCCATGCCATGCATGGTTCAAGGTTTTATACAACTAAATATCAATGGAGTGTGATGTATATTACCCTAAATATAGAAAGGATAATCATTGAAGTTTATGATCATCAATACTGGAAAGTTCTTGAATTTCCTATTTTCTGGCCAGCTGGCTTCACCTCTTTGCTGATGGTAGCGAAAGACCAGCTAGGATCCATTTCGCAAACAAGTATAGATTGAATAATCCTGTGGTCCTAACATGGGAAAATCTAAACAATTAGAGTGGAAAATTTTCGTTGCCATATTTGGTGCCGCAAAGCAGTTTTCTTATTTACGTCTCTAGATCGTCTACTTGTGCTGGAATAACAATTCTATTAAGAAAACCATAAAATCATAAAGGATAACTGAGTTTTCTTTAATAATAATTTCCGAGTGTTGAAGCAGCTTCACCAATAACAGCAGAGAACTTGGATAATGTTTTAGGTAGTCTACCAAATATATATGTGCTCATTGTTGAGACAAGGTAGCAAAAGGGTTGTTGCATGAATTACTTAATTGATATTTGCAGCAACCAAAACCTAATTTTAAAATCGGGTGTTTCTATACTGAGTGTACAATCTCATTCTTCATAATAAACTATATAGCTTTTGGTTGAACCATAACCGGAAACCCCTTTACTATTTTGAGCATGGAGAATTATGCACACTTCATTTCATGTGCCACCAAACATAAATGTACATGATAGTGCGATTACGCTTTTTTGCGCTTATAAAACTTTACTTTAGCTTGGTGTTGAACCCATTTTCATGCGGATGTCATACAGCGTGTCCCAAGGTTCCTCTGGATTGTATATGTAAGTGAGAAGGGTCTACAAGCAATGGCATTGGTAGTCAAATTTCCAAGCCTCCTTTCTGGCCTTAGTTTGAATAACAGGTGGAAACTTTCTTTCTTTCTTTTTAATTTCTTTTGCACTGGGAAGTTCATTAATAATTGGGTTGTCACTATCAGTATATCTCAGTTGATATTTAAAAATATATTTGACCAAAACTCGTGTTCTTATTGGTGCAAGTCAAGAACTTATGAGGAATTGAAAGGGATTGTTTAATATTATAAGCTCTTTTCAGGGAAAACTTAATCCCAGCCACTCAATCCTTCAATGGCACAAGATAAGGAAATAAGATATGGTAGCTGTCGAGTCATCGAGTAATGTACACGGTGAATAAACAAGATGACCAAGAAGCCAAAAACCATGGATCAGCTGTGCTCAAGCCATGGCTCCACCTTGCAGCTAAGTTAATATATAAAATAATTATTAACAGTGAACATCTATTTGCTCATTACTGTTGCTGTAGTTGACGTCCTTTGAAGAGACAATACATATTCTTTGATTTCAGTTCCGTTTTAACCACTTTTCCATTAACGTAAATTAGTTGTCGAAACATTTTTTTCTACCAGTACTGCTGACCTTAATTTTAACCAGTTATGAGCCCGTCCATAGATTCATTTTGGATTTTCCAATTATGAGTTGATGATTGAATCTCAGTAAGATGTGGTGCCTAACTCTAATATACTCTCTCTGTTTCATAATAAGAGTCGTTTTAGACACATTTTAATTATTCAAAATAAGTGTCATTCTTGACTTTGTATGTATATTTATAACTTTTCTTCTAAAATTAACCTTCCATTTCTCTTTCATCTTAATTATACAGATCACAATTTTAAGTCAATTTCTCTCACATGCTAATTTAAGATACTGATACTGAGGTAAATTTATGGGAGTATTAATAAGGATAAATCTATAATTTTACCATCTTTCTTAATAAGTGTGTATTTTTCTAAAACGACTTTTATTATGAAACGGAGGGAGTATAACTTAGCTATATGGGTTTGGAAAATTTCCATTCTCTTAAAGATCTCAGTCTCAAGAAGTTGCAATCCCCATCCCGTTGTACAAATTCTTCCTATAATTAAATAGTACAGCACATCCCCTTTTTAGGCTTGTCCCAGGATTTTGCATAACGGGTCGTGTATGTTACAATAGCTGCATGCGGTGTAATATAGAAATAAAACTTGGGACATCCGAAACCATTACAATTAGAGATATGTTTATAAATCGAATTACAGATATTAAAGTCGCTGTTAAGAAAGTTTTCGATCTGTTACAATGTTGCATTGCTCCTCGTTTCCGACAAAGTTTCCAGTCTCCCTGGGGATTTACAAAATTGCTTTGATTTCTAAGCTGTAACCTGCTAAGGAAGGGGGAAGTGGAATTCATGATATCGATGATCTTTATCTACCCTTTTACTCCTAGCAATAAATATCGACGGCGTAGTAATTGCAATTTGCAAGCTTTAGAATTGGACTGCATGTTCTATGTTTGAATGATGTGACAAGAGCCTGGTGATCACACGGGACCCAGTATCGTCCTTCATGTCAATTGCGTCATTTTCCAGGAATGTTCAAAACTATCACAAACTCTTATATTGACAAGAAAAGAAGCAAACAGTGAAACCCTGTTCAACGATTTTTAATCTCATACAGTTTGATGGGACTTGATTGAGGTACATGCAGGTATAGGATAGCCTGGAAATGACGTTTATTCGGTGGCTATTGGAAGTACGACCAAGTGTTTCTATTAGGAAACATGCCATCATGTCATTCCGTAGACTTGTGGCTCCTCCTTCTCTTGACATAAAATATAAAAGCTGTAAATAGCCAAAATTCACCACTTTACATTTTAAGAAAACATCAAATCATCGCTTCATTGAACAGCTCTGAGGAGAAACTGCGCAGCCAGGTGTCGTTTCAAATCATTGATGGCACAAAACTTCTTGTCAACACGTGTCATAACTGCGTCTAGTTTATGAATTATGACCAAATTCATAATTGAAAAATTGGGTCAAACTTGCTGTATTGGCATTCAAATGATGAGCTGATAGGTCAAGAAAAACAGTGGTCCAATTGTGCTCTGTAATCGTTGCTCTATGAACAAGTGTTACCCTAGTTTTAGCTCTAGGTCATTAGGTGCCTATTTGTCATTAAATATAGGGTGGGAAAACGTTTGGTTAATGTGACTGATTCCCATCAAATCCGAATGTGCCATTGCAGAAGCATAGAGAACGATCGTTTCAAGTCTCACTGCACAAGGATGTGATCCTCTGTATCTCGTAACTTGTATCAATTTTGTGTTAAGTTATCCCAATTTTTTATTTACGTGGTTCTACAAAAATGAAAGGTTAGGATGATTTGGCACAAAATTGGTACAGATTATGTGGTATAGAAGATTTGATGTGCACTGCACACGGATTGGCTTATAAGTGTCTTGGATCTTAGGTTCTGAAAGCGTTACAGGGACCATTTTTCTTTTGCATTTGAATTAATTACGTCTATAAAACAAGATTAGCCTTTTTCTCCTAAAGCTGTAGTCATCATGGAATTACCTACTTCTGGCAATTTGAAGATGAAATTCTCTTTTGCATTTTTAACTTCCCTACTATAAAAAGTAGTATATATCAATATTAAAATTCTAGGTATATATTGCGTATAATGAGATTTAATATTTTATAATATTTTTGTTCTTTCTTCTATCATATGTTCCTGTATATCGGTCTAACAAAAAAGATGAAGGTTTTTCTCATCTCCCCTACCCTAAAATCTGTCTTGTCTCGATGAACAAATCGCAAATGTATCACATTCATTCTTGAAGACATAGCAAAAGTGCACATGTAGAAAACTAATCTTGAACTTCACTATCACTCATGAGATTCTGAGTCTATCCAAAAACCTTTATCCACGTGCAATATTCCAACACCTGCTATTGCTATTCTCGTTTTCCCACTTTTCTAACCTTCATCCAATGTCACACACACAAATATCTTGTAACTAATACAAAACATTAATTTACAAATTCTGAATATTATTTTTCCTTCTCATAAAATGTGGAACTATTGCAAGCTACACTTTTAATCTGTAATAAAAAATAAAAAAAAAGTAACCGGATAGGCTATTGGGGGATGAGGAGTCGGAGTCGGCTCGGAGCCATGCACATTGTTGATATATATACGCTTGTTGTGGTCCTGTAACGCGGTCAATGGCTCAAAAGAGAAACCACCATCACCCAACCCGTACGTGTCAGGTAGCGATAGTTAATTCGTAGCTAAAAGCAAAAGGAGGTCAGAACTACCGGCCGAAAGACAGCCATGTGTTTTTGTTCGCAAAAGAGATGTTTTAGTCTGTGAGACAGGAACAGAGAGTGCTTGAAAGAGATCAACGTCCAAGCCTCAATTATCAAATTGCCACTGAGTTCCTCACACAATCCATGGTTTCAAGGGCTCTTTGGACGATTATCTTGCCTTTGTAATTGATTCATTTATGCAAGCATACTTTGACTTGGTAAATTAAAGAGGTGAAAAGCCAAAATTAAGGGCAATCCTTGGCATTGGTGAATAATGTTTTTATATATGTAGTTAATTGCAGTTGTAACGTTTAATTGTGCTTAAAAGATATATACTTAGGATCTTAATATAACAATGCTTTGTGTCTTAAGTTAATGAAATTTTAGTCTTAATTATATAAGTTCTCTCATTTAGTTCATCAGAAATGCTCTTATTAAAGAAGAAGGTTAACTTGGGCATGTGAGAAATTATCATAAGCGCCTATATTACGAGACACGTATAGTAAGTTATGAATAAAGTTGGGACGGTACCAAACCCCATTGACTTACAGTTCTTTGCTTAGCTTGCTTGCATTCTCGAGTCTGCTATATAAATACATAAACCCCTGACCACGTTCTCTTAAACATACATACCGAATTTGCATTATTTCTTCCTGTCGGTCACTCTTTCACACACACAATTTTTTTCCATAAACTAGCTAGTCTGAGAGATTATTTTCTATTTTGTGAAAGGAGCAATATGGCAAAATCATCAACTTGCTCTGACAAAAGTGGATTAAAGAAAGGTCCATGGACGGCAGAGGAAGATGAAAGGTTGATTGATTATATTCAAAAACATGGGCATGGGAGATGGAGAACCCTCCCAAAGAATGCAGGTATCCACCTAGAGATAACTATATGCTCATGTAGTTTTCTGAAGTTTATAATTTTCCAACTTGTTTTCTTCCTGGTGCAAATTAAATAGGGCTGAAAAGATGTGGGAAGAGCTGTAGACTTCGGTGGATTAATTACTTGAGACCTGACATCAAGAGAGGAAAATTTTCATATGAAGAGGAGGAGATAATCGTAAAACTTCATAGTGTTCTTGGAAACAAGTGAGTTTGCAGACTTCCAGATGTTATGTCTTGTTTTTACATTTCTTCATCATTTATTGATTTAAAGAACTAAGAAGACACTTCTCAATTATTGCTAATTAGGACATAGCATGACAAGAATAGATACCCAATTCTTCGACCAATAACGACTACTTATGGAAGTACTAAACTTGGTCTATGTTCACTAACTCCTACTTCTACAGGTGGTCTACAATTGCTGCTCGCTTACCAGGAAGAACTGACAATGAGATCAAGAACTACTGGAACACCCATATAAAGAAAAAGCTGTTGAGAATGGGAATTGATCCTGTAACTCATAAGCCACGCCTTGATCTTCTTCAACTGTACTCAGTTCTCAACTCATCTCTCAGCAACTCATCGTTATCATCTCATCAACTCAATCTTTCTAGCTTGCCTGGTCTTGGATCCCTGTTGAATCCAAATCTGTTAAACTTGGCCACTTCTCTCCTGTCATCGCAAGACAATAGCCATAGCCATGATGTTAATCTCAAAAGTTTTCATGAAAATAACATACCTGTCAGTGCCCAACTTCATGACCAATTCCAGAGCTCGGAAGCAAACCAGGTCCAAAACCAAATTCACACCTACACAGACTCAAGCTCTCAACTTCTGAATCAAACCCAATTCACGGAAATCAACTTGGAGCAACTTTATGATACCCTCCCCAGTACATTCAGCTGGCAGAATCCTTTACAGCATTCTTGGCCACCAGCAACTGGAGAACCTACGTCAACAACGAACTGTGGCAATCGGATTAATAGCCAGTCCACTATCAACACTCGTACGATTGATAACTTGCCAAACTTGGGTTTTACTTCACTTCTATCAACAACTTCCTGCAGCACTACTCCCTTGAATTCTTCCTCAACGACTCATGTCAATGGTAGCACTGAAGATGAAAAGGATAGTTATTGCAGCAATATGTTCATGTTTGGCATTCCATGTAGCTTAGAATTGGATGTTAGTGGGCTTCTCTGAGATGCCAGTCACACAATAATCGCCAGCTGATCTTGGTAGAGTTTTTGAGATATATAAAATCAAGGTGTTTTTTCTTTTCAGTTACTTTGGAATTGGATTAATTAATTGTGTGGATACTAATTAGCTATGGAGTCATATATATATATGTAACTATGTTCATTAAAGTAATAAAGTTTCTTATATTTTATTTTACTTTCAAAATCTTGCTTCCATTTGAAAAAATGTAGTATGTGGACTCCTATACGAAACTGCACATATGTTTATTTAACTACTGAAGTTTCTCTGAGCTTTGAACAAATTTAAGGGAGTGTTAAGAGTTCATTAACTTCTGTCATGAATATCACTTCTTTACTGCTATACATACGAGACAGTATAGTTGCATATTCAATATATAAATGATAATTACTCCAAAATGATAAATTATATTTGACTCCACATATTAGTAAAGTAATCATATTTCCTGGTTTGTAATCTTATAACGTGCTTAAGAATGATTAGAACACTTTGAAACATATAAATATGATTGGAAATATATATAACTTTAGATTGTAAATTTTTAAAACGATAGACCAGTTTAAGCCATAAAAACTAAGAAAGATAATAGAAACCAAGAAGAGATAGAAACTATATCATATGAGTAGTTTTGGAAGTTAAATTAGGGGTGCTTGGTTGATGAGTTTGAGAAGAGTTCAATAAGTAAGGAATGAATAACGAGTGGTTGATTGATTATTATAATTATAAAAATAATACTTTGATATTAGACTTTCGACGATTACTCGATATTCCCAAAACATTAGAGGAAAGAAAATTATTTCTATGTGACGGACCAGTATCACAGGCATGATAGTAGTTGTTTTCTTCTTCTTCTTTTTTTAAAAGTCTTTTTGGTAATTATATATAATTAAAATATAATTAATAAAATAATATTACAATATAATTAATTAATTATATTTGTTCTTTTTTAGCAATTAAATATAACTAATTAAAACATATTAAAATTTGATGTAAAACAAAAATTTAACAAACTTTTTTATCAATAGCAATAGTAATCATTCCTTCATTCTAATCAACCATCATATTTATAATGATTATATCCATTCTCATTTTTATTACTATTATCCCATTTGAACCAACAACCCCTTAAAATAATCAAATTGATATATCTATGGTAAATTATTTTAAATATTATATTTTTCTATTAATTTATTAAATATATGTCAACTTTTATTTTTTATTTTATAGCATTATATATCAAAAATAAAATTATTTTATTATAGTATTATAATAATAGAATTTAATATTATTAAAAATAGACTTCATCATGGTGTTCAAATGTTTTTTTAAGACACTCCACAAAATTTGATAATGTTTAAACTTTTTGTTCATTTTTTATATTTTTCAAATTTTCAATCTTTATACAATTATAAAAAATAATTTCATCATCATATATTTTAAAAACAAATTTTGATAATGCATTCATTTATTATTAATATTTTTACAAAATTTTAGGTTAAAATTGTTAGTATTGAATTTTTAAGAAAAACAACAAGTAACACAATCAAATTCTTTTAGATATAAATATTTATTGACTTGATAAAAAAAGTTGTGATATATTTTTAGATTTTACTTATATTTCAAGATATTTAATATATTTTACCAATACAATTAAGAAATATATTTGTATTTATTTAGTTTTATCATCATCATCATCTCTTTATCTTTATATTGTGTTGTACTTTCTTCTTCCACTTGTCATTTGTATTCATGTATAAATTTATCTATATGTTATAAGTGAAAGTTATGTAACATTGCCTATCAACACTTTGATAGCTTTTATTACCCTTTCGGTCAATACGACATCATTGACTTATTTAAGAGCTATTTTTATCAACTTTCTTCCCTGCTGACCACTATCCCATAACACAACTCCTTTAATAGTCATATTGAGAAAAATGATCGGATTAGAGTAGGATCATAGCAAATAAATTTCAGATAATTGATTTTAATTGGAAAACCTTTAAATAATTACAGTAACAGTTACGAGCAAGATTATAAAAGTTTCAATATAAGAAATAACATTAGTTACATCCTCTCTATATTTTATACAAAAAAATATGATAAACACTCTATTGACCCTTACTAAGCAATATAGAAATTTTG
The DNA here is from genome assembly GCA_027564335.1 of Erythroxylum williamsii. Lineage (NCBI taxonomy): Eukaryota > Viridiplantae > Streptophyta > Magnoliopsida > Malpighiales > Erythroxylaceae > Erythroxylum > Erythroxylum williamsii. The sequence goes on along the minus strand of JANITW010000236.1, from coordinate 79,226,640 downwards.
AAATTGAAGAACAAGATTTTACGGTAGCTGCAATTGTTAACCACTATCCATCATTCCAACAATCTCCCACTTGAAGATTTGATTGAGTATCAATCATATCTTCACACCACCTTTTCTATCTTGCCATTTTCATGTTACTTAACGTCTTTATCAAGACACGAGAGGATCGACATCAAATAAACTTGTCATTATTGATTACCTTTATTATGAAATCTGCTAAGTTATCTTTGGTATGACTTTTCTGCATATCTACAACTCCTTCTTTGAATTTTTCACGAACGAAGTGATATTATACTCATATGTGTCTAGATTTTAAATGAAATGTTGGATTCCTTGTAAGATGCAATGCATCCTGAATGTCACAAAATAAAGAAATTTTCTTTTATTTGTGCTCGAGTTCTTTCAAGAGTATTTTCTGCCATACTGCTTCTTTAATAACTTATGTAGCTGCTACATATTTTACTTTTGTTGTTGATGTAGCAACAATTGATTGTAGTTTTGAAACCTAGCTTACAGTTCCACCAACAAATTTAAACATATAACATGTAGTAGATTTGCTTTTGTCAAGATCATCTGTATAAACTGAATCAATGCATCCACTGACAATAAAGTCTAATCCTCTGTAACATAATGCAACATCTGAGGTTCTCTTAATGTATCTTAGGATCCTCTTTAAAAAATTCCAATGCTCTATGTCAGGATTCACCATGTATCGACTAACCACTCCCACTGCATATGCAATGTTTGATCTTGTACAAATCATAGTGAACATTAAACTTCCCATTGCTAATGCATACGATACTTGAGACATCTCTATCATCTCTTCTTCATTGCTAGGATTCATTTTAGAGGATAAATTGAAATTAATAAGAAGTGGGGTAGAAATTAACTTACAATCTTGCATGTTGAAACGTCGTAATATTTTCTTCAAATAATTCTTTTCAGAAAGCCATATCTTCATATTATTTCTGTCTCGGTGAATTTACATCCCTAGAATCTTGTTTACTGGTCCTAAGTCCTTCATATCAAATTCCCTAGCCAATTTTTCCTTTAACTCCTTGAGATGATCTTTGTTAGGGCCTGCGACTAACATGTCATCTACATACAATAGTAAGATAATGAAATCACGTTCATCAAACCTCTTGAAATATGCACAAAGATTTGCATTGAGTATGTTGTATCTAAGGCTTATAATGAAAAAAATGAAATCTTTTATACCAACACCTCAGTGCCTACTTTAGATCATATAAAGATTTGTTCAACCTACAAACCAAGTTCTCCTTTCCTTTTTCTTTAAAACCTTCTAGTTGGAGCATATAAGTTTCTTTTTCAAGATCTCTATAAAGAAAAGTTTCCTTTACATCTAGATATCCAAGATGTAAATAAAATGTAGCACACATTGCCAAGACCACTTAGACTGTAGTGAGTAGAACCACAAGAGAATATATTTTGTTGAAGTCAATTCCTTCTTTCTGAGCATATCTTTTCACCACTAATCTTGTACAATATCTCTCCACTTGATATTCTTAATTTCTCTTAATCTTGAAACCCATTTATTTCCAATAAACTTTCTTCCATGTGGTAGTGGCATGAGCTCCTAAGCCTTATTCTTATAAAGAGCTTCAATTTTGTGCTGCATTGTTGCCTTCCACAAAGATGTATCTGAGTTACTCATTGCTTCTTGATGAGTTGATGGCTCCCCTTCCTTTGTCAAAAGACAATATGTAACATTATTTTCCATAATGTAATCAGAATGCCCATCTGGTTAGCTTTTTGTGCCATTTAATTGACGAATTTTTGGAACTTCATCTCCAACTGATTCTTATATGTCGTGCTGGTGTTCCTTCAAAAGAATCTTCTTATTCAACTTCTCTTCCCACCTATAAAATTATAGTCTTCGAATTCTCTTTTGAAGTGTTATCATCTCCTTTATCCCATTGTAGTTGACCTCCTATAAAGGCAACATCCCTATTGACTATGACCTTATAAGTAGTGGGATCTTATAAGGGATACCCTTTTACTTCGTTAGCATATCCCATGAATATGCATTTCGTGGATTTTGAATCCAACTTTGTAATTTTATAGGCATTATACATCACATACACTAGACTTCCAAATATATGAAGGTTTGAATAATCAATTGGTTTACCAGTCCACATCTTCATTGGCGTCTTTAACTTAATTATATTTGATAGCGACCAAATCACCATATAAAAAGAGGTATTGCCTACTTATATCCAAAATTTCTTCTATAAGCCTGTAGTTTTTAACATCGCTCTTATTCTTTTTAACAAAGTTCTGTTCATCAACATTGCCACTCCATTTTATTGAGGAGTGTATAGTATTATGAACTATCTTTTGATCCCTTCTTGCTTGCAGAATCTTTCAAAATCATCACAAGTATATTCTCCTCCATTATCTGTCCTCAAACACTTGATCTTCTTTTCAGATTCAAGCTCAACTCTAGCTTTGTAGATTTTGAAGAATGGAAACACATCTGACTTCCACTTGATTGGATACACTCAACATCTCTTAGAATAATTATTAGCGAATGACACAAAATAATTTGCTCCGTGTAGGGATGGAATTAGTGCTTGCCATACATCAAAGTAAAACAATTATAGAAGCATTTCTAGAATAACCTTGCTTCTATAATTTGATGTGTTGAATTTCAAACGATGCTACTTACTTGTAATACAATGCTCACAAAAAGGAAGTGATAATTTTGTAAGTCCAAGAAGTAGCTACTGCTCTATAAGGAGTTTCATTCCTTGTTCAGACATATGCCTAAGTTTTTTATGCCACATCATTGCTGATCTTTCACTTAAACTACTTTAGACAACTAATGCTTTAGCTTCCTGCGAAGTCTCTTCCTTTACCATGTATAAATTTGCAGCTATCTTTTCTCCCTTCGTAAGTACAAGTGCTCCTTTTATTATTTTAATGATCTCATTCTCACCATTGATCTTGCACCCAAGATCATCCAAATGTCCTACAGACAATAGGTTCTTCTTCAAATCCTCCATATGTTGCTATATCTTCAAAATGTCAACGATCTTTGAGGAATGATCATTGCAACTGTACACAAGTCCTCTAGAGATAGGTTCATAATGATAAAACCATTCTCTTTGAGAGGTCATATGGAATGTAGCTTATAAGTCAAGAAGCCATACTTCATTAAATCTTTTCCTGCCTTCATTAGTCATTGTTGCTTCATAATGTAGAGCATCTCCATCATTGGAACAACTTGCCACTTTTCCTTGAAGATTGGAAATTTTCTTTAAATTTCAACAATCTTTCTTTAGGTGACCTTTCTTGTCATAATTATAGCATTTTAAATTCTTCTTAATTCTTGATTTTGATCTACCATGATTATTGCTTGTAGTATGACCTTGTTCTATTGATTTCCCTCTTATCACCGTCAGATATTGTGAACATACCTGCTTGTTTTCCTTATTCTAGTGTCGATTTTCCTATTCTAAGACAACAACTACAACATCATCGAAGACTAAAACATTTGTAAGGATATTATTTGTTAAGTTGATGATGAGTAGATCATACGAATAAGGTAAACTTTGAAGTAAAAGCTCAACACATTTGTTTGGTTCTATTTTACAACCCAACAAAGTGAGTCGAGAGAATAGAAAATTCAAGGGATTGATGTGCTCTGTCATCGAAGTAGATTCCATAATACAAAGAGTATAGAGTTTCGTCTTAAGATTTGCAATAACACCCCATCTACTAGTACCAGATTAAGATTTGCAATAACATTCTCGTCCATCTAGTTCTACTTAATATGATCTGTATATTCAGTCAGCCTTTCACTTATAGCTATTAGACAATTACTTTTTTCTCAAGATAGTCTTCATTTTCAACTTCTACAGCGAGAAATTACTCCTGTTGAACTTTTCTATCTCAAATTTTGGCACTGTTGCTTTTATCACAAACTTTTTTGGTCAAAGAATCAACTCCTACTATTTTACATGAATAGTAACCGATACATGAATAGTAACCGTACAAATAATGACTATACACTTAAATGGTAACAATATATATGAATAGTGTCCAGTATCTTCAAATAGTGATCTAACTTATTTTTCTGATGTGGAGGATCCACTATTTAGTGGCAATCACAGAGCATACGATAAGCAAACCTACACACCCAAACTATGCTATGATACCACTTGTTGAGAAAATTGACCAGATTAGAACAAGATTACAATAAATAAATTTGAGATAATTGAATACACAAATTTTACACGAAAAACTACTTAAATGAATTATGGTAAAAACCATGAACAAGAGTATAAACGTTTCACGATAAGAGATAATAGTAGTTACAACCTCTCTATATTTTGTACAAGAAATATGATAAACACTCTCTATAGAGATTTTGGATTCGAAGAATAAAATTTCTAAAAAGGGATGCTTTACAAATGAACTGGGGAGGCTTATTTATAGGCCTCCCTCACACGGTTTTGGATAGCTAACAATTAGTTGTCTAAGCTGTAATTGTTGATCTCCAGCCTCCTCCCTTTTTAACCATGGTAGCTGCGATTGTTGACCATTGCCTTTCATTCCAGCAAGCCAAATAGATGACATAAGAGAACTTTAAGATAAAAGGTCATAACTGGTAAACTTTTTATTAATATCCAACCGACAAGCAACTTCCTTGATTGAAGCTTCTCCAACGTTTGTTACTTTATTAGCATCTAGTAAGAATTTATTATAATGTATGTTGAAGTAATAATTGTGTTTTTTTTGCACATTTATATGATTTATTACTTAGGAGTTTACTAGTCGATAAGAATTTGTTATTTGTCAATTATATAGTCTAAGTTATTCTGATTTTTAAGAGTTATGGTAATGATTATTTTAGAGTTAGTGGAGTAATTGGTTTATATAGATCATGGTTGTTATGACTAATATTTCGGTGGTATTTTTGTTTATAAGAAGGTTGCAAAGTTGTAAAAAAAAGTAAGTATTTCTATCCATCTATCTTATTCCTCATATATATTCCTTCTTTTTTTATTGCTTTGTATCCATCAATAGTATCAAAGCTTGGGATCGTAAGAGTGAAACACGTGAGGGAACCAAAAATTCGCTTCCTTCTTCACTTATCAAATGGTCACATAATTCAATTTTTTGTGAGCATCTATCTAACACTTTGATGGCTATTATGACCATTGCAGCAAGTTCGTGGAGAATTTTTTGCAATCAAGGGGGTATTTTACAGTTGGATGAATTTGGAATTCAAAAGCCACCAGTAGATGTGACTTTGACAAATTCCTAGAAAGTTGAATTTCAAGCCAGAAAGTTCAAGGACCTAAAAGTAAAAACAAAACTCTCTTTTAGGCTCTTGATTATCCCATATTGGAAACTATTCTTTGTAAAGATACCTCTTAAAATATTTGAGACTCTATGAAGAAGAATATTAAGGCTTTGTCAAGGTCAAAGGTACACAATTTCAAGCCTTAAAGAAGGATCACGAGACACTAATGATAAAGGTTAAAGTATATGTCACCATCTATTTTCCTAGAACAAAGGAGATCTATAACAAAAATACAATTCCTTGGGGAAAAGCTGAGTAATGTGCTATAATAAGGAAGATTTTGTGTTGGATCCTGTTTCTGGAGTCCAACTATCGCACTGATACCTTAACTGTTGAATCCCATTTTTGGAAACCAAACATTCGAAGACATTTGACGAAAAACAATACTTACCCTCAACTATACTAAACCTGTTTTGGGGATATTTTGGAATAACTCTCACTATGGTTATCGGATTTGGGTGTTATTTGGATAGTTTGAAAAAGACTTCAAGATATACCACTTTCATGAAGACCTTGAAGACAAAATCTATCGTCTGAAGGGTCAAAAATAGACCCGACGATGGTATCAGACGAATAGTGAACAAAGGAAGAAGTCTCAGTCATAAAAGCAGAAAGTAGACGAAACAAAAGACAGACGAAGCAAGAAGCAGACGAAGTGAAGAGGGTAGACAAAACAAAGAATAAACAAAACAAAAGACAGATGAAACAAAAGGGAGATGAAACGAAGAGGACAGATGAAACAAAAAGACAGATGAAACAAGAGGCGAACGAAGTGAGAAGAGCAAACGAAACAAAAGATAGATAAAACAAAAGACATAAGAAGCAAGAGGCAGATGAAACGAAGAGGACAGACGGAACAAAAATCAAATTAAGACGAATCAAAGTCTTAAGACGAAGAGGGGTTAACTTAAGACGAAGCAAAGTTTTAAGACAAAGTGGGGTCAATTTAAGACAAAGCAAAGTCTTAAGATGGAGCGGGGTCAACTTAAGACGAAGCAAAGTCTTAAGACGAAGTGGGATCAACTTAAGACGAAGCAAAGTCTTAAGACGAAGCAGGGTCAACTTAAGGCGAAGCAAAGTCTTAAGACGCTATGTCGTCATCACAGACGATACGTCTTTACAGACGATGCATCTTTACAGGCGATGCATCCTTACAGACGAAATGACGTCATCACAGACGATGTGACATCATCACAGACGATACGTCTTTACAAACGATACTTCTTGACAAACGATTACAAACAAAATGACGTCATCACAGACAATGTGACATCATCACAGATGAAATGATGTTACATCGTTACAGACGATACATCTATGCTCCTGACATCTCTCCCTTATAAAGACCATAACTTTTAACTTCGAAGTCCAAAGTTTCTAGAGGACAAATTTAACTAATTTCGCCTCAATCAGTCTAGTTTTTCTCGGGAAGTTGGCACACAATTTCTATACCTATAAAAGACTTAGATCAAGAAAAGTATAACTACCAAAGAAACATGCACATACACCTGAGGATTTGTCAATTCT
>JANITW010000236.1:79161590-79175558 GCA_027564335.1 Erythroxylum williamsii | reverse complement strand
CAAACTTTACTTACATAACATCATACATATCAAAGCTTAATACAAACACAAAATGATGCTCAATGTTGATATGCCTATAAAACTATCCAAAATAGTCACTAACTTAGTACAAAAGTCTCTATCTTGGAGTTTTTGATGCCCTACAAGGATCAACTGTCGTCTTGTTCCACACATGAGAAAGGAAAAATAATGGGTTGAGCTACACAAGTCAGTGGCTAATATATTTATAGCCATCAGTAATTTGCCACAAATTCAAGCATATGTATATATATATATATATATCTAACAAATTCAAGCATTTTCAAATTAGCTCAAAACTCACAATTAGGCAAGTCATCACATAACTCATAACATAGGCTTTAATCATTATGCATACTGAGCAAAAACATCGTGCTTGATAATTTAAAGATGCAATGCACAAATAAATGGCTCGAGGGTTCAATGGAAACAAAATGGAGAAACCAAAATTTATACCATACACAGAATGAGTCCATTTTTGGAGCTCATATGCCACAAGCGGGCAGTCGGGAGAAGGCTCTTATCAACGTGCACGTGACGAATATAATGGTTCCACTCTCACCTAAACAAAAGCACATATTCATTTTATCATATGCTCGTACTATCATACTTTTTCTTATTTAATTCAAAATGCTATAACTTCTTTCAAGGTATAACATAATCACAATTCATCATGCATTATCAATCTTCATAACAATTCAAAAATCAAGCAATTTAGTCATACACAAACATAGGTAAGATTTTGCCTAATTACATAATAACTATAAATACATTATCCACCTAATTTCGCTTGGAGTCCAAGTTTAAGATTGCTTTTTCTCTTGCTCTCAGATAGGGCTTGCTTGGTTTCCTTTAACAAACCAAGTTCTCATTCAAACAACATTTAAAGGAAATTCATAAGGCTTCAATAATCAAAATGCTAAAGTTGAACTATAACCCTTTCAACTGTACTTTCAGGTCCATTTTCCTTGATCTTTATGATCAGGTAAAAGAAGAAATTTGATGATATTTTCTTCTAGAAAAGTGTCCCCCATTATCTCAAGTTTCTAACGACACCAAAATTATTCAATTTGGTTCAGAAATCCAAAAGTTATACTTCAAACATGTTGGGACTGTCCTTATACTGAAACAATATTCTATACTTAACTTCCATCCAAACATTAAGAATCCATCCAAACATTAAGGTTCTTAAAGACAGAATTGGCAATTGAGCCCTATGTCTCTAGTTTACTCCAAATTAAAAATAACTCAATTTGGATAACTACACAGAAAGTTATGCGCAAAATATCGAAGTATGTTTGGTGTTGAAAAGTTTTCCGCGGCAAACTTTTCCATAAAGGAAAAATTCACCCAAAATCTTACAAGTTTGTCGCGGCGAACTTCACCCCTCAAATTGGCCGTGGTGAACCAAGAAATGTTGGTTGCAGCGAACTTTGATAGAGGCATATGCAGAACATGCACATTTTCCAGATTTTTCTTCCCACCTTTCACATATAACTCATTTTAAACCTACACTGTCCCTTGTACTTCATTTTCAACTCCATTTCAACCCAAAATTATTCACAAATACATCATAATCTATTTTTTATCATTAACCCTAAAAAAATTAAAACATTTACCTATATCATTCATCAACAACTTCCTACACACATCCAACTTCATATAACCATACTCATGATATTTAAAGCATAACTTACTTGATTAAGCTTCAAATTCTTCAAACTCTTCAAGATCTCCAAAAACCCTAGCTTCCTTCTTTCTTTTCTTCTTCTTTTCTCTTCTTTTCCCTCTTCCACGACACTTCCCTTCTTTTCTTCTAATACAAGACTACATTTTATTCTAATCTTCCAATTTTACCCTTCATGTAGTTAGTCTTTCCGAAAATGGCCCTCTTTCATTTAATCCAAAGTCTACTTACCTTAGGCTATTTATCTAATACCTTAATCATACACTAATTTAATTCTAGCTTTGGCATAATAATTAACTCCAAATAAAATGGTTTATCTAGCAAGACCACCAAATTTATTCAAATCATGCTTAATAAATAAATAAATAAGTTAGCTGCCCAACAATAATGGCAAAAAATATTGCTCATAACAATTTGGAAATTTTTATGCAGATCTTGGGATCTGAAGACACTATAACAAAATATTATTTTTAAAGAGGAAAAAGTAAACTAATCTCAATATGGTGAGAAGCTATTGGCAAGGGGAATAGTTTAGAAATCTTTTGACTAAAAGTAGTGAATTAGAGCATTTATATCTTTAAAAAACTCCAAATTTTGCTATTTAAAACATGACACTAAAAGAGGCTCGGAGTGGGAGAAGACCAAATACAGATCACTTTAGAAGCTTTGGATATATCAAGTATGCTTATGAGTGAAGAAACTTGATGATAAGGTTGAAAAATGCATCTTTCTTAGTGTAAGTAAACCATCCAAAGAACATAAATTATTTAATCCACTAAAAGAGAAGATTGTGACTTATAAGAACGCTATTTTTTATAATGAGAATACTTAGGATTGGAATAGGTAGCATCTTATCGAATTCCTTTGTGACAATAATGTTGAATATGAGCAACTTGGAACACTTTGTATACCTAAAAGTTAAAAGAAAGCAACTTTAGTAGCCACTAAAACTTTACCAACATCATATGTATTTAATAAGGAAGAAGTTCAATTTCTTTATCCTGTTAGAAGTCTTGCTTGGATGAAAGATTATGAGGTAACTAGATTATTAGAAAATCCAATAGCTCACTTTGCTTTGTTTTCGTATTGTGAATCTAAACTTTTGAAAGTGTCATCAAAGAAGAAAAATGACAAAAAGCATCGGATGAAAATTCAATGTCATTGAAAGGAATGATACTTAAGAGATATCTGATCTGCTGAAGGAGAACAAAATCATTTGTGTAAATTGGGTCTTTAAAACAAATATGAAAAAAATGGTGAAGTTGACAAATATAATAAACACTTATTAGGTTGACTATACAGAAGTTTACTCTTCGATTGCAAGACATGGCACAATTAGGTTGTTGGTTCTATTAGCAATATAGAATTCTTGTTTGATTTTCCAGCTTGATGTTAAATTGGCATTCCTACATAAGCACTTGGAGGAACTTGTATTTGTTAAAGAACCCATTAGGTATGTTAAAAGTTAAAAGTGAGCATAAGGTTTATAGATTTAAGAAAGCTCTTGATAGGAAAAATAAGTCATAGGCTTGGTATAATTACATTGAGACTTACTTCTTAAGGTTGGTTTCACGAAATGTCTTTATGAGTATACACTGTTTGTTAAGATTGAAGGTAAAATGCTCATAGTCTACTTATACGTTGATGGCCTTAAGTTCTCCAAAAAATGCATTGCCATGTTTGAGTTAAGAAGTTTATAATGAGTTTGAAATCTCTAATTTTAGTATGATGCATTACTTTCTAGGCATATAAGTAGTGCAATTAAAAGATGGGATCTTTCTCTCTTAAAAGTACCCACAATTTCCTTAAAAAGCATGTTATCAACCTTCTTCCCTTCATGATCATTGTATAGCTTCAAGTCACACTCAATTGGAGTGTTTATAAGACTACAATAAGACTAGACATAATGTATGTTGTAAGCTTGATCTGCAAGTATATAAAGAATCCTATAGAAATCCATTTGTTAGCATCTAAAAGAACCCTTCATTACTTGCAATGAACTAAAGGCTTTAGGTTATTTTACAATAAAGATGAAAAATCAAGTTTGATGGATTTATTGAAAATGATTAGGCAAGAGATTAAGATGGTATAAGAAGCACTTCAAGTCATGTTTTTATACATGGGATAGGTTATTTTTTGTGATCTTCCACAAGTCAACCAATTATCACTTTGTTAAGTATAACAACTAAATTTGTTGCAGCAACAAGTTGTGCTTGTCAATACATTTAGCTAAGGATAATTCTTAGAGGAGTTGTACCCATCTCCTTAAAATGCATTGCTTGCGTTGCCACTGCAACTTCCACCGCCGTGATCCGAAGGACTCACCCCTCTTTTTTATTAATCACCACTGTTACTATTAGATACCAACCTTTCCATTGCCACCACCCTCTTCCTTCGTCGCAACGCCCTAATAGCCCGAAATCCTCTCCTCCTCCTATTATCCATCTGCTCCATACATGCTCTTAGCTTTCTCGAAAAACCCAACATTAACTGTGCCTCCTAGTTCAAGGAAACATTTTAGAACCAAGTTGAGTCAGACCCAAAAAAGAATGCTCGAGTTTGCACGAAGAGTTGGTTGGAAGATTTAGAAACGAGATAAAAGATTCAATCTAGGAATTCTACCTTGAAATTAGGGCCGATAGGATAAAGTTATTAATTAATAAATTAAGTTAATTTATTACATTAATAATATTTAGGGTTAAATTATACGAATCAGTCTTACATTTTTATATTAATTTGATTTAAATATTTCAATTTAAATACATGGGTCTTATATTGTTACATCAAATTCATGTGACTATACGAGACTTATATTAATATTAAATGTTATGAATATATGTCACATATTCGTTAACTTGCCATCAACTTAATGGCGTTATACTTCTGTCATTTTTTGTGTTAATTTGATTTTGAAAGTTACTTAAATGACACGATTTAATTTAAGGTATGTTTGGAAGTTTAGGATGGAATGGAATGGAATGGCAATTAATGGAACAGAATGGAATGCAATGCAATGAAATGGGACACTCTATTGTTTGGAAGTTTAAATAAAATAAGAGAGGGACTCCTGTGACCATTGTTTGGAAGTGATACTAAAAATTAATGGAATGGAATGACTTGTAATATTTTTTTCTAAAATTACCCTTGTAATAAAATATGCATAGTTGTCATGAAACTATTTTAGTAACCCCAAAGCATTTCAATTTGTAGGATGCCCAGAATATAGTTTTCTCATTTTTCTATATAAGCAATCAACTTTCTTGTTCTTTTTTATTAACCCTCATCGCACTGTACTCTTTGTTAGGCATTTATTCATGTGTCTTGTTATGGTTGATAATCATTCTTAATGTTGTAAATCTATTTCTGCATTTTGCAGTGTATATTAATAATATATTTAAAATTTATGAACATTTACAATGCTAGCTTTATCAAAAGCATGGTAGCTATAGAGAAAAACGTTCGTCAATGGAAGAAGCCAGTTGAAGGAGAAATACAATGGACGTAGTAACATGTAGCCGCGTAGATATTTGCTGGATTGCGGTTGTAATTTTATTAATTTTTTGAGGATATTTTTGTCATTAAATTAGGGTTTGGAAGGCAAGCCATGTTATTCCATCCCTGACCCCCCAATTTGGGAGGTTACAAAATATTAGATTTTGGATGACAAAGGATGGCTTCCAAAGCCATTAATTATTATTCTATCTTGTTTCAAAATAGACTCTCAAACAATAACCTAAGTCATTTGGGTCATTTCATTTCATTCCCTTCCATCCCTTTATCCACATCCAAACATACCCTTATATTCTCTATGATAAATTTGTCACAGAAGTAAACTTTAAAGGTTAAATACATCCCTTTTATCAGCACTAAAACCCTGGTTGACAGGCTTTGTACATTTCTCCGTCTCTCTCTTTACAACTGACATTGTCCTTCTGTTTTAGTTTAGGGCAAACCGGCAAAGCTCGAAGAAGGAAAAAAAGCATTCGTCGGATAGGATTGTAAGTGCTAGGTAGTGAGGAAGAGAGGAGTGGATGATGGAGCTGCTCCGGTCTAGTCTCTCTCGGGTTCGGATCCCCGAACCATCGAATCGCATCTACAAGCAAGAATGCTGTGCCTCCTTCGACACTCCGGTATTTTACATTCTTTGGAATTTTCTACTTCTATTTTCTGTTTGGTTCCCAAGAAATTTCTTTCTTTGAGATTTTCTTGCAACTAATACAACTATTTTTTGCTGTTTCTTTGATGGGTTTGAATAATTGTGGATTCTGTGTAATAAATTTTAGAGGTCTGAAGGTGGGTTGTTCATCGACATGACCAGCTTTCTTGCTTTTGGGAAGGATTATGTGGGCTGGAACTATGAAAAGACTGGAAACCCCGTGTATTTGCATATCAAACATACTAACAAGCCACTTCCTGAAGATCGCCCTTCCAAGAAACCCACTCTCTTGGCTATAGGTACGCGATTTCAAGTCAAGTTGCTGCCTTTTGAACTGATTTACGTAACCCGTATGATCTGTCAATATGTAGGTGTTGATGGAGGGTTTGAAAATGATGAACCTGGATATGATGAAATTCACAGCGTAGTCATTTTGCCTGACTATGTTAGTTTTCCATTTCCTTCAGTGGAGCTGCCTGAAAAGGTCCATATTGGTCGTGTGTTATGAATTTCCGTTATCTGAAATCAAGGCTTCAATGTGTTAACCACTTTTCTGAATGCTACAGGTAAGGTTGGCTGTCGATGCTATTTTAATGGCTGAGGGTGCAGAGCGAAAAGAGACACTTGCTACTTGGACCGCTGATAAGAAGCAAGTTAGTGCATATGCTATGAATTTACAACAGATTGACAATGGTGTTATTGTTCCTCCTTCTGGTTGGAAATGTGCGAAGTGCGAGAAAAAAGAGAATCTGTGGCTGAATCTTACCGATGGCACTATCCTTTGCGGGCGGAGAAATTGGGATGGAACTGGTGGTAACAACCATGCTGTTGAATACTACAAAGAAACAGGCTATCCTCTCTCAGTCAAGCTTGGGACAATTACAGCTGATTTGGAAGCAGCAGGTAACACCATGTTGTGTGTGAGGAAGCCATAATTTTCTTACTATATATCATGCAAATTATATTTTTGATAATCATGGACGTAATGAAACAGTGCATTTCCTTGAGTAGATGTTTTTTGATTGGACATAGAAATATTAAGGGTACCAATCAGTATTTAGATAACAATAGTCATTGAATGTGGCATGGTTATGAAAAATAAAATTCAATAACGCTTCTCAAGTATGTATGACATGTTCTTGTAGCAATTCCAATTATAGGGGACTGTTTTTAATAATGAGAGACATATATTAAACTCATATGTCGAGATAGGATGCACACGACTTAAAAAATGATTTCTCTAAGATGGAGGAGATTGGCCAAAAAGTATAACTCTCCAACTTAACATGCTTTATATTTATGTGGCAAATTAAAGTTGTCATTTGGAATAGCAGAGAAACTTTAGTCGTTAGAGTTTATTTTCACTTGTTGAGTGATTATTACATAATCTTTCAGTTGAGATGTGTTGGATGCATTTTCCTGGAACTCATGAACATGACGCATTGTGGCAGCTCAGATGTTTTCTCTTATCCAGAGGATGATAGTGTTCTGGACCCATTATTAGCCCAGCATCTGGCATTTTTTGGCATTGACTTTTCTTCACTGCAAAAGGTAAGTTTTGACATGGTCTGCAATATCAGAGGGGACTATCTATTCATTTCAATTTTTGGTGCAGAAAATGTGAAATTTGATGCTTGTTGCTAAATGATTGAACATGTAGTTATTTATATGGACTACACAAGGGAATTTAAATTGATCATTTTTATTTGTTTGAAGTTCTGATCTGTACATCCTTTGTTAGGAGGCTCTTAAAATGTTGGTGAGAAAGGACTCATGATGTATATGTATATTTTCTGTTAATGACTTGGTGAAAGGTTAACCAAGGAAGTAGTTTATGTTGACAGTGCAGAGAGGTTGAATACTGTAGTCATTAATTTGGTGTCCTAACGCAATTAATACTTGAAGAGATAGAAAGGGAAAGGGAAATCAACGATAATAAAATATAAGACATAGGTCCATTTCTGTTTGTAGAGTACAGAGGTACTCTTTTTTAACAGGGCAACATTTAGGACCTGCTAACTAATATCACTGTATGGTCATAGCTGTGAAGTTTTTCTTTTTCACTTCCGATATTTTAGTCAACGGCCCAGCTTTGATGTTTTTGATGTCTTTTATATCATATCTCCAGCTTGGTTAGTTTGTTGTGTTTGGTTTGCTGGAAGCATGGATTTTTATATGTGTTCCACTAGGATAACTAGATAACATTATGACATCTTTGCTGATGTAATCTCGGTTACATTTCCCCTTGTACCTTGCTTGTCTATCATGATAAACAGATTTTGTTGGAAGCTAAGATTGTTCTGTTTGGTTTTAGACTGAAATGACTACTGCTGAAAGGGAACTTGACCAGAATACCAACTTTGATTGGAATCGAATTCAAGAAAGTGGGGAGGATGTTGAACCAATTTTTGGACCAGGATATACAGGGCTTGTGAATCTTGGAAACAGGTAATTTTGTGTAGGAAAGTGCGTCCAGAAACATGACACTTTTGTTCTCTTCTTTCTAATATATCCTTCTTGCAGTTGCTACATGGCTGCAACTATTCAAGCTGTGTTCTCAACACATTACTTCTGTTCAAGGTCAATGCTTATATTCTTGTTTGTCTCTGTGTATAAATGAGTTTGTGAATGTTGACATCAACTTAACTATGTTATGTTATTAACGCATGCATATTGGTTGTTTGATCCTTCTGTAAGCAGATACTATACGACTCAAAGCTTAAAAATGGCTTTTGAGATGGCTCCAGCTGATCCAACTGTGGATTTAAATATGCAATTGTAAGTAACTTACATATTATGATCCAAACTGTTTGCCTTATCTGTTCCTATTAATTTCTCTCTTGCTCTTTCTCTGTTATTACTGTTAATTTTTTTAGCATCTCAAGTTTGTTTATATTTCCTTTGTCTTTTTCAAGTATCTTGGTTGGTCATATATCACACCAACTATTTTAGTGAACTTAATGAATGAGAACATTATCATATTGCTGATATATTTTGGTCCTCTCTTTGATGATTTGTCTCTATATGACAGAACAAAACTGGCGCATGGATTATTGTCTGGAAAATACTCAGTTCCTGCACAGGAGGCATGGCCAATGAAACATTCTATCATCCTTTATGTTACTAGTTTCTTAGTATTTTTTCAGTTTTTCATTTTTATATGTCATCCGGAAAGATGATAAGGTGAATGATGCAATGTCAAGAAATTTGACCCCTAACTGTAAACTTTGTGTCCAGCTGGAGTGGCTGGTGAATAAGTATTGTTGTCTAGGAATTTTTTTTTAACAGCATCAGATTATCTGATATGCTTCTTTTAACAATTTTTTTGACTTTTGTTTGCTTTTCGAAAACTTATGGACTTAGATATTAATTTCAGTGTATACCCAATGGGAATTTTAACTTATTTTGCAAGTTTAGACTTAATGAGGTACAATGTGCTTGTCTTGTATATGGTTGATACTTAAATCTCTCTTCCTTTTTTTTTTTTCGATCTACTCCCGTCAAACAACAGAAACAGGAAGGGATACCCCCACGCATGTTCAAGTCTATCATTGCTGCTAGTCACCCAGAGTTTTCATCAATGAGGCAGCAGGTATACTTATTATAGTACTCGATCAATTAGTGCAATGGTAACTCTCCTTTTATAGACCTGAATTACTTGCATTTGATGAACATGTGTTTAAGAGAAGAAGGAGCAGAGATACCCATAATATTTAGCTATTTGAAAGTTGTTTGGCAAAAGATGAGGGGAACAAATGTTGTTTCATTCATTTATTTTTCCTTTCTCAACTCTTATTTGCATCTTTTTTGTCCTTCAAACAAATTGGAGTGACAGTGAGAACATGATGGTTTCATGGATGCCTTTGATATTGCAATTCCATAACCATTAAGAATAAACAGAGTTCCAAGACTCTGTGAAAGGAACTTTGCACATAAATTATGTTTTCTTTTTGTTTCTTATTGGTGACAAGTGATTTTAGTTTTCATCCTTCATTTTTCTTTTTCTTTCTTGGGTGGGGAAGGTAGTTATTATACATGTTGTCATATTTTGCAATCAATTGTACAAACAAGGATTTGTTGGAGAAATATAGTAACCCTTAGCCGATGATGTTTTGATTGATATCCCACCTCCACTTTTATGTAGGATGCGTTAGAGTTCTTCCTACATTTCCTTGACCAAGTTGAACGTGTTAATGGTGGGAGACCCGAGTTGGACCCTTCTAGGAGTTTTAAGTTTGGTATTGAAGATCGTATCTTGTGTTCATCTGGAAAGGTTGCTTATAATAGAAGACTTGACTACATTCTGTCTCTGAATATTCCATTACACGAGGCCATCAATAAAGGTCTGGTTTCCTCTCTGTTTTTCCTATTTATTTTTAGTCATTGTTATTAGTTAAATAGGTCTGCCAACTTTCTGCGTTTCTCTTTTGTGAATTCAGATGAACTAGAAGCTTTCCAGAAATTGAAAGCAGTAAAATTATCAGAAGGGAAGGATGTGTAAGTAGTAGTAGTTTGCTGTCAACTTTTGATATTTAAATATTTTGTCTTACCACACCAAGTATGACAGGTCTGCTGATGATATTGTACGACCAAGGGTTCCTTTAGAAGCATGTCTAGCTAACTTTTCAGCTCCAGAGGAGGTTCAAGATTTTTATAGCACGGCATTGAAGGCTAAGACCACAGCACTAAAGTAAGATTTGTAATATTATCAGATTCATAAAAAAGTAGCAAAGGGTAGGCCAATGATACTTTAGTAGCAGACTGGTGGAAATATTGTTCATTCCACAAATTTTTACCGTGCTGCAGGACGGCTGGGCTGACTTCATTTCCAGATTATCTTGTGTTGCATATGCGGAAATTTGTTATGGAAGAAGGCTGGGTGCCAAAAAAGCTCAGTAAAGTCTCTCTTGGCTTCATTACTTGTCTTGCATTTGTTTCTCTTAAATCATAGCCATACCAAAATGTTACTTTTGCTGATCTATGTCACATGCAGATGTCTATATTGATGTTCCTGATATAATAGATATTAGCCACATGCGAAGCAAGGGCCTTCAGCCTGGGGAGGAGCTGCTACCTGATGATGGTAGGTGACATACTTTCTGGCGATTTTGAATTGAGTGCTATTTTTATTTTGTTGAAGGTGCACGGAAGATTTGCATTCATAGCTTAATTTCATGTAGTCTCTTATGGTTTGGCCTTATGGTGTAGAATAAGAGAAAGTCATTACAGGGAATTAGTGAACCTTGTTTAACCCTCCTCTCCCATTGAGCCACTATGCTTAATGGTTATTTGTTACTTCATCATATGTATTACTGAAAATAATTGGTAGGGATGCATCATTACCTGGAGGATTGTCCTGGAACTGTTATCAATATTTTCTTGCATCTCAACCTTTTAATCTTTTTATTCACATTTACTTTAGGTATGGGGTGGAAAGGGTGAAGGGGATAGCATGTCCTAGATAGTACAGGATGCTGCTTTGAAGGAAGTTGGCAGTGTTACAGATGTAGGATGCATAGCAGATATGTCAGCTAGTTAATATAACTCACGTAAATTGAAAGCTCTGGGTACTCAATTTTTATTATGTTTGCTGCACATCAAATTTTATTCCTGAATTTCAGCAGGTTAGGTTTCCTAGAATTTCAATTCAGGATTGCTGGATTTTTAGTAGAGAAAACTAAACAATGATAGTTTTAGGAATTAATCCTAGGATTAAGAAACTTAGAACCACTCCTTGGGTATAAGATTCACTTTTAGAAGAAATCATCACATCTTCTAATTTGATAAGTTTGCAGAGAAAAGATCAGTCTTATTTTCATTTAAAGTTTGAATACATATTCTAAAAATTCTCAGAACCCTAATTCTTGTTTAATTTTTGAACTTCATGTCATTCTGCATGAAGTTACCATGCGTTCGTTTTGCTTTATCCCTGTTCTTATACAATTTAAAATTTTTCTTATATCATTAAATTTTGACTCCATATATTTGATCTGCCTTGTTCTTGTCGTGATTTCTTTTTTGTTCAACTTTTGTTTGTTAGGACTTTGGGAAATTTGCCCCATCTTTATGTGTGTTTAAGGAGCACATTCTCTTATTTCTGTTGGCTTTTGATTGCCTTGCCAGAAATATTCTTAAGGGATGAAGTATCCTATCCATAAATCCTTGGTGTTATATGAATTTAACTATCCTTAAATCCTTCGTGTTATATGAATTTAAGTATCAACAGTTGATCCTTGGTGTTATATGAATTTATCTGTAGTTTTTTCTGAACCTTTTGATATTGTTTTCACCTTGTAGTGTTTTAAGACGCTGTGCATAATGTGTTAGAACTTCAATGCTAGGATGTAATTTTCTTGTGGGTTGATGGTAGATCTATTCTTTTATTTCCTTATCTGTTTGGAGGAGCTTAGAGTGTCATTTGATGCTATAATTATAATTCACAGTCCCTGGCAAAGAGGTGGAAGTTGTGGCCAGTGAAGATATTGTTTCTCAGCTTGTCTCCATGGGCTTCAATCATCTCCACTGTCAGAAAGCTGCGATTAACACCTCAAATGTTGGGGTAGAAGAGGCAATGAATTGGTTGCTTTCTCACATGGACGACCCAGGTATCTAAGTTCCTTTTTTTTATCTTGAGAAGATCAATTTTCGGAGAAGCACACATTTCTTCTGAAACAAGCTCTTCTTGAGTGGTGAAAATTATGTCAAGTATTCTGCTGTTAATGTTAGATGCTTTTATTCTTTCAGATATTGATATTCCTATTTCCCAAGGGCTGCATGGAGTTGAAATCGACCAGTCAAAAGTTGATCAATTAATCTCGTTTGGTTTCCAAGAAGCAGTTGCTCGAAAGGCGCTCAAGTCTTCAGTAATCTTCTGTGTCTTTCAGTTACTTTTGGAAGGAAAAGCGGGTTAATTAACAATTTTACAGGCACAAATTCTTGTGTTATCAATTACTATTTTGTGTGCATTTTGCAGGGTGGTGATATTGAGAAAGCAACAGATTGGATATTCAGCAATCCTGATGCTTCTCTTTCATCTGATATGGATGCCACCTCATCAATCACCACACCTGTTTCAAATGATGCAGGATTGCCAGATGGAGGAGGCAGTTAGTTTCTTCACCTTGTTCTTGTTCATTGGTTCTCAAAAATTTTATATATCCACAGAATATTCAATTGTTACATGACCATAACTCTTAAAATTAAGTAGCTGAATTTGCTCCTCTTGATTGTATAGGTAGGAGCTTAAGCCTTTTAGTTTCTGCATTTCTACATGGATTTCTTAACGCATTAGTATATGTGTTAATAAAATTTAGAATGATAATAAAATTTCTGAAGTCCTGTTGACTGCTGCATACATTGTTGTGGTAGAAAATGCTATCACAATTTTAATCACAGTGGTGGTGTTTTTGCTGCAATTAAGCTTTAAATTGTTGAAAGTTTATTTTGTTCCCTGTGACTGCTGAATAGATTGTTGTAGAAAAAGGAATCACAACTTTAATCATAGTGGAGATGTTTTTGTTGTAAATCAGTTTGAAAATGTTGAAACTTTGCTTTTTCCCCTTGATTGAACATCGGTTGTAATTTCTTTCACTTTAAAACTGATATACTTCTAACTTCATCTTGCGTGTACTGTTAATGTGATGAAGGTGGATAATATTGCTGCTTGCAACTCAAAGAATGTTCAACCAAAATCCTTGTTTTTGTGCCCTTATGCAGGATACAGGCTTTTTGGTATAGTGAGCCACATGGGAACATCTACCCAATGCGGCCATTACGTTGCACACATCTTTAAAGATGGTAGATGGGTGCTTTTTAACGACAACAAGGTTGGGGCTTCCAAAAACCCTCCAAAAGACCTGGGCTACCTGTACTTCTTTGAGAGGCTTAACAGCTGAAATTAGCTGAGGGATATCCTTGAACAACTGAGGATTCAACTTTTCTGTCTTGAAAATACATGGCAGTCGGCGAATTCATTTGAGTTTATTTCATCAGGCATGCGGCCTGAGATGGTCGACATAATCTGTTGCTGTAGGCCTGAAATGTTTTTGGTTCCAGCAGCCTTGTTCATTCTGTCTGCCTGGAGCCCAACGAAGGGCCATTATCATAT
>JANITW010000236.1:79140853-79153924 GCA_027564335.1 Erythroxylum williamsii | reverse complement strand
TGTTACAAGAAAATTTCATTACCTTATCGTCAAAGCATAAAATTTTCACAAATAAAGAAATTAGAGGGAGAGATTACCGCAAATACCAAAATACATTGAGTTACCTGACGAATTCATTTTAGGGGTTTAAGACTGTTATCCAAGATTTAATTAACAAGAGAATTTTATTGTTCACTAAAGTTAGTAGGATGTTATCAAAATATTATAAATATTTTATTACTTATTATAATATTTTATTACTTATTGTCATAATATTATTATCAAAATTACATATTATAGTCTTTTATATTTAATTTAATTTTATTAATACTATATTAAATAAAGTTCTTTAATTTTATTCTTCTTGTAAAATAATTCAAAATTATCTGAAAATTAATAATTTATTAAATAATTAAAAATAATTTTGATTAATTATTCGTTAAAATAAAAATATTTTGATGATTTATTTACGTAAAAATCATATAATGAACAAATATAACCAAAATATTTTTCGTTATCATTCCTAATATTTAATACGAAATGCTAAAATAATTATTCACATGTTTAATCTATTAAATACTAAATATAATAAAAATGTCATTCTTAATTCTCATTTTCGTTTTCTATACTCATTCCTATTTTATTTATTACTGGTCACTAAATGAGGTCAAAAAAATTTAAAGTAAATAAGACGAATTTTATACTCAGTTAATACCAACCTTTTTTAATTTTTTATATTAGTATCAAAATTTAACTTTTAAAATAAAATTTTAATAATTTTTTTAAAAATAACTTAACATAGTCTTTGGAATAGGATTATGACTCTTTTAGGGAGAATTCCCTCCTCTTATCAGTGGAGTGAGGTGGTGGCAGGAGTTATACACGAATCTGGTCGAGACCGGATAGACGAGTTTTTGTTTAGAGTCGCGTTTCATTTGGTGATCTATAGTCTTTGGAAGGAACGAAACCGACAATTGTATAAACAGGAAGAACATCCTCGGTATGAATTAGCGGAATACATTGTTAATTTGGTGCGAGAGATTTTGGTAGCCCATGGCAAGCATCTATGTGTAAGCTTTGATATGAGATGTCGCTGGCGAATTTAGCAGTTGTGAGCTTCCAGATGGAGAGGGTTTTTGTGGTTGTACCTCTCTTTTTCCTTTTGTAGGTTTGTACAGTGTTATGTATGACTTTCGTTTTTTTCGTTAATACAATCGCTTTAAAATTTCAAAAAAAAAAAAACTTAACATTACAAAGTGTTAATTTTAATGAAAAAATATGACTTGACAAAAGAAGAAAAAAATTGGTTTCCGTTTTTTTTTAACCTTATTCATTGTTTTTAGTAGAAAATACATTTTGTACTGTGAAGTTATATTTTTTAAGATTTTAGAATTCAATTAGAAATAAAAAAGATTATACAATAATATTAAAAGATTTAAAATTTTAAAAAAATATATAAAATTTCTTTTTTGATTTAATTCTTTTTTAAAAAATTATAATTATATTGTTAAAATTTACGTAAAGGCCTTTTATGACATTAAAAATACTAAAAAATTATTAAAACATTTTAAAAATTTTTATTGAAATTTATGAAGTTATGATAACTCACTACTTTATATTTGAAAATTAAATAATATTAAGATGTATGATTTTTGATTTGATATTAAGATCAAATTTGGATAAAAATTATCTTAAAATATTTTATAATAATTAAATACATGACAGAGAATTTCTCTTTTACGGTATCGGATTATCTATGCCTAATATCATGTTCCAACCGTGTTTCGTGAAACAGATTATTGAGTACTGAGAATCGAATCCTCTGTTTTACCGAAAATTTTATATTGAATAAATCATTGGAGTAGAGTAGAAACTCTTAACGAACAATATTAAAGAGGAAAGCAAGGAATGCATGCCGTGCCATTCGAAATTCATACGACAGCGACATGATTTTAGAATTCCACAAACACAAATCCTTTTGTTTTGGCTAAACTTGAACGGTATTTGGAGCGGCAATTGTTTAAAGTACAACAATGCTTTCAGTTTTGAAGCAATCGACGTGAGTGAGACCAATCAAATGTACGTTGCGGTCAAAGTATCTTGGTTGCTTTTCTAAATGGTAAATATTGTTTTTATTGAAAATGATCCACACGTTTCCCAAGCGACAGAAATAAATGATTAACACATAACACTTGTTGGATCTTTCACCTTTAAGTTAAAATAATTTCCAAATTGGAAGAAATGGGAGGTGATACATACAACCAAGGGTACCTCTCCTTAGCTTGTCCGCAAAAAAATGTATATAAGTTCGGCAGTTCGTATTGTATACTATGTAATAGATGAAAATACATTTGAAAATTAAGTGTAAACTATAATTAAATATGAAACCTATGTGAAATTTGCAATGAGCCTATATGAGAAAGAAAATTAGATTACACACAAATTTAAGTGAGGTTTTATTTTAAAACTAATTGGCGATAGGTAAAGTAGTCCACTAAACTTATATGTTAGTCTCCTTTTTTTTTTTCTAATATAGGACTCACATGTGGATATTATCAACACTTGCTCTCAAGTGCAACTAGAACTGGACATCTATTTATCACTTGAAATAAATATAATGGTAATTGAATCGGGTCACTTGGATTAAATATTCAAATGAACAATCAAAAAATTAATAATTCGGATCAAACTTGCTCTAATTTTATGTAAAATTTGCAATAAACTTCTCGTAGAGAAAAAAAAAAAGTTAGATCAAGCACAAATGAGGTTTCATTCGAACAGGGTGTATGTGTTTGATGAAGCCTACAAAGAGCGGTATCTAACGCGTATTGGAAAGCCACTCCAAAAGACGCAACTCCATAAACAAACTCAATCCAAAACCATAAAAGTTTCAGACACAACACAAACACAAACACACGCACGTACAATTTTTCATGTTTTCTCACTTCTCCTTCATTTTCTCTCCCAAAAAACCACCCCCCTTAAGTCCCCGCCTATTCACTAGGCCTCAACCGCCACATACGTCCTGCCATAGTACCTTTCTGTTTCATATATAGGCTACACATATCTACAAACGTCTCCATGCACTTGGACAAGACCAACAACGTTTGTTCTATGAACAAGGAAGGAACTGGCAGCAAGCAGACCCTTTACATGTTCTTTGCGTGTTGCAGTAGACCGGTGGACGTGGCAAGTGAGAAATGTGGCGGGGATGTGCCTGTAAAAAAGTCTGGTTTGAAGAATGCTAAGATTGAAGGTAAAGGTGAAGGGCTTATTCCTAGTTTGTTTCACGACTTACCAAATAAAGAGTCGACCGTCAGACAGAAGAAGAGAAATCAACAGAGTTTCAAACGTGTTCTGAAGTCTGTCCTGTTCGAGACCTCATTGGTTAGTACGTGGCTTCTTTCTTAACTTTGCTTTGACTTTGTCTTGATTAACATGCGCTGTGTTTTTCTTCATCAAAATGATCAATCAATTTCCATAGATTACAATGATTTTTAGGTTAGAAAAAGATCTCTTTTTTCTGATATCTGATTAAGATACCTAATTATTCCTCTGTTTTTGTTGCTTTAGTATCGAACTTGGACTTCCCCTATGGTTTTCGTGTATTGATGATAATTACTGGTCCTTCTCTTTCTTCTTCTTCTTCTTTCGACAACTTAGAATGGGATATGCACTTCTCCTATGGTTTGGTGTCCATTAATCCTTCCTCCTCTTCTTCTTCTTCTTCGCTAATTTTGTTTCACTTTTCCTCGCTCTGTTCAACGTACTAAAAGTGCTGTTGCTTCTTTCTCTTTACTATCTAAGGAAATTTCGCATGCGAATGGATTGACTTCCTTTCAGTATGTTTTTCCATGGCGTATTGATTTGCCGAGTGCTTTCCGTCTATTGCAGGCCAAGAAGATCAAGAGAACAAAAGTCTTAAAAGAGTTGTTCCATTCAAACAGGAGCCTATCGAAACGAGTTGCGAAAAACAATTCAAACCAAGTTGTGGCAAAGAATCCCACAAACGTAATCCTCCTAGAAGTTTCCAAGAAATTTGATGGAGCTAACACTAGCAAGTCTTCTACAGCGACTTCACCTTCCTCGTCACATTCGGCGAAAAATGCATTGACTCTGGTTTTACCAAAGCCAAAACAGGATAAAAAATTTCAAGATAAGAGAGAAGGCAGTAAAAGTTCTAATGTTGGTATATATTTGGTTATCGTATGTCTCCTGGCACTAGCATTCTGTGGCAAGGCATCTGCTACATTACTCACCGCAGGATGGCTGTACTATGTGCCCGGGTTGATTAATAAAAGATCACTGAAACGAAGATCATCACGGAAGGACTACTAGACAGGAATTTGCTCCTAAAATAAGGCCAGATGATTTTTAAGTGTATATATATACTTGCCAACTATACAGCCACTCTGGTTTTTGCAGAAAAGCAGGCTACAGTTGTCTCTTCTTAATTTTGTGTGACGAGTTCAGTCTAACAAATATTAAGTTTCTCCTATTTTTGTTAATTGATTTTTTTCAAAAAACATAATTATACGTGGATCATATTAAACAATAAAAAATTAAAATTTTATATTACAAACGGAATAATATAAATTTCTTGAATGTCAATTTTAATTTTTTTGAAGTATGTACTTACAGTTTTCATAAAACACTTAACTATTTAAAATGTTTATATTGATAATTTTAAGAGTCCTTAAATCAATTTAATGAAATGATATATGACATCAAACAAAATTTGAATAACATAGAGAAAATAGAAGTCGAATAAATATATGTTATTCAACGAGTAGGTTATATTGTATATGATCGATAAAGATATTGCTTATTCTAAAATTGGAAAATAAGAAAAAAATATTTTTAATAATATTTTGTTAATAACAAATACTAAAAATTTAAGGCTATTTTTAGTCGTAATTTTTAATAGAATATAATATTATTTTATTATTTTATTATTTTAAAGAAAAATTTATAATGAATTAAAATAAGATAAGATAAAATTTTTTATTAATATAAAATTATAAATAATTTATTAATTTTTCATTAAAGCAATTATTATATTATAAATCTTTTTATCGTTACAAATAATAATTTTTTAATATTCCTTTTAAAAATATTCCTTTTACATACCGTCACCTTAGAACCGTGAAATTGTCTAACACTTGGATTTCCATCTTCGCGCTATCTAACAATAATCAAGCAGTGTATCGATGGTGGCCAAGTGTTTTTTCCGACCCATCTCTCTCCCTTTCACTAGCTTCTGTCCAACCCTCTTAGTTTCTCTTAAACCCTCTGGTTCTGACCTTACTTTTGTTTCTCAGTTATGCATAGCTGCTCATGCGTTTACTTGCCAAACTTTCCCTTATGGTCCCTCTCTTTGGAAGGGCAAAATACCGTCTCAATACCCGTATGATTTTGAGAAAACAGCTGATCGAAAACTGCTGGACCAATGCAAGGAAGATGGGGCTGAAGAGGAGAAAGCAATTGCCGAGGAGGAATTTACTCGGGAGTTTGGCATTGCTGCTCTTCGAGTTCCTGCGAAGGATTGCTTTGCTTTAGAGAATAGGCTTCGTGGGCATTTATTGAATTGGCCTAGGATTCGTAATATTGCTAGAGTTCCTGGGGATGAAGTTGGAGAAGAGTTTGTTTCTTTACTTGGAGACTCGAGGAAAATAGAAGATGAGGAAGCGGAGCATGGAGACCTTGTTGTGCTGGACCCGAGGACTTATGGCAAAGACGAGGGAGATGGTGAAAGTTTAAGCCTTGTTTTATATAGGGAAAAATTGGCAAAGGAGTTTAATTCAAAAGGATATGTTAAATTCAGAAACTTGGCTAAGATTTCGCGGCCAAAAAGGAAAAAGAAGAGGAAGGAGGAGAATGGAGATGGGGGTAGTGAGGGGATTGAGAGGAATAGAAAGAATGAGTTTGCCGTGGTGGAGGTTGTTGAGGAACAGGAGGAAAGAGAGAATTGGAAGGGTTTGTTGGGGGATGAGTTTAAGGGGAAATGGAAATGGAAGGGGTCTACAAGATTGTTGCTTTTGGATGAAAGGTATGCAGAGAAAAGAATGGAGGAGTTGCCTCGGGCTATCAAGGTGGCTAATCTGATATATCTGAGTCCTTGACTGTGCTATTCATGTGTATGTATTTTCTTGTCATTATTGATAATATGTTTAGTCACCAATTTGAAGTAAAGTTGCAAAAGGGTTTATTTGATGCTTTATGAGTTGATTTTCTTTATTGTGACTTGAATTTGAACGCTTTTTCCTGTATACATTGTTTGTTTTTCTGAGATGTCGTACAATGATAATTGTTATAGTTGCCTTTTTTAGATATTCTTCGTAAAGCTTAAAATAAAAGATTAAGATTATTCATGTATATTTTGTTCCTCTTTTGCCTTGATATCGGATTAAAGGTAAGTGTTGCTGCGGAGTGATTTCAAGAAAAATGTATTTTACTAGGTCAAGGGATGGAGGCCATGGATGCTCGTCTCTTTTATCGGTTTTGGCAAGAATGAAGTTTGACACTGAATATGAGAACTCTGAACTTCTTGTTCCTAGCTTGAACGAAATGCCCCATGAAAATGCTAAGAATGCTTTCTTAGATGGCAGGGAATGACTGTTCTACCTACATATTAAACATTTTTCTGAAGTATTTTACATGATGGTGGACCTCTGTTCTTATGCTTTATTCAACATTGCGTGAGTGTCCTGTATTGGCATCCTGTTGCATATCATCTTGAAATTTAGTAGGTGGATAATTATTTTATGTAATGATGTTGTTTACTGACTCATAGTCTTACAAGATCTCATGTTGTACTTGTTATGGCTTCGACAGTTGGACACAAACATTCAACTTTAAACTCCATTATAAGAATTGATTAACAAATGCATGTCATCTATGGAAGATTGTTTGTGGCCAAATATTTAAATGATGAAGGTCTGGGTTTGGCTTTACGTCCAAGTATCTGTGGAATTTTATTTGTCAATCCTGAGTTATTGTTTCACTAATGAAGGTCTGAGCTTTGTACTACCTCCAATTGTGTGGGGGATTATACTTGTCATGCCGGAGTAATTTTTCTGCCTTAATGTGTGGGAACTGATTGCAATTGTCTTTGCCAAGATTAAACATATACGCAACATCAGGCCCTTGATTGTAATTCACTCACTTGTTAGTTTCTTGTTGAACTGATCAGAGCTGGGTGTAACAAAGGCATAGCTACCTAGGTAAAAGTTGCTTGAATTCTAGTATTTTTTGTGCAGCTAGTTACTTGCCGAATCATGTAATGCTTTCTACTGTGATTTGTTGTGTAAATTTATTGATATAATAGGTTTCATTATATTATATGCTTGTGCGTCTGGAGATTACATCTGATATTGTACCCTTCAGGTTGCATTTGAGGAAGCAATGAAGGACAACTCGACATCGACCTTTGAGCTTGTTAGATGCAAGTTGACTTTGTTTTATGAATACTGGCAGATGAATGAGGTAGACATACCCTTGAGTTCTTTTATGGTCATACTCACTCTGTTTTTGTTTGTTAAGTTTTATCTATGTAGGCCGAAGATATCAATCATTTTTCTCAAGTCGTTCAAGGAATTTCCTGGCTCTTATAAAGGGAAAAAGTAAAATAGGAAAAACTGCTTCTTGTAAATTTGATACGCTCTTTAACAGTCTTGATATATAATCTGTCATCATGGTCATCATGTCATGCATGCTGCTTATTTTCATTTAAGCTTTTGGTATTATGATGCCAATTAATCAAACTTAAGATTCTGATCTGGTGGTGCATGGACTTTTCTAAAGAGCTAGTTGAGTCAAACCAAGCTTGAGTAATAAAACTTATGTTGAGTGCGCTTCAAGCTGATAGTTTACCGTTGCTCGTTATACAAGTTTACTTTGAAAGTCTTTAACTTTCCAGAAATTCTCTTTTCCATAGCACTCTTTAGTTAAATAAGCTGTTGAGAAGGTTACTGATCACTCTCAACTGTAAAGCAATGGAGCTTGCTGAACTAGGGGTTGCCAGACAACCGGATCTCTAATATTTAATCATCTTTACAGGTCTTGGAGACTTTGTTACCAAAAGATATGATCGTCCCGTCAGCTTTTGAGACAGTTGGGCATATTGCTCACCTGAATTTGAGAGACGAGCATCTGCCTTACAAGAAGCTCATAGCAAAGGTGCTTCTTATGAAAACACAAATGAAGGAATAAATAATCTCTTATTAAGTTTTTGTAATGTTACGAGTATTCTATTACAGGTTGTTCTGGATAAACATAAACCAAAGATACAGACAGTTGTTAACAAGATTGATGCCATCCATAATGATTACAGAACAATGCAACTTGAGGTTTTAGCTGGAAATCACTCTCTTGTTACCATGGTTGTTGAGAATGGACTACGATTTAATGTTGATTTGGCTACAGTGTACGTACACTTTTCCAACAAATTAATTGAGATTGACTCAAAATTTACATGTCTATTCTCTCATACTGTTTGAGAACAAGGTTCTTTTAATTTGTCTGAAATCTCATAATCTGTCCTTTGCATTATGGTATCGAACACTTTAACATCTCATGCCCTTTGGATTCCATGTTTTGAACATAACGTCATCATGCTACAGGTATTAATGCGTGATGGTGGCTCCATGAGCAATTCGTTAGATTTCTGAACTAAGCATTTACTCTTCTACAACATCCTCAGGAGAGTTGAGGGTCTCAATAGGCAATTATCTCCTGAATCTGAAACCTCCCTTCCTTTAGACTCCAAAATGAAGCTACCAATTTCATCACGAGATTTTTAAATCACTTTGTTCAGTTCTCTTGCGGTCATCAAAAGATTTCCTTTTTTTGTAGTTGTTTCTTCTCTCCACCTCTCAATAATTTTGTGGTTACTAAATCCTTAAGTGTTTCATCTATAATACTGGTGGATGCATTGATACATCTCCCATCTCATTTTATTACATAAATATTGTTCAGTGAACAATACCAGAGAGAGTTTATGTGCTAGTAGCATTAAGAATTTCATTTTTTATGCAGGTATTGGAACTCGAGGCTTGCAACTGAAAGACAAAGATTGCTCAATGGCTTTACTAGAGATGATGTTGTTTGTATGTTTGAGTCTTTTCATAATTCTAGTTTACATACCTACTGAATTGTTGAAATATCTGCTTAGAACTGTGAGTTTGTAGGCTATCATTTTGACCATTGATAAAGTTTGGCAGGTCTATCGAACTTAATAGCAGCACTATTTTGAAGGGTGAAAGAAACAAAGTTGGTAGAAAAACAAATGAAGATTGCCCTTGTGACAGGATTACTACCACATAATTTCCTTTCTTCTGCTTTGAAGACATGACTGTTATTAGTGGATTTTACTGTTCTAATTTTCTCTGTTTGTCATGTTTTCTTTGGTTTTTAGTTTTCAAGGTTGTTGGTCTCTTGTTCTGTACTTTCGCAATGTACTTCTGTTTTATCAACTTTTGTTTCTGTTAAATTTCTGCACAAGATAAAATCATTGTTTACTTGTGTTTGCTGATCATTTATGCAAATTGACAGGTGATGTGTTTTCCGGGGTCGGTCCAATAGCTATATCTGCTGCAAAGATAGTCAAGCGCGTATATGCCAATGATTTGAACCCTCATGCAGTTGATTATCTGGAGAGAAATAGTGTTCTCAACAAGCTTGAGAGAAAGATCAGGGTATAACTGACTTTCCAGTTAATAGTTCATTTTGGCGTTGCACATTATTCATCCTTCTATTATGAAGATCCAAAATAACCATAAAGACAGACAACAGTAACTTGAGACCTATTACCATTAAGTTTTTAAAAGCAGACACTTCCCTTTTCAAATTTTTTGATACGTGAAGAATTGTGTTGAAAGTATAGTTATATTTTATATTTCTAGTACAAATTCTGCTGACAATGCTGGGACTTGGTCAACTTAATTCAGTCACTTTTGTTTTGTTGTCAGACAATGCCATCAATCTCACTGTATAAATTTTTTGTATTCATATTCATAAAACACAGGAACATGTAGGAATTACACAGATAATAAGTTGCTGGGTAATCTGCCACATGTAATTCTTTCGTGTCAAGCTTCAAATTGAGAATCTTGCTTGTCACTGTCTAGGTCTTTAACATGGATGGAAGGAGGTTCATCAATGCTATGTTTACAAGTGAAAAAGCTCATTCTATCACACAGGTGGTTATGAATCTGCCAAATGATGCTGTGGAATATCTCGGTATGTTATCATACATTGTTGTCCTTGGACACAGATGAGATTGTAAGAAGTTGCTTGATTCATTGAATAATATGTCGACTTAACTGAAGTTTACCTTCAATATTCCTCTTGAGGCTATGGTCTTGGGGGTAGTGGACATGCTTAGGTTACTTCATCTGGCAACAATTTCTTGGAATTCTTTCTGATTTGGAAGCTTAGTTTCAACTCTTCAAACTGATCTTGTGAATTTTATCAAATTTGGCTAGGGGGATATTGAGACGTAATAATTGCACCTGTTATGTTCAAATGCCTGCTTGTATAGGGAGTGAAAGGTCTGGGTCATTCATTAGTCAACTACAACCATTTTTCTTATCCCTATCAAGTTTAGTGTATGCCTGGTGTGATTTTGACCGCTTTGCATGGGCGAAACTTGCATAGACAAGGTCTATAAAACATCGAAATATTTCTTTTCATTTCTTACCAAGAAAAATGTCCGACGTTATCATGGACCCATAACTGACCAGGACATGCATTTTTAAACTGATGAAATTTCAGATTGATTAGGCTTGAATATTTTTATCCACAACTAAATGTTTTTGCCCATGTTGAAAGATGCTTTTAGGGGAATATTTGGAGACGCGCCCAAGACTAGAGAATATAAGTTGCCAACGATCCATGTTTATGGATTCTCAAAAGCTGAAGATCCAGAGTTCGATTTTCATGAGGTTTGAAATTTCCATTCTCAATATGTGGTTGGTTTCATGTACATATTCCTGGCGTATATCTTCCTTCATGCAGCATCTGATGCATTTTCTTGTGATTCTTGAAAATTTTATGCACAGCGGGTGACAATTGCATTAAAGGAGGTGGCAGTTTGTGTAGAAATGCGCAGGGTACGTCTTGTTGCACCTGGAAAGTGGATGCTATGTGCATCATTCAAACTCCCTGTTAGTGTAGCATATGAAAACGTCGAGTGAATAGTGACAGAAGTTCCTGTTGTAAATTGATATTATTTTTTGTCAATATTATATAGTTTTCTTTTTAATTGCAAAAGGAGGTCCTCTTGCTAATCAGTTTGGGATTCAAAATTGGTGGTCTTAGGTTAGGAACAAATGCCTTCGTATTAGGTGAGAATGGAAGGAAGACAATTGATTGGTTACTACGACAGATTCTGTATCAAAATGTACTCCACTTTTCTTCAGCAAGTTATTTTATACAGATGGCTACAATCTCTCCAAATTCAAGACTTTTAACAAAAAAGATGTTACAGAAGGTAACGAGGAAGACGAAGACGGTGACAGAACAGAGACGCTTCCAGCTGCCGTTAAAGAATGAAATGAAACGCTTCGTTTAAATAATCGTCCACTATTGTTGCTGTAGGGATTATCCTACAAAATTAAACCTTTTCGAGTATTTAGTCTGATTGTAACGAATTGGAGAGGATGTCTAAAAATTGAATGATATTGATTCCTATTTTCTCTCTCTTTGTTGATTCTGTGGATTCTTCCCTTTCTGTGTCCCTCTGTTCCATTCCTTCCCTACCGATTCTATTACGAAATTTCTCTGTCGTTTTTCTTTACAACAAATTGGTATCAGAGAGTACGTTCCTGTTATTACGATCATGGTTGAGGGTATTAGGAGTGCAGAGTTGCGGAAGATGGAAGAAAATATAAAATGATTAATGGAAAAAATGTTCTCCGATATGAATAGCAAAACCGAGAGGGTGAAGGAAATGTCGGAGCTAAGGAATCTTATGCTACAATCGTTACCAAGGTTTGGAGGGGACGCTAGTTCCACAGACCCAGTTTCCCTAAGTAGCTCAAAAAGAGTGACGGAAGAAAGAACCCCACTGCCAGCGAGAATGGCTCGAATAGATTTCCCACGGTTTGATAGCAACAATGTTAAATTATGGTTGTACCGTTGTGAGCAGTATTTATCGTTGGATCACACGACGGCAAATACCAAGGTGAGCGTCGCAATTCTTCACATGGACGAGCAGGCGCAAGAATGATATAGGCTGTATATTCGAAACCGTCACAATGTGGGACCAATAGACTGGGAAGAGTTCACTAATGCTCTAAAGTAGCGCTTCGATGCCTAAATTTTCGATGACCCTGTAGGGGAGTTTAAGGATTTAAGGCAGGAAGGAACAGTTCTGGAGTACTGTGCCTCGTTTGATCATCACTCAAATAGGTTGTCACTGCCAGAAAACTATTTGATTGGTTTCTTCATTAAAGGGCTTCGGCCTGAGATCAGAGTTACGATTAAATTGCACGAGCCTTCTTCCCTGCATCAGGCGTACACATTAGCAAGGAAGCAAGAAGCAATCCTGGCATCAGCTAGTCCCACCCTGATTAATCGGGTTCATCCCACAAGGAGCGTTAGCCACCATTCTAACGTTCATCCTAGAGGCTCACTTCCACCTAACATCTCGAGGAACTGGAGTTCAGTCGGGCTACTGCCTACTCTAGTAGCTACGCCTTCTCCCCAACCTCGAACATTCAAACCGCACAAACCCATTAGCAGTAAGGATTTTGATGAGAAAAGGGCTAAAGGGTTATGCTTCTGGTGCGATGAAAAATACAAAGTGGGTCATAATTGCAGGAAAAGGCAGCTTCAATTCTATTCGTTGACAGAGGACGTGTCGGGAATTGACGCCACTCGGGAGGCACTGGGAGGGGGAAGTATAGAGGGAGACTTCGAGATGCTCCTTTACATAACGTTTGGTTACTGACACCGTTCATGGGGACAATAGACAAAACAAAGAAATCCTATCCCCCATGCTTGTTTGGTTCACGCCCCCACATTTGTGTCATCCGCCTCCGGTAGACATGGACAAAGATATTTGTCCACTCCAAAACCAGAGGACAAAAA
>JANITW010000236.1:79129861-79140753 GCA_027564335.1 Erythroxylum williamsii | reverse complement strand
AAAAGAATTAGTTCTCGAAAAATGAGAAAAAGGCTGTATTTTCATTGATAATAATCTGCTGCTATTACAAAGAATAAATAGGAAAGAATGAATGAAAATTCACACCTATTCTAAAGGCAACAGGTGCTTTATTTTAGCCAACTATTGCCGGAATATCTCGACAGCATTTGACTAATTATTACGCATGCAAAATATCAGTAATTAACAAAGACTCAATCAAAATATTTCCTATTTTTGATAGGCATTCTGGAACTTCTTCGTGGTCTATCATAGGGATTATCCTATAAAATTAAACCTTTTCGAATATTTAGTCTGATTGCTACGAATTGGAGAGGATGTCTAAAAACTGAATGATATTGATTCCTATTTTCTCTCTCTTCGTTGATTATGTGGATTCTTCCCTTTCTGTGTCCCTCTGTCCCTTTCCTTCACTACCGATTCTGTTACGAAATTCTTCTGTCGTTTTTCTTTACAACAAAAGAGAAACAGTAATCCTTAAGGTTGGATCAAATCGTCTTGATTCCAGGGCAAGGGACTAGACCCGTTAGTCGTAATAGATGTGGTGGGTGCCGTTAGGATGCGTCTCTCACAGACACATTTTGCTTGTATTGTCTTTTCTTTTACGAGGTACCAAGCAAAATTGAACTCATGATACTGACCTTTTCATCGTCTAAAAACAACACCAAACTGTACATAAATGCCAGAGAATACCAAATACGGGATGCACAGATTTGCCCTTCTTGAACGGCCAGGATTTTATGATCCCCAACATCTGCAGTGCCCCTCGTATTCCATTTTGTTTTGTCCCTTCATAAAATCTTACACCAAGATATGTACTAAGATGTTCACTACGACTTCCTTAACCTGCTGCTCCAGTGTTGGGGACAAAATGGTCAAATTAGGGCAATGTGGTAAAACCGAGAGAGGAAATCTCAGTTGAGATTGAGAATGAGATCCAAATAATTACATAAGCATCTGATGTGGTCCTTACTCCTTGCTTTTTATGGTATGCAAGTGTTGTGAGGACAAGGATAGGATGGATCTTGTGGTGATTTTGTTACAAAATAGTTGGATCTCTTACCCAAGTTGCATAAAGCCGAAACTAACTCTCACAAAACCAACCTCCCTCTACTCGTTCTTCCTTCTCCCATTTCACTTTATATGCTTTAAGATAAGATTATTCATCGATCTACTTTCGTATTGATGATTGATTAATGATAATTGATTAGCATGTCAGCTAATTAATCAAGAGTTTGGTTTGATCATCTTTGTATTCTAACGAAAAGAGCATGAGTTATGTGGTAAACAAGTGCAATGTGGTCCCCTCACTCGTGGTCACACCAAAGCCGGATCCCCACATAGACTATGATTGATTATACACAAAATACATTAAAGACCAACAAATCCCTAATGGCAATTCCATGCAGGGCACAATCTGCTTCTCAGAAACCAAGAATCCACCATGTCTGCCCAAACCCAGCATCTTCCCACGTGCCATCTCATCTCACACGTGCCAAATCTCCTTGTTCCCACTCTCTCTCCCAGCCGCCTACTGTAATAACATGTATCCTATATATGCTATTCTACACTAAACAAACATCTCCCTGTAGTACCCTATACATTTCACCATCACCAGATCCAACATCATGAAGCGGGGACCAATCGCCACGTGGCATTAACCAAATGATATTTAGTCCCACGTCCCTCAATCCATTTGGCCTTAGTTACCGTTTGGATAAAAACGAACCAAGGTCTTGGAGTCTATTCATGTGCTTGCGTGGAATGCTGGCTTACTTATGAGGACGGCGTGAATCCGTACACCCTAGTCCAACAATATTCGTTAGATCAGAGATCTTTCACACATCGACACTCGTTTGGTTGGTCACGCGGGTTGGGATGGATCTCCAGCAAGAATGAATTGAAGCCATCAAGCACTTGTGCAATTTCTTGGGGGATGGGATGTGTGCTTTCTTTCTTCTGCTCCATCTCCAGGCAACACCATATGGTTTATGTCTTTGTCTATGTCTATGCTTGTGTGGTGGAACTAATCT
The DNA here is from genome assembly GCA_027564335.1 of Erythroxylum williamsii. NCBI lineage: Eukaryota > Viridiplantae > Streptophyta > Magnoliopsida > Malpighiales > Erythroxylaceae > Erythroxylum > Erythroxylum williamsii. The sequence goes on along the minus strand of JANITW010000236.1, from coordinate 79,138,702 downwards.
CTTTGATTTTTTGATCAGATCACTTCTATTGGGTGCTTGTGGAAGTTGTGTGTTCTCCATCAACATGGACAAGGAAAGTAGACGTTCTTGTGGATTTTGTGAGTGGTATTTTCATGAAATGTGAAAGCAGCTTGTTTGTTTGACGTGGTCTTTGTGTATGTGGGTAGCCATCAAAAAGTTTCTCAATGGGAGATGGCAGATTATCTCTTTACATCCAAAAATAATTGACCTGGGGAGAGACAACCTTTTTGTTGCCTTAGACTAACCCTCAACGGAAAGTTTTCATGTGATAGAGATCTCAAGGATCTGTTTCTGGACCAATCCATAACATTTTCCTTTAAATATTTACAGGTTGAAAGGAAATTTTCCTGAAAACCATTTCCTTAATTGGCAGCTAATATAATACAAACACAAATTAACATTAGTTAACTGCATGAAGTAATCACTACAGCTTAATCACATTGACAATCCTATAAAGCTCAATAAAAGAGCTAGATGCTACCACATGGACACAGCATTTCATGATTCCATATATGAAGAAGATATGATTGCAAGCTATAGGCCTATAATGGTAGCTAGGGCAGCTTCATGTATACTAATTTCAGCGACCAGATCTCACTCTCTATGATTGCCCAGATGCCAGAAGCTGCTAGTTCACCAAGACTAAGCTCACTCGATCACATCTGCTGATGACCCATAAAATACACGAGAAGAGAACCCTATTATCAGGAGGATCATGACCATTGAAGTGGCAGACGGAAAGATTTACTTCCATGCACCAAAACCTTTTCGTTTTTGTTTCCTTAGTGACAAAACCACATATAAACAAAACCAATGATATTTTGCCGTTTCCGACAAAACTGACGCCGTGCCTCTTACTAGTACTACCCCACCTGCCCGCTTTTTAGAACATGTTTCCCAGAGGACAATACCCCACATCTCCGACCTTGTCTAGTACAATTGGCTAAATCGTCCGACGTCTTGACACGTGTAGGTGGGCCCAATGTAAAAGAGGCGTGTTTGTTTGAAGCTGGTAGTAAGAAGTAAATAAAGCTGAAGGAGCATTAACTTATGGGTGGTTTTAGGTTTAGCTCCTCCTCTTCTTCCTGATCATGGTAACAGGAGTTAGCTATTGGCATTACCATTTGAGCTATGACCATGTCCAGGCCATCATAATTAGATGTTCTACAAATAAGAAAGACCATATGATCATGATATATAATAGATGAATGGGTGAAGAGAATAGCAAAAAACCCATGTTCTTTTTTGCCACTTCATCACTTCTCTTACTTTAAACCCCACACCTCTCCTCTAGCCATTCTTTTGTCATCTCCCTCTCTCACAAAAACCTTGGAAGTCCTTTACCAGTATCATTATACCATCTTCTTCACCTCTCTCTTGTCTTAGGTTACAAACACTAGCGGGTTTGTTTGTTTTGTCTCAAGATACTCTCGTCAATGGCTACACCCATTTCTATTCTTCTCCAAGAACCCACTAAGACGGAATCCTTTCATCAACCTAGACCCGTAAATAGTAGTACCCGAGGAAGAAAACCCAGCAAATGCCCACCTCGCAAGAAACATCCTCCCCAAAGAGGCATGGGGGTGGCTCAACTCGAGCGTTTAAGGCTACAAGAATGGAGAAAGACGATGATTGAAGCCAACCAAATGGACTCCCTCAGCCACCTTCAACTACCTGTGGATGACCCACTTAAGGTTAATCGCATTCCTGTGCAGTATGCTTCAGTTATCAGTAATACGTCCGGCGGTTTTGGAGTGGGTCATCAGTTCTTTGCGAATCCGTATTTGGTTGGAGCTCCGGTTCAGCTTGGGTTGAGTAGTAGTAATTCTGCTTCGGCTGTTTTTGAGACCTCGAAAGAGCTCTCTTCAATGCCAAAGATCATCACACAGCAGTGTGCTCATACTAGATGTGATATTTGCTTTAAGGTTTGCATTAGATGAATATATGGTTTCTTAATTTTCTAATATTGCTACAAGTGAGTCCTAGACATTATCTGATGCTTTTTCTATTTGGCTTTTGAAATAACACCGAAGTTTATTATTTGTTTCGTTTCATTAAATTGAACTTTGTTAGTCTGATTTTTTACTTTTTGGTTTTGCGCAACGTCCGCGATTAACCGTGTTGCTTGGATTTAAAGAAAACGAAAGGAAAAAGGATGGGAGACTCATTTTGAAGAGTTCATTTTTTTCCCCATCTTTTACTTATATTGTCTTTGACAAGATGATTGTTTCCCAGAAGAAGAAATTTGGTGGGGAGCATATTGTATATAGTGAAAGAAGAGAGGGGTGTGAAGTATCAGTATCACCTAATTTCTAGGGTTCCGATTTCCTAAGTTTCGATCAGATGATTACAATTATGAATTCAGCTTAAGAGCCACAAAGTAAGACTTGTATGCCAATCACAGTCTCAACGTGGTAAAAAGAAACAAAATAAAATATATCCTTCATGCATGAGAAAGCTGGTTGATTACATGATAATTGTATAACTCCATTGTCTAGAAATTGATGTGACATTAGCTTTCCTCTTGATGTTATTTATAGATTGAGATTCTGAAAGTAGGTTTATTAATTTGTAGGGCATGGAGGTCGCGGCAGTTCATCGGAAGGGAAATTCAGCGAATGGAAGAGTTATAGTGGAGTACGAGTTTTTTCCAGGAAAAAGTGGTGATCATAAAAGCACTTGTTCCAAGGACATGGAAGCTTCAGCTGCAGTGGGTACTAATGCATCTAATGCTTCTAATTTTGTTGATTTGTCCCTCAAGCTTTCTTTTTAGATTCAAGAAACATATCTACTTTGGTTGTGTTCTTTTTCTTAGTGATTCGTGTGGCTACCTAAATTCAAACCCAACTTTTTTTAGCTCGTTTTTGTCTTGATATATGGTACTGGCCTTTCCACTATAGTGAAATATGTTCTGGGTTATGGTAATGTCTCTCTCCAATATTGTCAGTTACTGCTTTGTTTTACAGTTCCCACCATCAATTTATCCATGATCGATTCCAGATCGTGGGTTCGGTCTGATCTATCTCATGTATTGAATTTAGATACTTATCAGGCGTTAAATTGCACTCAGGTTTCTGTAGGCCATGGAATAGGTAGCTTTCACAAATTTCTCAAAGTAAGAATGCAATACTTCGGAAATAAGTCCTGCAAGGTTGTTGTATCAGTGAGTATAGTATTTAGCTGTACAAAAACGTTCATGGAAAGTTTAATCTTGATGTCACCAATGGTTATTCATGTCATATTATTAAAATCAAACTCGAGTTTAAAAGAACAGTAGAGAGTAGACATTAATCTCGACATCTTTTAATTCAGCAGAATCATTCTGTTGGTTTATATAAAGACATTGATAACGTTTAATATCTGTTCAGGAGAGGAAAAAATGTATAAATTGCTTTTAAGATTCTTCTCGTCAATGTTACAGATTGATACGACTTCTTCATTAATTGGGGAAGTACAACTATCTAACTCCTATAGCTGTAGTACTTGCCACCGTTGCATGATTAACAGCCTAACTCAGGTTACTTGTGTTTTCTGTCGTCACAAATAATATTTTGGATTTGGCTTGAATTCCTTAAAGTAGTCATAACGGAAAATGCTAGAACGCTCGCAGATGAAGAATGAAGGTGAAATCTTGTTGAACTTGAGCTACTGCTGCATTGTATAAAGCCTGGAAAAGAATGAGGTTTTACTATAAAGCTCGAAAGTCGATACCCTAGCAATATGTAAAGATTGTTTTTGTTAGGAATTAGGCAGAGTGAGGGTTTCTCTTCTTGAACTAGAATACATCTTTTAATGTGCTGAAAAACAAGGAAGAGCATCTCTGCAGCACCGTTTATGGGAGTCAAGCAAACCCTTAAAGGGTATGGCATTGCAAAACGTGAAAAAGATAGCTTCCTAGAAAGCAAAAGTATAAAGAACAGACACACTGGTGAGTGTCTGAGTGTGTAGTTGTGAGAGGTATGTGTGGGTCAGTGGAGTGGCTGCTAGTGATAGTACAGATCCAGGCTCCTACAACACATGAATATATATATATATAATACACAAGTAAGAATTCTGCAGTAAGTGTGTGTGTGTGTATATATATATATATACATGCACACACACAAGCCACAGATCTAGAGAGAGAGAGAGTGGCAGTCTGTGTTAGGCTCAGTATAAGTAAGTTAAGGCTGTGGAAGCTTTTATTAAGTCCCTTTTGATTCATCATACTCCTGGGCTACTTAGTGAGCAGCTTTTCCTTTCTTCTTCCAGTTTCATGCTATTTTATTTTGGGAAAAGTAGTCACTACTGTACTGCCTATGTACATATATATATATATATATATATATTGCCGCTAGCCTCTTTGTTTTGTTTTTCAAAGTACTTGGTATGAATTTCTATTAAGGAGTTTTGCTTTTCCTTTTTTGTACGTAGGAAGCAGGATATGCCACTGCTTTTTTTAATTATCTAAACTTGCATATGCACCCAAAAAACATACAAATTTGATTATAATATTTTTATTAAAATAGAAGGTAAATAACTAAATATTTTTTAATATTTATAAAACATTTAAAATACATTAAACAAAAATAAATTTTATTATTTTAAAATATGTAAATATTCATGTACGACGTGACAAGTTCATGTGTCTTATTAAGGACGAGCTTGCTATTATGCATCCAAACCTTAAGAAAATGTCGTTTCTCAACATGAAAATTGCTGGTCGTGGTGATACAACCCCTCGACACCGTCAACCGTCTTGCTGTGAAAATTCCGGTGGCAATTGCATACGGTGCATTTGAGGGCATTCAAAATGCCTTCGTCACGGGCGGCCAGCGAACTGGCTGCAACCGTCCACCGCATGACAGCCAATGCCAACAAACTTCTCTTGCTGGTTTTCTGGCTCCAGTTGTCGACACCTAACGGAGGAGAAGGTGCCACAAACCTAATTAGGGTTTTATGGGTTTGTGGACACATTAAACAGGACGGCTGAATTTTCATCAAAATTCTGGATTGAAAAACATATTTATATATCCTCCAGCAGGTTATAATCCCAAATCATTGTGTCCCTCACGGAATTCAAAAACTAGATAGAGTTGCCAGTAAAAAGATTTACACTCAAACTCTAACAGGAGAGAAATCGTATACTACAGACAAATTAAGATACATACGAAAGTCTTTCAAACAAAAACTTACTCTACATGTTTCAAAAGGGATTCTACTTTATGTTCAAGAAAAAATGAAAGCAGGAAGTGTACTTTCAAAAAGTATAATCATTAATTAATTACGTTGCAATTGCCTTAACCACTTTTTATATTGTTATTATTACAATAACGAAAGCAACTATTGTAATAATAATAACTTCAACTGCCAAATTATATAAAAAGATGCAACCCATCTCACTTCTTTCTTTGCTTAACAATAGATCTTAGGTTTGAACTTTTATAAAGGATAGAGCCTTGATCAAACTTAAGTCTAAAATTTAGGTTTCATGTTGGGTCATTTGAGTCCAAACTTTTTCAGATTGCCATTGACTCAAATTTTGGCTAAATCAATTTTAATCCATTGAATTTAATTCTGATCGGGCTATATTTGGACTTCCTTCTTAATTATGTTATATTTGTAGTATAATTTTGAGAGCATTTTACTTATATCTTCATAATTTTTTATAAGAGTTATATTCATTTCAGCATATATTTTATTTTCCAGTCTACTTTAATCCTTCAATGGAGAAGGAATGACTTCAAAAATATTTTAAGTAAAGTTTGAAGTTTTTTTTGCATGATTTGAGGATAAGAACTCATAAGACGACACTAATAAGGACTTGTATTCTACAACTCGACCTAAATATAGACCCTTTTTTATGCCTTCCAGACTTGTCTGCAATTTATTAAGTTACCAAGTTAATAGGTAAAAAATTCTAATTTTTAATTGAAGAGAATTCTTAAGCAACATGTGACCAAGATGGGTCTGCATTAGTCTTGGTGCTTATAATTTTAGGGATTTTTAGGTATAAAAAAGAAACAGAGGTTTAAGAGAAGGGAGGGGGAAAGTTAAGAGGAGTCAAACTAAAGCGTCTTGACACAAGAAATGAGCCACTTTGGAGACAAAGAAGGGAATTCGATCAAGATTCAATAAAGAATATCAAGATTCCAAGAATTTATTAGGTGAGTTCTTTTATCTTATTTTCTTTCTTAATTATTATTAGAATTCTTTAAATTGGGATAACGCTAGGTAGAAGGGAAGCTCTTGAATTGAGTTATTTTTTTAGACTTTCTTATCATTAAGGAGTAGTTAAGAGAAAGATTGAAGGAAGACTCATCCTAAGTTGAAAGAAATTTGTGAAAATTTCTTCTAAGTTTTTCTTCTTTACTTTCTTTTATAACATATGTTTGGAAACTAAATCCCAAATTAGGGTTAGGAATGTAACTTTTGTTAGATTTCTTCAATTATTAATGTATTGTTAGTTAACACTTAAGTTGAATTTATTCTCTTTAAACTTGATTTTTGAATTTCTGATTAGCTATCGTAGATTCAATTTTAATGATTGTGTGAAGTATTGAAATGAGAAATATAATCTATGCACTAGGAGAACAAACACTATATATTTAGTGATCGAGATATCAGTTTATTGTGGTAATTAATTGAATAACTACTCTTAATGAATTAGATTATGCTAATTGTGCATCAATATGTAGTAATTATTTTATTAGATATACTTATATAACTTTGAGAGAGGACGTAGATATCTTAGGTTTATTTTTATTTTAACCTTGATAATTAACATTATTTGATAATTGAAATTTCTCATAAATAAAGCCCAAAAGCCTAGCATTTTATTTGCATTGATTTCTATTTTATACTTAATCACCTTGCTTTAGTTTAGTAATTTAGTTGCTTTTTATTAAAATTTTTTAATTTTGTAATAGCTTGTTTTCCATATTAAGAGTTGTAACCTTAGAATATTGCATATGGTCATATCATTGAGAATTCATTAATTGCATTTCCTTCACATGCATATTATTAGCATACACACATGAATTAAGAATTAATACACATTTCAAAGATAATATATTCACTCAATTGACATATTCTTGGATGAATGGTTTAAAATGATCATGATGTAAATTGTGTATCGTTTATATCTTGAATTTTGGTTTAGTGGACTATAATTAGTAAACTTAGAATTTAATGTTACAATTGAAAAATTGATGAATTAAAATATACATTTGGTCTAGAAAAATGTCAAGTGTTAAGACAAATTGACGCATGAACAATTAGGATGACTAAGCCTATGAATGAGTGACATTTGACATAGAAAATAAGTGGCATTTGGCATAGCTAATTAATTGACAAATGGTAGCAATGAATAAGTGACAAATGGACTAATAACTAGGTAACATTTGGCAGCTTATGAAGAGGATAAGTGGCTAGCATGCTTAAGGACACATGTTAATCTAAGATAATGACACCTTACACCTAGTTGAACTAAACAAATGCTGGAAAAGTTTATGTTGTATTTCATCTTCATTCTTCACTCTCTCCACCGAAACCTGCATTCATCTTATAACTCTGCATTTTTGGTTTAAGTCTTGCTAAATGGATACATCAAAATCCATGCTTTTACTGTCACAAAGTTAGGTAAAGAATCAGAACATAGTTGTTCTTGTTATAGTCTTTGATTCCAGCCAAAAAACATACAATTCCCACCTTGAATTTGAGATGATTATGCATGAATGAAGAGATGAATTAGCTTGATTTTTGAGGTGGGAATTTAAGCTAGACAATTGTAAAAGATTGATCTTTATGGCATGTTATAATGAAAGGATTATGATGATTGAATTGGGATGGATTGTATATGCTGTTGATGATGAAGTGTGCTAAAAAATGATACATGAATTGGATACTATTCTGCTTTGTTCTTGATGTATAAAAACCATAAGTTCTAGGTTGTTTTATAGGTGAATTATATTGACATTTAAAGTATAAATGAAGGTAGATTCATGATAAAGATAGGTGTTATTGAAGTGTTCTTAAATTTGAAAAATTAGAGCTGTAGGTGTGTTTGTAAAAAGTGACCATTAATATCATAAGTAAGCATAATTTTGTAAGCCTTAGTGTAACAAAGAAGGAAGTTAAATTAACCTGAAATGAAATAACCTTAAAGGATATGAAATATGGAAATTTTCAGGTGTTAGTGATGTTTATAAGCTTGTAAAATTCATGAAGCATTGAAGGTAGTAAAGTTACACACATGAGTGATGTTGATGATAAATTCTGAAATTTTAATTTCAGCCTTATGTACATGTCAAACCAGCTAAGAAATTTCACTCAAAATTGGTATACTTGGACTTGATTAAGGCTAGGAATGAGCCTAAATTGTTTCTTGATTAATTGATTAAGAGCTTGATAAGTTTATGTAGTTAATTGATGTCATAACCTAAAGAATTGATTGTTTAATATGGTTGAGTTCAAATCTGAAAATTTTGATTTGTTAAAGGAATAAATGAGTTCTTTTGATGCAAACATGATCTTAAGGACATGAGTAATGTGTATAAGATATGGATGAATGAGCAGTGAAGAATATGAGATAATTATGATACTACAACAAAAATGACATACAGTAACACTAGACAGTAACACTTTTGACAACATGTTATAAAATACCTATCTATGGTAACATTATATCTTAAAATGTTATGATTCTTAATTTAATAAATAACACTTTATGATTTTATAACATACAATTTATCATTGATAACAATTTTTTAAGTGTTACTAAACATTATAAAAGGTTACTATTTTAAGATGTTACGAAAGTGATGTAAAATAATGACACTT
>JANITW010000236.1:78899017-78912324 GCA_027564335.1 Erythroxylum williamsii | reverse complement strand
CGCCGCGGCGCGCCTCGGCACACGTCGCGGCGTACGAAGCAATTCTGCTCGTCGCGGCGTGTTCTTCGCACGTCGCGCACGTCGCGGCGAGCAATTGCAGACACGCCCAAAAAATCCAGATTTTCGACAGATTTCAGTTCCAAATCCAGATTTTCTTCTCACAAACCACTCCTAAATAAATCCATACATATCATACAACCATTCCTTAGCTCTAAATCATCAAACAATTAAATTCCCTAACATCCAACCCTAAAATCACCGTCGATAACCCTAATGCTCAAATCCTCAAATTTTCATGTTTAATCCTCCAATAAACTCTATAGATCAACAAATCAAACCATATAAAACAAGATAGAAGTAACTTACTTGGTGAAGAACCTCAAATCTCCAAGAGAAAATGATCACGAAGAGGAAGAAGAGAACGAAGAAGAAGAAGGAAGAAGAAGACAATGTCGTGGGTGAAGAAATTCAAAGGGTTAGGTATAAATATAAAGGATACTAGGGCTTGTTTGGCAAATGGAATTGCCACAAGTCCGATCCGAACCACTTCGAGCCAATTTTTCTAAATTCTAATTTCTCCCGAATTTCAATGGCTAAGCCCTAATTCCTCAATTCAAATTTCTAACCTGTCCGTGCCATTGGATAATCAATTTCGGAACAGAAAATCTAATTAACCAGTCATTGATCAATTTTTCGGTCCGGGCCTATTACTCCGAAAATTCCAGAAAAATTCCTATAAATCCTCAAAATTAGAAAACCACTAATCACATACTCAAATTCTCATTTCTCAATTCTTAAATCAATTTAATTCTCCAATTCCATAAATTGAAGCCCTAAAATATCCAATTCACAAATCAGAACACAATTTGCTAAAATTCACAAATTCTCCAATTCACACTCAGGTCGGAAATCTATCATACATGCATGTACATACTTACACTTATGAAATGCTAAACATTAATCAAATATGCAGAGGCTACGAATACAGATGCACAATACGTATACAGAATACGTATGAGAGGAACTGTACACATCCTATCAGTGACGGGATGTTACATAGTAGACTTGTGATAAACATAATATCAGGTCTTGTAATTGACAAATATAACAATGAACCGACTGCACTTCTATAAAGAGTGGCACCTGCCAAATTTGATCCATCCTCAAGAAATAGTTTAGTTCCTTGAACTCCAGGAGTGTTAATAGATCTAGACTTTCCCAAACTGAATTTCTTTAGCAGCCCTCAATCATATTTTCCTTGTGAAATGAAGATTCCATGTCTGCCTTGTTTAACCTCCATTCCTAGAAAATACGACATTATTCCTAGGTCATTCATCTCGAAGACATGTTCCATTTTAGACTTAAAATCCTTTATGGCCTTCAGGTTATTTCCAGTTATTAAAAGATCATCAACATACATTGAAACCACCGACGACAATTCCAAAGAGTTTGACATATAGAGTAACTTCATTGCAACTTTTCTGAAATCCAAAATTTAAGAGATACTCATCAATCCTTGCATACCATGTCCTTAGAGCTTGCTTAATCCATACAAGGCCTTCTTCACCAAATGAATATTGTCAGGATCGGTTACAAATCCCTCGGGTTGTTCCACAAAAATTTCTTCTTCGAGTATGCCATTTAAGAAGGCAGACTTGACATCAAGTTGGAAAACTTGCCATTTCAGATGGGTAGCAATGGAGAGAAGCATTCTAATTCTATCAAACCTTGCAACTGGAGCAAAGGTTTCATTAAAATCAATCTCATGCCTTTGAACAAACCCCTTGACAACTAATCTTGCTTTAAACTTATTGATTGTCTCATCCAGATTGAGTTTCACCTTGAAAATCTATTTCGGTCCAATTACTTCCTTATCAATAGGCTTAGGAACTAAGATCCAAGTTTCATTTTTGTTAATCATTCGAAGCTCCTCCTCCATTGTAGCTCTACAACTTTCACAATTCAATGCTTCATTGATGTCAGAAGGTTCATATAAAGCTACATTACATCTTGCATAGATATCATCAAGTGTTATGGTTCCTCTGATAGCAAGCTCATTTTTTGAATCTTTATCAACTTCATTTTATTGATCTACAACATCTTCATCAAGTGCATTTTGAGGAGAGGAAGTGACCGATTGCTTTGTCCAGCCCCAAACATTGATTTCATCAAATTTCACACTTCTACTAACATGAACTCGATTGGTAAGAGGATTCAGAATTCTGTAACCTTTAGAAGAGTTACTATAGCCAACATGAATTCCAATCTTAGCACGTTGGTCCAGCTTATCTCTCTTTGCTTCAGGAATGTGAGAGTAGCATACACTGCCAAAAATTTTGAGGTGAGCAACCGAAGGTTTAGTTCCAAACTATGCTTCATAAGGTGTTTTTCCTTCAACAGCTTTGGTGGGTAGTCTGTTTTGAAGATATATAGCAGTGTTAACTGCTTCAGCCCATAAAGTTTTTGGCAAGTTTTTCTCCAACAGCAAACATCGAGCCATGTTCATGATTGTTTTATTCTTCCTTTCACAAACACTATTCTGCTGAGGGGAGTAAATAACAGTCAGCTGATGGAGAATTCCAACAATTTGAAGAAATTCCTTGAATGCATTAGATGTGTATTCAGTCCCATTGTCTGTCCTCAAGGTCTTGATTGACCAGCCACATTGATTTTCAGCTAATGCTTTAAATTTTGTAAAACATTCCAGCACTTTATTGTTCTGTATAAGAAAATAAACCCAACAATACCTTGGGAAATCATCTATGAATAAAAGGAAGTACCTGTTGGAGTTGATTGTGGAGATACTCATTGATCCACACACATCCGAATGCACTAGCTGGAGTTTGTTAGTTGCTCTTGAAACTTGATTCAAGGGAAATGAAGATTTGCTTAGTTTTCTCATTTGACAGATTCCACATGCACCAGAATAGTCACTTATAGAATTCAAATCTTGCACAAGTTCTGATTCCTTGAGTTGCTTCAATGAGTTGAAGCTGGTGTGTCCAAGTCTTTTGTGCCAAAGATAATTGTTGTCTTCAACACATACATGAACTCTAGCTACTGCATTAGGCCATTCAATTGGAGAATAAAATGATGCTTGGATTTGACAGAACATGGTTAATTACTCCTAATACAAGTAATCTATACCTACTATATTACAATACAACTTAAACTTTTCAATAGCACTAAATCAAGTTACATTCTAACAGAGCATTACAAGTAATCCTAGACCGAGTGATGGTTCATTATAGGGTGTATATTGATGCCCCTTTTTTCATACGTTGTAGTGGCTATATGCTTCTGAGTATGATGTAAATGGACATGTCATTGTCTTCAGCTTTGGTGCTCTAGTTCTTGAAATATTAAGTGGGAAGAAGAACAGAGGATTTTCCAACCCAAATCACAACCAGAATCTTTTTGGACATGTACGGATAAATATTTGGCAAGCTTATCTGATGGTTGAGCATATGTTAGATGACTCTTGTGCTGCTTCTCAAATATGAGACGTATTCAATTAGGTCTGTTAGGCGTGCAATAACGACCTGAAGACAGGCCAAGCGTGGCATCTTTGATTGTAATGTTGTCCGGTGAAGGTTCATTGCCTAAGCCAACACAGCCTGGTTTTTTTTCACTGAAAGGCACGTCCCTGAAATGGAATCATCATCGGGAAAGAGCGAACTATCGGCATCTAAAAATGAAATCACTTTTTCCTTGTCGCAGGTGTTAGTGTAATCCTAGTTCTCTAGCTTGGTGAAGCAGTCAAGGTTGTTAGGATTTTTTGCCTGCTATTATGGTGGGAGTGAGTCACGGTTCACATTTTTAGGCTCAAGAAGTTAGTAACTCTGTTCAATTTTAATTCTATAAATTCTTGTACGCAAGCTGCAATTTTTTAAGGAGTGAAATAAAAGTCTCCCCACTTGCTGTCTGCTATTATCTTTATTCTTTCACAGCAACCTCCTGCTGTTTTACATCAGCAGGCAGAGTAGAAGATCATATTGCTTGGAGGTTTTTACTTTTCAATATATGAAAAGTTCTTTTCACCCTCTAATAAATAACTAATTGAAACCAATAAGCCATGACTGGAATGGAACGTGATGTGCATAACATAAGGAATTAGCTTCCTTCTGAAATATCAGCTAATTATTTTGTTTTTCATTTGGCAAAGTACCTAATGAATAGTAAATAAGTATTCCATGTTGTGATCTCGTTTACCCTGCGCGATGAGGGTTCAAGGAACCAATTCAATATGCAATATCATAAAAGTTCATCATTTATTTATTTCAACCATGGCAATTGAAGAAGATAGTGATGAGAGAACTACGAAATTTCAAAGTTTGTCCTACCTTTTTAGATAATCTGATTGTGATATTTACGTGGAGTTGTTCTTGAATAAACCGTGTAGACTGTTCTAAAAGCTAAATGCAAGGTTGAAATCAAAGTCCTGTGGTGACGTTATCAGACAGTTTCTGTATTTGCTGCCTGTTTAATTGATTGACTCGGGTCTTCCCATTCACATCTTTATTGATGCCTCACAAACTTTTCAAGTGAGAAACTTAAAAGTCCATTCCGCCAAGCACTTTATTATTTTTGGTTCGTTGTCTCAAAACTAAGACCAAAAGAAAATTCGCTCATACCAATCAGCAGCAGTAGAATATACTAATGCTGACACAAGATGCTTACTTTTGGGGCCTTCAAGCTCATATTTTCAACTTGCACAGGATGTGATGATAATCACAAGAAAACATAGCGGTCAGGGCAAATTGTTTGGTAATCATGGGACCACGACATTTATTTTTATAAATAAAACCATAATTTTCATTGACATTAAAAGAAAGCTATCTTGTCAAAGATGCCAATTCTGCTGTATATTGACCAGTGTTGGTGATTGGCAATTATACTCTATCACATGTCAGTCGTCACCATTTTCCAAGATCACTATCCATTGACAATAAGAGGGATTTCGTGAGTGGAGGTAGCTTTCAACTTTTACAGGTACTAACATTTTCTCTTGTATATATGCACAATATGGAAACAGAACTCCAAGAGGGTGGTATTCAAATGGAAAGCTCAGTGCTTCTTGTGTTTGCCATTCTGCTCTCCAGCTTAAGAGGCTTTTATACTATAGATACTCTATATCCAGGGCAATCAATGAAAGATGGACACACCCTGATTTCAGCTGATGGAGGCTACGAGTTAGGATTTTTCAGCCCTGCTGATTCTAAAAACAGGTACTTGGGATTGTGGTACAAGAAATCTCCTCAGACAATTGTATGGGTTGCTAACAGAGACATTCCAGCTTCCAACTCTCTTGGAGCGCTAAATTTCACGAGTCAAGGACTACTACTTATTGTTAATAACACAAATGGTATTGTTTGGCAGTCCAATACAACAAGAGCTGCACAAAGCCCCATTGCGCACCTGTTGGATTCAGGTAATCTTATTGTAAGGGAAGGAAATGATAGTGCAGCACAAAACTTTCTGTGGCAGGGTTTTGATTATCCTTGTGATACGATCCTACCAGGACTTAAAATTGGTAGAAACTTAGTTACTGGTCATGATTGGTTTCTGCAATCTTGGAAGAGCACAGAAGATCCTGGCAGAGGTCAATATTTCGTGGCCATAGACATCCATGGCTATCCTCAAGTATTTATAAGGAATGGAGCTAAAGTAATGTTTAGAGCAGGTTCGTGGGATGGCCTACGCCTCACCGGAGTTCCTCGGCTAATGTCTACTTCAACTTTTACATTTGAATTTGTGATGGAAGAGTCTGAAATCTTTTTCAAGTTTGAACTAAATAGTACAGATTATCAGAGGTACACGTTAAACCCCTCAGGACTTCTACAGCGTTTCACATGGAGTGAAAGAACAAATGACTGGGTGATTTTTGCTACGACTCAGGCTGATCAATGTGACTTCTATGGATTGTGTGGGGCAAATTCAAGCTGCAACATCAACGACTATCCTGTATGCTCATGCTTGAAGGGCTTCTTGCCAAATTCTCCAAATGATTGGGGTTCACAAACTTGGTCCGAAGGGTGTGGTCGAAGAACTCCATTGTCCTGCAATGATACGGATGGCTTTGTGAGGCTAGCAAACATTAAATTACCAGATACATCTTCTTGCCGGTTCAACAAGAGCATTGATCTTATGGCATGTAAGAGCCTGTGCTTGAAAAACTGCTCTTGCAGTGCTTATTCAAGTTTAGATATCAGCCACGGTGGAAGTGGCTGCCTGCTTTGGTTTGGAAACCTGACTGACCTAAGAGTATCGATCGAAGGGGGGCAAGACCTATACGTACGTGTAGCTGCATCAGAATTAGGTACGTCATTCTTTTACTCTTCCTACGATAAAGAATTTTTAGATTAATAAAGAACAAGATATCAGTAACAACAAAGGTCTATGCCTCAGATTTATGCTTTCAGTTTGTTATTTTAATAGTAGAGAGAACAGGAAAAGGGTTTGTAACTTAATTTTTCTGCTTACAACAAGGTACCATCAGATTCTACAAACATTAATAATGCAGCTGATTTAAACTCTTCTGTCCATTTCAAAATGGCTTAATGTAATGTAGACTCGTCGGGAAATGGGATAAATAGAGGACGAAGCTGACAAGGGTATCTGGCCAAGCTTTGCTGCGTTGTACAACTTATGTTCATGCTTTTTAACTTCGGTAGCTAATACAACTTGACTTTCTAATTTCTTCAACCACGTCCACCAACCATATGTCCATGCTTTCAGATGAAAATGAACCCTCCAGCAAGAAGAAGCGAGCAGAAATAATTGCAGGAACCGTCTTGTCGGCCTTGACCTTGCTTATACTAGGGATGATCTGTTACGCATGGAGAAGGAATGTCAGGCGACATGGTAAGCTGATACCAACATAAGCATTCAAAACTGAAGACTTACCTAAATAAATAAATTAAAAAAAAAACTGAAGACCTACCTAGCATCTGATATCATTCTATGATAACAAGCTTTAAGCTTGAACAGCATGCCTGATTATTTATTCAGTGATTCATACATCCTGTTGATCTCTTCTGTTACTTTTCTTGCACATTTCCGTTATAGCGAAAGAAAATAATGGAGAGAATGACAACTCTGAAAGCAGAAAAGAGGATATGGAATTACCTATATTCAATATGACCACAATAACAGATGCCACTGATAAGTTTTCAATAGAAAACAAACTGGGAGAGGGTGGTTTTGGACCTGTATACAAGGTAATCAAAAGGCTTGCAATTGGTGTCAGATACCTCTCTATTTACACTCTTAACAATTTGTATGAATGATTTTATAGGGCACCCTGATAGAGGGGCAAGAAATTGCTGTCAAGAGGCTTTCACAGAGTTCTGGGCAAGGCTTGAACGAGTTCAAAAATGAAGTTATATTGATTTCTAAACTTCAACACCGCAACCTTGTTAAGCTTCTCGGTTGTTGCATTCATGAAGATGAAAGAATGCTAATCTATGAATATATGCCCAACAAAAGCTTGGACTCCTTTATCTTCGGTTTGATCCTATTCAGAGTAAATGTTTCTGCTTCTGAATTATTAGTAGTATGCAACTAACATGAATGAACATTGCAATAGATCAAACCAGAAGCACATTGCTGGACTGGAAAAAACGAGACCAGATTATTTGCGGGATTGCTAGAGGACTTCTATACCTTCATCAAGATTCCAGATTGAGGATCATCCATAGAGATCTCAAAGCCAGCAACATTTTATTGGACAATCAAATGAACCCTAAGATTTCAGACTTTGGGCTTGCAAGAACATTTGGTGCAGATCAAACTCAGGCAAACACTAATAGAGTTGTTGGAACATTGTGGGTATCCCTAAACTTGTTAGCTTCAATGTCGTTTTAGTTTTCAGAACATTTCTAGGCAATGATACTTCTTCAGTGGTTATATGTCTCCTGAGTATGCAGTGGATGGAATGTTCTCTGTAAAATCTGATGTCTTTAGTTTCGGAGTCTTGGTTCTGGAGATAGTGAGTGGAAGGAGAAACAGAGGATTTTGTCACCCAGGCCATGATCTTAACCTCCTTGGTCATGTAAGTATTTAGAGTAAGATCATATTCTTTAACCTGGACATCTTTTAGTTATAAAATCCAAAATACTAACCATGATTCTGACATTTTCAGGCATGGATGTTGTGGAATGAAGGCACACCAATGGAGCTGCTTGATAAATGTTTTGTTGACTCGGCCAATCTAGCAGAAGTTATAAGATGCATACATGTGGCCCTATTGTGTGTTCAACAACGACCTGAAGATAGGCCAAATATGTCAACTGTGGTTTTGATGTTGGGCAGTGAAAATCCGTTGCCTGAACCTAAGCAACCTGGATTTTTCACAGGAAGGAATCCAGCTGAATCAGATTCTTCAAACAAGCAGGAATCTTTATCTGCCAACGAAATCACTATGACATTGTTAATACCGCGGTAGTCTCAGGATCAGAAGGAGAAAAATTCCTCATCATAGCAAAGCTGAGTCTTTAGGAATTGCATGTGCATGTCATTACTCCAAGTCCGTAAATATTATGAATCTCTGTAATTGATCAATGGATTTGATTAGCAGGCATGATGTCAAGAAACAAATTCTGTTTCAGGCACTATCCCATGAGTTTATTGCTCCTTACCACCAACACTTGAATAATTACTTTTAAGAATTGTTCTCATCTCAGTCAACTCATCAGATATAAATGAGCATCTGGTCAGTGATTATAGTCCAGCACTTCTAAGAATTTAATGATGCTGAACTATGAAAAAGCAAGATGCGGGAAATCTTGGCTGATGTCCAGGAGTTATTTGCATATCCATGAAAAGAAAAATTGAACACAAAACTTCTGGAAGAGAAGATTTTACCCAATTCATATTCATCCTCTTCGAGTTTATTCAAAAAGGCAGATACGAAACTTTGCAACTGGACATGTTGGATAGACCTCCAGGCTCTTTTAAATTTCTTGGGTATATATTGATTAAGTTCTTTGGAACTCCAAGGTCTTTTAAATTGATTTGAGTGCTATCTTGTAATTTCTTCTCCTTCCTATTCTGCTTAGGGTAGGAATTAGTTTCCATATCATTTTCAAGGTAAACATGTGTCAATGGAGGAGTAATTTTAAACGACAAGGTGAGTAAATAAAGCAAGATGGACATGTGTACAAGTTAAGCAGTGATCATTCGCGATTTGTAAAGTAGTCCACCAAATTTAAAGAGTATAAAAAGGAGAATTTAACTGAGAAAATTATGGAAGAGCAATCAATATATACCAATCTTAAAACATTCTTAGTGATTATAAAACCAATCTTAAAACAAAGACAGGTAAAAGGTTAATTTCAAATATGTTGATTTCACAAGTTAGGAAGGAGAAGATAAATAAATATTCTAAAAGTTGGCAAGTGTAATATAGATCGCCTATCTTTGACTTATTCTCCACCACCAACCCCACCACCTCCCCCTTCCCCGATATCGAATTTATCCAACCATTGGATTCTTTTGAATTAACTTAACCAATATCTGTTGAATTAGGTGGATAACACACAAATTAATAATCCTACTCTCTTCTCCTCCTCTCTCCTCTCCTCTCCTCTCCTCTCCCCAAAAGTCCGACTGCCAGCCAGAACTATTTTTCTAAGCCATGATGGAACAAACGAAACATATTAAAAAGATCGATCAAATCATTCACCTAATCTCACAATTTCAGTATAGGTGGAATTTGAAAACTCCCTTCCTCTCAAAACATATGGGAGACATTATTTTTGTAAGAAAAGGGTCATAATCACTTTATTCTCCTCAATGTCTTCCCATTAACTTGGATCGACGATGGTAATTAAACTATTTTTGTACTAAATAATAAGGTTGTAATTTTAATTGCTTAAAATGAAAATTTGCGCTATTAAGGAGAATATCTCTCCAACAAGTTGATAACAAGTAATTAAGTTAATTAAATGTTGATTAAAACCAATATTTGCTCCTAGATTTACTACCGGATAATCTTGTCTCTATAACCTACTTAAATATTCGCGAGTTTGTTATATTCATTGAGTATAAATAGTTTACAACTCGGTATCCAAAAATCCCCACAAACCTTGTGACTTTATATGGTATAAGATCCTGAAAGACTAAGGTTAATGGCAACTTCCCAAACACACAAATTAAGGTTAATGGCAACTTTCCAAAACACAAACCTCCTTCTTACTGCATCTTCCACCCAATCCTCATTTGTTTCTTTTCCAACCATTGACATTAAGTTAGAATGAGCAAATTATTATTTATGCGGCACAAATGCTCTATAACCTTGGAAGCCTTTGATTTATATGGTTTTATCACCCATAAAATTGTGGCATCAGTCTTCATTCAAGAACAATCAGAGGGAGACACATCTCAATCTTCTATTAAAAAATCCAATCCTTGATTTGCTGTTTGGAAGATAGATGATAGATTGGTCCTCTTGTGACTTAAAACCACCATTTCTGAGAAAATTTAAACCAACATAGTGAGAGCCTCCACTGCCGTAGAGGCTTAGGTTATCCTTGAAAGGGTCTTTCCATCTCAATCTCGTGCTCAAATATTACAATTGCGCTTGCAACTTCAAACACTCTCAAAAAGCTCACTGTCTATTTTAGAGTATATAGAAAAGAAAAGAAACATCACTAATATATATATTAGCCTCTACATCTAACCCAATGTCAGAGGATGATCTTTTCAATTTCATACTTTATGGATTAGTGAGGATTATTCTACTTTTCATACTTATATCAATACTAGAGCTGATCCTGTTTCTATTGATGAACTGTTGGGAATGTTTCTTTAAGAGGAGGATAAAATTGAGCTTTCTGAAAAATCTTTTTTTCGCTGCCAATATAATCTCCAAATCTTCTAAAAAAAAGACCTAACCATAATTCTTCTACTCAAGCTCGTTATGTTAATGGAAAACCTTACCAACAGATTTATAAGGGAGGCCATGATAATAGTAAGTGTGATAGTTCCAAGGTAAGGTATAATAAATCCAAGGTCACATGCCAAATTTTTGATAAACCAAGACATTTGGCATTGGAGTGTTATAATCGCTTCAACCACACTTTTACGGTTCAAAAGGCATCCAAAATATCTGCCTTGATTGCTTCACCAATTTCAATGACAGACCCTGATTGGTATGTCAATTATGGAGCTATTAATCATTTAATCGTAAATCTTAATAACCTATCTGTACGCTCGAAATATGCTAGAGATAAGCAAATCATAGTGAAAAATGGTATGCAACTTCCCATAGCTCATATTGGAAACACTATTTTAATGTTAACGGTGATTCACTTTTATTATAAAATATTCTGCATATTCCTCAAATCACTAAAAACTTATTAAGCGTTTCTCAACTTACCCACGAAAATAATGTTTATGTGGAAATTTATCCTATTTTTTACCTTGTCAAGAATATGCAGGGAAGGGTGCTAATGCGGAGAATGCTTAATCAAGGTTTATATAGGCTAGCTGGCTTCCCATCTTCATCGTCTTCATCTAAACCTTCAAGGAGCGCACCTCTTTACAAACGTTGCATAATTGTACTCTGGGCCAGCCTAGTGAAAAAGTTATTTGAATGCTTGCCTCTAATTTTAAACTTTTGGTAAGTTGAAATAAAAACATGTCAGCTTATGGCCAGTTTCAAATAGGGAAAAGTCATCGTCTCCATCTTCCTGCTTCTCGTATTTGTTCTGAGTCTATGTTTGATTTAGTTTATTCAAATGTTTGGGGTCTAGCTCCCATTTGTTCAAATCATGACAATTGTTATTTAATACAATTTCTTAATGATTATTCCAAAAACATCTAGATTTATTTTATGAAAACCAAATCTCAGGTCTTTTCTATTCTTAAACATTTGAAAGTTATGGCTAAGCTTAATTAAGTAGTAAAATGATTGGAGGGGGGATATCATAATATTTCCTCTTTTCTTTTTGAATTAGGCATTGAACATAGCGTTCCAGCTCCCCACACTTAGGAGCAAAATGGTGTTGTTGAGAGAAGACAAAGAGACACTGTCGAAAAAGGCCTATCGCGTTGTTTAGCTCATGCAAATTTACCACTACCTTTTTGAGAGTATACTTTTTCAGCGACGATATATTTGATAAATCGTTTAATAACACTGAATTTACAATATACCTGTCCATATTAACTTTTATACAATCGTCCACTAGACTACAAGTTTTTAAAAAGCTTCGGTTGTTTGTGCTACCCTTTTCTTAGACCATATAACAAAAACAAACTAAAGTTTCGATCTTAACCTTGTATTTGTTTGGGTTATAGCTCTAAACACAAAAGGATATCATTGTTTGCATCTATTAACTAATAGATTATACATTATAAGTCATATTGTCTTTGAAGAAGAGAAATTTCCATATTTATAGTTAGTTGGGGTACAAAATATTAATCATCTAGATACTCTTACTATGTCCTTACCTTTTTCACCGTTATAATTGGCCATAGAATCTCAACCAGTGTTTTAAAACCCTGACTGGTCATCGAACCGAAGGTCTTATTGGTCACCGGTTTGACCGGTTCATAATTATGCAAAAATTATATTTAATTGAGAACTAGTTTTTAAGGGTGAATCGGACCAGATAGCCAACCGGTCACCAGTCGAACAGGTCGGATCGGCCGGTCCGGTCCGGTTTTCTAAACAGAGGTCTCAACCACCTCCCATGCTTTCTTCTGTTAATTCATTATCATCTAATAAGCCAAAATTCCATTTGTATTCTTTATGTGGTACTTCATCTCCCATGTCTCCTAATATTTCTTATTCTTTTAACTTTCCATTAGAGACCTCACCTCATGATAATGTAAAACAGTACTGACATACATGGTTTTGCCATTCTAATTTTATCTATTTAAAAAAAAGGAAAGAAAGAAACAAAAAAACAAGTTAACAAGAACCTGCATGCAAGCTGTTAGTCACTACATGCAAACTGTTAGTCACTACACAATAGCTTGTTATATATGCAAGCTGTCACACGATCGAGCGTATATAAAGGACCCTCCCTTCCTCCTTTCTTAATATACATATGCATATAAAACATGCATGAGATGTGTGGTGAGTTTGAGAGTAAATTTTAGAGACTCATTTTGTCGGGACCCGACCCAGAGACCGGATCCCAACTGTTGGATCCTGTTCTCGGAACCCAACTCTCTTGCTTAAAATCGTGAAACCTGAGCGTGAGTATTACTTTGAAGGGTTATATTTTTTTTTTCATTCTTGATCCCTTGAACCCTTAAAGACATCATGAATTCATTCTCATGCTCAAAACGCTCCCAAA
>JANITW010000236.1:78697060-78709120 GCA_027564335.1 Erythroxylum williamsii | reverse complement strand
TTGCATGTCTGTTCCCCTGTAATCAACTGAACTATTAAGAAACCTATCCGGATAAAACTTCCCAGGATCAGTCCAGTAACTTGGATCTCTCGCCATTGCCCATGCATTGATAATGACGTGGGTTTTGGGTGGTATATCATATCCATCAATTACCACTTTCTCTCTATTTTGCCTTGGCATTAGCAGAGGACCAGGAACGTGCAGTCTAAGTGTTTCTTTGATTATTAATTGCAAGTACTGCAACTTATGCAGGCCGTCTTCATCTACACTTCCTTTCTGATCGAAGACTTCCCTCACCTCTGCTTGTGCCCTTTTCATCTCAACTGGATTTTTAATCAACTCCGCCATTGCCCATTCCACAACTGAACTTGTTGAGTCAATCCCAGCCAAAAACACATCCTATTGAACAGAAACCAATAAAAAATCAGACTGAGAACATGCATGCATGTTCCACATTTTCATTTTTCCTTGGTTTTTAAAATATAATACTTGATTAAATTATTATTTTTATCAATTACTAAAAATACAATTAAGTAATAAATTACAATCAATTGTACCTTCACGCTCAATAATTTCACAAGATTATGAAAGTGATTTTTTGCAAATGAAAAGTAAACGGTTTTTCTTAAAACCACCGATACCAAAAAAAAAAGTTTAATGTTATTTGGCTACTAGAACAAGAGTTAGGAAAAGGAAATTTAAGAATAAAACAATATAGATCCTGTTTGGCAAACAGCAAATTGCATTAGTTGTTAGCTACTTCTATCAGCAGTTAACTGATAGTTGATCATATCAGTTGATTTGACTAGCAGATGACATCAGTTATTTATTAAAGATGTTTAGTAAAATTAACTTTTTAATATTAGCTATTGATGTGTAAAATAACTTATGGGGGTACGATTAAAAGTAAATTATAAAGACATGAATAATATATTTCTTACTATTTCGTTGGATATTATTATAAGAAATTTGATTTGATATATTTAATTTTACAAAAATTAAGCTTACAACTTTAATTAAAAAAAACGTACTACTACTACTACTACTACTAATAATAATAATAATAATAATAATAATAATAGCAATAATAATAATAATAATAATAGTCTAACATTAAATTCTCTATTAATACGAATGATGCAGTGAGATATATTATATTAGTATTTTTCATATAATATATATGAATTTTATTATTTAGTAAATTAAAATATCTATAATTATAGCATGACATAAATACAATATATAATAGTTATATACTAAAAATATTAATTTGATGTGACTCTTTGTGTTCAAAAACTTAATATTATGGTTTTTTAATGTAAACGAATATTATAAAATTAAATAAAAATTAAAAAGTTTAATTAACCCATTTATTATATTCTTCCAAAATTTAAAACGATAAAAAAATTAACTTTGAAAATACACAGAGCAAAAGTAGAGAGTAAAGTAGAGAACAATACTCTCATTAAGTAAACAATTAACCCTAAAAACTTCTCTTATAGAGCTTTTAGAAATAAGTTTTTTAGAGTTAAATAAGTTAACCAATAAGTCATTCACTAAATATATCAATAGTTTTTAAGATGATCAAAAAGCTAACTTTTAGTTTATGAATTAAAAATCAACTAATAAAATGTTTGCCACACACCTTCACAATTAAGAAGAAATGAATGGATATATGTAGGTACCAGGACTAGGGCTTTGATATTAGCATCGGTTAAGGGGAGTTCAAGATCTCCGCTCTCTTGGAGATTCAAAAGAACATCAACCATGTCATCAGTTTGGCGGGTTTCTACTCTTGCGTTCATTTCTCTGTGCTCTTTAATGATCTCATCCAGTGTCTTGTCGACTTTTTGATGTAAGCTCACAAGTTTATGCTTTAACCCAGTAATTACATGCAAAAATTTTAGGGAAGGAAATACATCACCAAGGCTAAACCCTCCTAATTCCTTTGTTATTTGCTTCAATAATGGTATAAGTGCAAGCTCCTTCTTGCTTAAATTAGAAAATGCCGACCTTGAAATGGTGGTAAAATTTGTAGCCAACAACAGAGAAATGAGTGTGACTGGTGATCCTTCACTGGCACCAATGATTGTCATCATACTCGAAACCTCTTCCCTCCTGATGGACTTGAAAGATTTAATACGTTTTGCACTTAGAAGCTCTAATATTAAAATTCTGCGCATCTGTCTCCAATATTCACCATATGGGGCATATCCAATGTCAGAACAATTGCAAAATAAGATATCTGCTGCAAACACAAAAGGCCTGTCAGCAAATTTGATGTCATGTGTTTTCAGCACTTTTTCTGCTGCTTCCTTTGTAGAAATCACAATAGTTGGCACTTCGCCGAGTTGAAAGTGCATAATGGGTCCATATTTTTTGGCTAATTCTAGCAAAGGGCGATGCGGACCATATGGTAAACAACCAGCAAGTAGGTGAAGGTTTCCGATTATTGGCAGCTTTCGCGGTCCTGGAGGCAGGTTTAGACTGGATTGTGAATTTTTAAAAGCTCTTAATAGTATAAGCAAAGTTGTGAACAGAAAGCACGAAATAAGAACTTGAAGTTGGTGCTCCATGAGGAGATTGGTGTAAGCTCTAGATAGATAATTGTATGGGATTAAGAACATACGGTTTAATTTGTGTTAATTTATAGACTTTGGTGGGATATATTCAATAAGCAGGAGTATGGATACTGTTTGGGTCCTCATTATTCTATTCCTTAGAGGAATTAAATAATTAAACATTATTATGACATGCTTTCCATGGGGCAACATTTTTTCAGCTGCCGGTCTTAACAATGAATTTGACTACATTAGGTGCCACTGAAATGAAAACTCATTTATTGAAAACACTATAACATTTAACGTTTATAGTTTTTCACTCAAGTTTAACATTCAAAATTTTGTTAATATTTTTGTGTAACCCTAACCTTTCAACATACATTAAATCCTTTTATTAATTAAAACTATTTTTACAACTATGAAGCAATTTTCAGATGTACGATACATAACTACAATTAGAATTCGAAAAGATAAAGAAGACAAAGTTATTTTTGTCTCTCAACCAGTAGTACGAATTTCGTACCGTACCGGCCGGAAACCGGTACCGGTATTGATGCAAAAGTACCGGTCAAAAATTTCAATTAGTATTGGCCGTTTTTGGTTAGTACCGGCCGATACCATAAATACCAAAAAATTTCGGGTGATTTCGACTCTGGTGGTCTCCTCGAGCCTTCCTCTTCTCGTCTGTCCTTCTGTCGAGTCTTCGCTCTTCTCCCTCGCGTCATCGGTCGTCCACGCCAACTTCAGCCTTCTTGTTCGTTGTTTAAATTTTGAAAATACATAAAACTCTTATACCTCATCCAAGGCCAACAAACATTAGTTGCAACCTAACTTTAATCAACATCTTTTTTTAGCAAATTATATATTTTCCTTATATTTTAGGATTTCTATTAATTTAATTATTAAAATTCAAAATTTCGATTTCATTCCTTTGAAAAAAGGGATATTTTGTTTTGAAGCTAAAATTTTGGTTCTTATTGTATATACTTAATCTAATAGTTTTTTAGAAAATAAATTTATATCAGAAGAACAATCTATAGTTACTATTCTTCAAGTATTCGATGATTAATTTTTTAGATATAATTAAAGAATTTTAACGTAATGAAGGCAAAATAAGAAGTAATCCTAAAGTTCAAATATCATCTTTCAATAATAAGGCACAATAAAAAAGACATAAAATTAGAAAAAAAATTAGAATTAAAAAAATGAAAAATAGGATCAAAGACACAAATTTCCCGTGATGTTTAAAAAATCTTAGAAATTTTTTTGATCTTTTAACATTCTCAAAAGAATCTCATTTTAGTTTTCAAATTTTCAAAAAACAGATCATTTTTTTGGACTTCAATTCGGTAAAAAACTAACGGCAAAATGTATACAATATAAATATCAAATATGAATTAATTGAATGTCACTAATATAATAACTTAATTTAGTTTTTAAATTCAGATCAAATTAATCAAAATTTAACTTAAATTAATAATTATAATAAATTATTAATTTAAATTAAATTTAATTACTTCAACGCAATATTATGATAATTCATTCGTAACAATTATAATAACCATCGGAAGTAATCTACGGGAATGTGGTGTCGTTTTAAATGTCGCCCTAAAATTCTGGTAATTGTGACAGGTCGGAATGTGGTGTCATTTTAAATGTCGCCCTAAAATTCTGGTAATTATGACAGGTGCAGAATGTGGTATCATTTTAAATGTCGCCCTAAAATTCTGGTAATTGTGACAGGTGCAGATTGTGGTGTCATTTTAAATGTCGCCCTAAAATTCTGGTAATTGTGACAGGTGCAGAAGGTCAGCACTCCTAAAACTACGTTAATCTCAAAGTTTACTTTATATCCCTAATAATCTCAATCTCAATCACGCGTGAATCATTTATATGAATATAACTCTATATGCATTCTAAAAACATTAATTACATACCAGTCCCCGTTAACATATATAAAAACTTAAAAAAGCATAATAGATCTGCATGACAATATGATTTTTGTGCAGGATTACGAGTCCAAAGAAACAGATCCAAAACTAAAACAGAGAAGAGACGATGCAACCCTTAATTGACATTCGACTGCTAGCTTGCTGAATTAAGTGTAAAATACTAAAACGATGACATTAGTGTAACATCGACTACAGCCTTATTGCTGTCCTTATAATTACTGACCTTTATAAAGAATTGATTATAGTTATTAGCTCCTCGCATTTGAATTTGTTTTATTTTTTATTATGCTTTTTTGTTTTATGATACTTTAAGATAATTTAAAATTAAAATACATTTGAAATCTTTATCAAATTTAATAATTATTAAATGAAATAACTATATTTTATTATCCATTATTAAGTAATATTAAATAATTAAATAATATATATTAATTGATTGTAAATAAGATTTTGAAAAATATAAATATAAAGTAAAATAAAATAATTTTGATAAATTATGAAAATTGTATTAAAAATTAAAACAAAAAAATTAGAAATAAAAATCAATAATCAAAGTAAAAGCGTGTTACAGCGGTTTCCTAACGCGGGAGCTGTGTTAGTTTTCTATAATCCTTTTTACAGTACTCATTATAAACTTCGTGTATAATTTAGATTTTTTTTCCAAGAAGTTATTACATCCTCGAAAATCACTCTTTTTTTAATTTAAAATTCATGAGAGCTTGAGTGTATGCATTTGACTGCCATTTTATTAGAGTTATTTATTTTAATCCAATGTGAACTTTGTTGATCTTCCTTAAAAGACAGCTTGATCTCCTTGATCATATCGGAAATTCGTGAGATTGTTTTGTCAAAGAATCTCCATCTTACTTGCAGTTCCAATGTTTGCACAGCTTTATGCCTTTAAAAAATCCTTTTGTTGCTGGTATTGTTACGGTATGAGGCGCTAATCTTTTGTGCTGAAGATTTTTGAATGTCAAAAGCATGTTGTAGCTACTGCTTTCTATTTTTCATTTATGTTGTAGTTGTTGATTTGTAGGATAAGGGCTTTTCCTTACCTTCAACCTATGTATTTATCTCTTCTTTCATTAATTAATTTCTTATCATCAAAAAAAAATCTTTATCGCTTTTTGCAACCTATCATTATTAGTAATAGTATCTTAATTGATTTTGATACGATGCTATACTGATATTAATTAATATTGGATATCATTTTAAATAATTTAAAAAATATAAAATAATTTCTAAATTTTTTAAAATTGTAAAATAATTCTTTAATATATTATATTATATAATTTATAATTTTACAACAACCTTGTTTTCAAAAATTATAATAAAAAAATTTTGAAATAAAAATAATCTATTTATTTATATTACTTTTATCATATTTCACAAATAACCACAATTACTATAAAAAAGATTGTTTAATCAATATGCAAATATAAAACTAATGATAATATAAAGGACATAAAATATTACAATTTCTTCATATAATAAATAATAATTACATCAAAACATCAAATAAAAAGAATAGTAAAATTTCATGATTATATAAGTATTACAATAAAAGTTCATATCAAGGAACACAACCAATTGGAAGCAAAACCTAAAAAATATTTGCAATTAAAGGTTTTATATTTATAGTGCACATATAGAATTTAACATATGTATCAAATACAAGTAAAATTAAAAGAAGAAAAGAAATGAAAATTTTGGAACTTCATTTAATTCAATATCTGCTCAAATTGTACTAAATTCTCATCATTAAGAGGAGCTTCATCATTATCATCATTCAAATTCATTACACTAAATGATAAGTCAATACTTTTCTATCTGTGATTATCATCCAAGTTACTCTCTTTTATCAAACTTGGTTCCTCAAAAACTCAATCCACCAAAAGATTGATATGGTTAATGTGAATTAGATTTACAAAACTACTTATTATATTAAGAGTCATAGTAAACAAATAAAATTAGATTATTAAGAAATTCTAAAAAATTATATTCAACTTAATAATGATAATAACATACCTTTATCAAAATTTTAAATTGTATCAAACAAATACCAAGTTGTTTAATCTTTTGTGTTTCAATATATTCCTTTTCTTAGAATGGATGAATTCAATTGTATTCCAATTCTTTTTACGTCGTATTGTACTCACACAGCACGATTTCCAAATGGGTCCTACCAATCAACTTTAAAACATCAAAAGTAATATTATAAACAAAATAAAGTGATGATTAGTTTCCAATATGTAATAAAAGTGAAAGTAAAAACCTGGATTAAGTTGTCACTTTGACGAATAGAAATGGGCATCCCAAAATTACAAGAAGCATCGTTATAAACTTTTAATTGCGAGCTTAAAAGATCTTGCATCATCTTATACGCAAAAATTATTATAATAGTTATTAACTCTAACTTTCCTTGTAAAACTTAGTCTAAGTAAATACTATGATTAGAAAATGTCACAGCTGTAAATAATAGAGTAAGGGTTGTCTTTTTCATCTCTCATTGATGACTATAAGATAAGTTGTGTACAAAGAAGGCTCACTTTTCATATTAGCCTTGATTGCTCCCTTTGCCATCTGTATGACATAGTAGAAAAATCCATTGTCACCTTCTTATCACTATCATCTAGACAAAGAACCCTCACTAAAGCTTATAAACATGGATTGCAAATTAACATTAAAACCAAAATTCAGATCTTTATATATAATTCTAGAAACCTCCGCTCCAGCATTAGACATAGCATACTGAGATGCGACTCACTTATCATTTGTAAGCAGTTTCCCAACTCCTTTTTTATCATAACAAAATATTAAAGTAATATGAAATTATTCGTAGATCTTGTAATAGGAGGATGAAACAAATTCTTATTGTTGGTGAAATCCTTTCTTATCAAATTCAGGAGCCATACACAATTATAGATGAGTTTGGTCACTTTTTTTTTTAATTTTCTACACAGTTTCATCAATAATAGAAAAGTATGTAGCATCTCCTATATTTTCTAACATCATGTTAATGCACCATGCAACACAAAGAGTCCAATAAAAGGAATTATATCCACTTTACAATCTCTTTCCAGGTTCTTTGTAAGTAAAATAATTGTCAATAATGGATTGAAGCTAAATCCATTCACAACTTCATCAAATATCTGAAACATAGTATCATCATTTCTAATAAGGCCTTTTATGGATAAAAGCCCCTTTATTTTGATTGATCAAGCATAGTAGTTAGGAGTTTAGATATCACATTATAATATGAAATCAGTCGAAAGTCATCTAATGAAAGGTTAAGGATTTTTAGCACCAGAGTAATATAAGTTTTGTTGAACTCCTTAAGCATACTCCTTGGCTAAAAAAATTATAGTATTGTATTTGAAACTAGCTCAACTGTTAAACGCTAGTTTTCTAGGAAAAAAAGCATTAAGCCTGCCTGGGCCTAGGAATTTATAGGGTTCTATTTAAAGAGAGTATTCTCAATATTACTTAGCTCAAAAGGTTTCACCAATACCTCCTTTTATTGGGGAAAGAGGAGGTCAAGTTTGAAGTTATCCATCTCAGGCATTAAGGATCTTTGGCAATTGCTTGATCCCATAAACTTTAAAAGGGATTAAAGCCCAACATTTTGATCTCATTCTACCTTTGTACTAACTCACCATTCATTACAAGAAAAATGTCATTTAGTGACAGATATTATCAGCGAAAAACCTAAACATTTTATCGGTAAGATAATTTAGCAATGGAATTTACTGATGGACCAAGACGTCGTAAAAATGATCGTAGTTAATAATTTCCAACAAATAAGAGAGTGTCCATCGGTAAATTTACTGACATATAATTTATGTAACCTTTAGTGCATATATTGACAGTTGCTTATGCGGTCGATCGTCGGCAAAATTTGTCCATCGGTAGATTTATAGACGATATTAGTTATTCTGTCAGTAATTTTATTACAACATTACCGACTGTCATGTTTGTTCCGACGGTGAGTATATCAACGGTTATTCTGTGGCAAATCCTATCGGTACAGTTCATGATGGAATTAGTTTTTCCGTCTGTTAGTTACTATTAATACTACCAACAGTTCGTTGTTTTCCGTTAGTAAATAGAATTGATTTTACCGACGCACTTTTGTTTTTCAATCGGTAAATTAACAAAAAAATTTTAAAAAAATTGTCATTAAATTTTATTGATGATCTTATGATTGATGCATAATTTAAATAGTTATGAATTATCTGTACATAATAATTTGATTTGCTTATACATTTAATTTGTTTAAACATAAAGTTGATTGATAATATAAAGTTAAAATTATCTTAATTGTACATAATAAGTATTTGTAATTCAAATAAAATGACTATAAGTACACTATTGATTTGGTGATCATGGGATGCCATAATTATTGCGATGAGGTGCCGGCCCTCCCTTTCAACTCATCTATCTTATTACGGAGTTGAGCTATGTACTCCATCGACTTTTGCAATTGAGTTGCCAATATCTGCACTGTGCTCCAAAGCTCATGGACTTCATTGGTTATCGACTACTTGCTAGATATTATTGTATTGGATATGGAGGATTGTGAATACCATGTGTTTGCAAATGAACCTAAGCCAAATATCTTTCCACGATGGTCCTTACCACCCATTGCGTGAAGATAAGTTTGAGTCTTATCAACATCTTCAGACTGCTGAGACTGTCGTTGAATGCTTTCTTATATTTAAACCTATCAAAAGGCAATGTTTATATTAGTGAGTGCCAATTATTAAGCATTAATATTAAACCATAAATTTCACATATATTTAGTTCTCTACATCGGGTGTTAACGAATGTTACATTGTCATGCTTCTTATTGTGATTTCAACTAGATTGTATCGGCTATGCACTTTTGTACTAACATTGGAGTTGGATCAAACTAGTCATACTTAAATATCATACTTCGATTTATTGGCAATGCAGGGTATTCAATTTTAAGTATGTCAATAACTTTACCATAGTAATCCATCAATTCTCCCTGTATGCAAACTTCACTATTTATTGTTGCCATGCTATGATTATGATAGTCTGTATGATATTTGTATCCATTAACTAAATACATCGGATACGATTTAACAGCTCACAAAGGTCTCTTCATAAGATCACATACAAACTTGTTCTCTATTGAATTTTCTAAGGCCTACATAAAAGAAATTATCATATTAAACAATATAATGTCATTTGAACACTTAAATCTTATAATTCAATCATTTCAATATTTGTAAGTGAAAACTTATATATTTCTTGAACCATCGAGGAAAGTGTCTTCCAACTTCTTTATTGATATCATCTTGTGTTTTATCAAGCATTAGCTCGCTTAAAAATTCCTTGTATAATCTAAAAACTTTGTTATGTATTTCAGTTATTAATAACAATAAATTAGAAGACCTAAATAATCAATTTCAACTTACTACCTGAAAGGTTGAACCTCTTGATAGTTCAATAAAATGTAACCATGGGCAACCTCAATTTCTTCCTCTGTTAACATTCTTCTTATTGAATGTCCATATATTCATCTAGGATATGTGAAAATAGATAAATGACCATCAACATCACTCATTCCTCCACATCATCATTACGAGGAACTTTTCTTTCTCTTGTATGAACATGTGACTCAAAATAATGTGGACAAAATGTACTAATTTCCTCTATTAAATAAGCATTACATATCGAACCTTCAACTCTAGTCTTGCTTTTAGCATATTTCTTCAAGTGATGCAAATACCTATATTAGCGAATATAGTTATTACAATTTAGTTGTTAAAACATGTTATCACTTTAATTACAATCATTTTTGTTGAATTA
The DNA here is from genome assembly GCA_027564335.1 of Erythroxylum williamsii. Lineage (NCBI taxonomy): Eukaryota > Viridiplantae > Streptophyta > Magnoliopsida > Malpighiales > Erythroxylaceae > Erythroxylum > Erythroxylum williamsii. The sequence goes on along the minus strand of JANITW010000236.1, from coordinate 78,698,769 downwards.
CCTCTCAAACAGATACATTCATTGATATTGAACTAGATCGGCTAATTTAGCCGTATGTGCTAAACGCACAAGTAGATGCTCCATACAGTTAAAAAGGCTTGGAAAAAATGCCTTCTAACTTGCACAAAATTACTGGAATTTTCATTTTTAATTTTTCTATTTAAGCCAACTTGATTTGAGATATGTTAAACTTTTGAAAAACAAACTTAATTCTGTTATTACTTCCCAAACTTTATTAGATTGCTACTCTTGAAATGTAATTGGAATTATCCTTTACATAAGCACAAGACAATCATGACTTTTCATCCCAAATAATTTGTACTTCCTTATGTCCACACACCTTGCCATGTTTGAAACATAACCATCATGAAACTTTAGACTTTTCAACCATTCACACAATATTTCCTTTTGTTTTTTTATCCAGAGTGTGATATGCTTTCGGATATTTACCGGTGTGAAGATCTTCATGTAACTCATTCCTTCTACAAAAAAGTTTCAAATTAGCTCGTGGTTTTGCATTGTATTTTATCATCCCTTCAATGTTCATTATGGTATTGAACAAATTGCTAAAAATATTTTTTTTCAATATTCATCACATCTAGATTATGATGTATCAAATTAGTTTTCCAATATGGCAAATTCTAAAAGATAGTTCGTTTTCTCCAACTAAAGTTCTTACAAATGCATGTATTAACTTCATCAACTTTAAATTCTATAACTTTCACCAAGCCTAATTGCTCAATCTACTGCAATATCTCTTCACCAGCTTTGTGTGGGGAAGGAGGTGTTTTTACCATACTATTCGTAATGAATTTTTGTTTATTGCATCTAAATTGATGATCTGGAGGAGGAAATTTCATGTGGTTGTCAAACCAATATGTTTTGCCCTCGTTTGGAAGATAAAACGCATTAGAATCATTGCCACAATAAGGGCAAGCCAATTTCCCTGTCATGCTCCATCCAGACAACATGGCATAAGCCAGAAAATTACTAATGGTCCACATCAAAGCCACTCTCAACAAAAAATTTTGTTTTAGAGACACATCATATGCCTCAACACTATATTCCCAAAGATGCTGCAATTCAGATATCAATGGTTATAAGAATACATCAATTTTATGCTTTAGATTTGTGGGCCCTAGCATAATCACTATCAAAAACATATGTCTCTTTCATACACATCCATAGAGGCAAATTATAAGGTGTAATTATGATTGACTATGATGAATATTGCTAGCCAGATTGACCAAAAAGTTGGAATCTATCCGTCAACAATCCCAACCTAACATTTCAACTTTCAACTGCAAACTCATAATGAGTGTCATTGAAATGTTTCCATGCCAGTGCATCTGATAGATGATATATTATTCCATTTTCCTGTCTGTGTTCATTATGCCATCTCATGTGAGATGCAGTAACATTAGAAGCATATAGTCTTAGAAGTTTTGAAGATAGCGGGAAATAATACATCCGCTTCTAGGATACTAATTTCTATTTCATAGGAAATCTAGATAGACTATAAAATTTGCACTCTTGTAATTCCACATCATCTCCTCAATACAACATACATCCCAATTTGCAACAATCAATCTTTTCAACAAACAAACCAAGACCCCTAATAAATTTCTTCATATTGTAAAAACTATCAACCATTGTATGATCAGGAGGCAATGATTCATTATACCATCCAAGAATTTTATCAAAACTAT
>JANITW010000236.1:78310509-78326486 GCA_027564335.1 Erythroxylum williamsii | reverse complement strand
ACAAAGAACAGTGATTAGGAATATAGAGAAAGGTAAGGCTATCCCGGGTTGGAAGCTTCTGCAAGAAAGCAAGCCATTAGGTAAAGGAGCATCGAGGTAAACTAGATTTGGCCCAAACCAGTTTGTACCAAGGGACCTCTGGGGGAAATGAAGGAGGGGCCAGATGTCTAAATAGGTCCGAAGAGACCTCACCCCAACTCCAGGTACCATTACGGATCACATCTGACACATGTGCAGAGAGTGGAAGCTCTGAGCCATTAATCTCGGTGTAGATAAGGTTTGCAGGATACCACGTGGGTGCCAAGGATCCTGCCATAAAAGAGTAGAAGGACCATTTCCAATCCTAAATCTGAATTGAGAACACAACTTATCCCGGACTGCTAAGATCTTTCTCCAACTCCAAGAACTATTATAGGTAGGCTGAGCACTCCAGAAATTATGCCTATGCAATATTATTGTATGAACCCACTTCACCCAAAGAGCTTCCCTATCCTCGAACAACAACCAAATCCGTTTACCTAACAGGACTTGATTCCAAGTTGTCAAGTGTTTAACTCCTAAGCCCCCTTCCTTTTTAGGCCGACAGATGTCACTCCACTTCACCCTAGCCTGAGACTTAGAGACTACCTTACCTGCCCACAAAAAATTCCTAAGTTTTGCCTCAATGTCCTTAAGGATAGAAGACGGAAGAATAAGATGAGAGGACCAGTAGACATGGAAGGAAGAGAGAACTGAGATAACCAGTTAAAGTCTACCCGCATAGGAAAGGCTCTTATGGGTCCAATGATTGATCCTATTATCAATTCTATCAAGAAGAGAAGCGCAATCCCTCCTAGAAAGACGACCAGTAATGAGAGGAACACCAAGATACCTAAAGGGAAGAGATCCTTATTGTAAACCCGACACTAGATGCATCCTATGGCTTAAATGGCTAACATCCGGGGATAAGTAGAATTGACTTTTAGAAGTGTTCATTTCCATGCCTGAGTACATAGAGAAGGAATGCAAAGAGTCAAGAAAAATTTGAGCAGAAATCAAATCCACATGACTGAACATTAAAAGATCATCCGCAAAGAGAAGATGGTTAAGCTTAAGGCCCTGACTTCTCCAATGATATTGAAACTGGGGAGAGATGTCAGTATTCAGTCTCAAGTTCCTGGAAAATACTTCCATACAGATAAGGAAAAGGAAAGGCGAAAGAGGATCCCCCTGACATAAGCCAGATTTACCTTTAAAAAATGGAGTGGGAGAACCATTGACCAAAATAGAATAAGAAGGGGACGTAATACATTCTCGAACCCAAACTAAGAACTTCCTCGGAAAGCCTAATGCTTCTAGGGTACTAAGCAGAAATTTCCAATGAATAGAGTCATAAGCCTTTCGAAGATCCACTTTGAAAGCACAACGCTGATGGGAATTGGATATGTGATAGTTCCTGAAGATTTCTTGAGCTAAAAGGATATTATCGCCGATTCGGCGATTTCTGATAAAAGCACTTTGATTTGGGCTGACTATCTGAGGAAGGGTGAGACTGAGCCTATTAGCCAAAATTTTTGCTATAACTTTGTAAAGCATATTGCAACAAGAAATAGGTCTAAAGTCCTGAACAGTTAAAGGAGAAGCAGATTTAGGAATAAGGGAGATGAAAGTAGAGTTTAGCTCTTTGAGCAGCCTACCATGGATGAAAAAACTCTTAATAGCTTCAGTAACATCTTCCCCTATAATGGGCTAGGCATTACGAAAGAAGAGCCCATTGAAGCCGTCAGGACCAGGGGCCTTATTAGGGTGAAGGGAATGGAAGGCCTCGTGAATCTCTAGAGATGAAACATTAGCAATTAGGGCTTGAGAAGAAGCATCCGGAAGGGGATGAGGAAAGAGTTGGGCTACAAACTCCTTGCAGGAATGGAGATTCTTCTCACTACCAATAGAATCTTTAAAGTAAGTAAGGAAGTGGGATTGGATATCTGCAAGATCGACAACCCGTCTGCCAGGACTCACCTCAAGCGAAAGAATGGAGTTTCGGTTCCTATGGGCAAGGAGGGAATTGTGAAAGAACTTAGTATTACGATCACCCTCCTTAAGCCATTTGATTCTAGAGGATTGTTTATAAAAAGATTCCTGGTCCGCTAGAGATCTATAAAGATCGCTAATGGCCTCTGACTCCCTTGCCAACAGAATTGCAGTACTAGGGGAAACCTTCAGAAGGTCCTGAATGGAATTCAATTTAGCTTGACATTGTTCAACCCTAGCATTAATGTCACCTATCTGATACAAATTCATAAGTTTAAGCGCTTGCTTAACTTTCTTAAGCTTAGTAACAACCCTAAATAATGGAGAGCCGAAAACGGGAAAAGCCCAGGCATCAGCTACAATCTGGAGGAAATTAGGCTGATCAACTAAGAAGTTAAGAAATCTAAAGGGACATACATGTTTAGGCTGAGGACCAACCGACTTCACCACTAAAGGAGAATGGTCAGAAATTTGAGGGTTATGAATGACACAATGAGAGGAAGGAAACTGAGAGATCCAAGAGGAATTGATGAGAGTTCTATCAAGTTTACGGGCTGTGAATGAGGTACCTAACTATTTGTTAGACCAAGTAAACCGTGGGCCACTAGAATTTAAGTCAAAAAGCCCATGACCATCAACAAATTTTCTAAAAGCATTTTGACTACTCTGAACATTCAGGCTAAGGGGGGCAGAATCCTGTGCATGAAGCATTGCATTAAAGTCACCTGCTATCATCCACGGATGGGAACCAACAGTCTGAGAAATTCTGGACAGATCATTCCATAGGCGTTGCCTAAGGGTCAGATTATTAGCTCTATACACACAAGAGAGAAGGAAGGGCCTAGAGCTTTATCTCGGGTGGATATCAACGTGGATGAACTGATCCGAATAACAGAGGGTAGAGCACTCTAGGATTGCTGGATTCCAAGCTAACAAGATCCGGACATTGGGAGAGTGATCTAAGTTGCTAAAGGTATCCCATCGAGGAAATAAAGAAGAGCAGACACTTTGCAAGATATTTAGAGATCTAATTCTAGTCTCTACTAAACAGACAAAAGAAGCTGAGGTTTTCCTAACACTCATCAAACTTTATTTTAAAACTCAATTATATTGAAATGATTAGGCGCATAGAGTATATCACGACTCAATTAAGCCTGAAAAGAATAGGACTCGCATAATATTATTATGAGTAAAAAAAAAGATTTACAGTATAATATTCACCAATTATAAGTTATAAAATAAGAATTATAAATTAAAACTTATAAAATTGAGATCCTCGTAACTTTTTTTTTATCCTTGAATTTATTTTTAATATATGAAACAAGAAGAGGAATAAGGATTTATAGGTGAATCAATCTAATTATAATCATACATTTTAATTTATTCTACTTATTACACATTTTAACGTTTATTTTTGTCCGTACATTATTTATCTCCATTTAAATATTTTGTAGGAATATTTAAATTTTATAACAATCTCTCACTTGAAGATTTGTTTGAAAACTAATCATTATATTTTCTCACATGAAGATTTGATTGAGAACCATTTATTTTTACACCACCTTGTTATTTTAATGTTGATTACATTTTCATCATGTTGCATGAGAACTGACACTAAACAATCTTGTTACTATTAACTATTTTGTGATAAAATATATTATATTCTCTATGGATTTTTTTATATATCCATAGTTCCTTCTTATACTTTCTCATGAACAAAGTGAAACTAAACTTATACATGCTTAAAGAAAGGATAGACTCTAGATGCGAGACATAAAAGAAAGGATAGATTCTAGATGCAAGACACTCTATAAAACAATAAAACCTTTTATTTTTTATTCTCAAATTCTTCTAACGCTAGTTTTAATCATATTGCAACTTTATTGGATTTTGCAACAGTTACTTGTTTTTTTTTGTTGATGTAACCATAACTGATGGTCGCTTTAAGGTATAACTTACAACCTCGCTATTAAATATAAACACATAATATGTAATGAATTTTCTTTTATTAAAGCCATTTGTATAATCAAAGTCAACATATAATTTGATATTAAGGTATGATCCTTAATATTATAATGCAACATTAGATCCACTTAATGTATCTTAAAATCTTCTTTATAGTATTCTAATACTCTGCTAGAATTTATCACATAGTGATTTAAAAATCCCACTGTATGTGTAATACCTAGTCTTGTACAAATTATAGTAAGCAATAAATTCTTTGTTGTAGAGTAGTACTTAAGACATCTACACTTTCTTATTTTCACTTTTACCAATCATACTAGAGGATAAATTGAAATTAACATAAAGAGGGTAGATATTGAATTGTAGTTTTGCATAATAAAGTGCCGCAAATTCTTCTTTAATTAGTTTTTATGAGAAAATCAAATCTTACCCTCAATTTTTCTTAATAAATTTGCATTCTTAGAATCTTATTTATTACTATTAGGTCCTTCATTTCAAATTCATTAACCAACTATCTTTTAATGCTCGAATATAATCTTTGTTATGGCCTACAACCGATATGTCATCTACATATAATAAAATGATAAAGAAATCATTATCCTCATATCTCTTAAAATATATGCAAGGTCTGCATTAAGTTTGCTATATCAAATCTCATAATGAAGGAATTAAATCTCTTATACTAACACCTTAACGCTTGTTTAAGACCACAGAAAGATTTTTCCCTTCTAATTGGAAAATATAAATTTATTCTTCAAGTTTTCCATAAAGAAAAATATTTTTCACATGTAACTATTCCAAATGTAAGTTAAACACATCAGACATTGCTTATACTATTCTAATTGTAGTAAGTCGAACCACATGAAAAAAACATCTTGTTAAAGTGACTTCCTTGTTTTTGAACATATTCCTTTTTCATCAATCTTGCATGATATTGCTCCAATTAATCATTACCATTTCATTTTGATCTTTGAGATCTATTTATTAACAATTGGCTTCCTTTTTCTTAATGTAACAATATAAGTTTCCAAGTTTTGTTTTTTAGAGCTTAATTTCTCCCTACATTGTTACCATCCATTGAGAAGCATATAGACTATTAAGCACTTCTTAGAGAGTTAGTGCCTCTTTATCCTCTACTAAAAAGTAGTATGCTATATTTCCCTCCATTATATAATTTTTTGGGTGATTTATTATTTGATTTAATAGACAAACTTTTAAGGTCTCAAACTTAAGCTAGTTATTAAACATCTTACTTTAGTGTTACTTCATAGGAAGCCCTTTGTAAAAAATTCTTTTTCACCTATATTACAGTCTCTAAACTTTTTTTTTTGTGAAGTATAACAATCTCAATACAATTTATCTTCTAAAAAGGTGACATCCATGCTAACAATAACTATGGGAACAATGGGATGTCATAATAGATATCTCTTCACTTTGTTGGCATATCCTAAGACTTTCTTAAATTTAACATCAAAATTTACAAAATTTTTGATATTATACATCATGTAGATAAGACTTTCAATTATATATAAGTTGGAATAATTCATTGGCTTCTTAATCCACATCTCTATCGATATCTTCAACTTAATTATAATTTATTCAACTCAATTATTATATAACATACGCGATTGACTAATTTTGTCCAAAAGGCCTTATCTAAGCATCGACTCTCAATATTGATTATTCTTTCTGAAAGAATTGGATTCATCCATTTTGTTGCTCCATTTTTTTACTAGTATATACAATGATAAAATACATTTTGATGCCTTTTTGCTTACATAATACATCAAATTCATTGCCAGTATATTATCTGTCATTATTTATCCTCAAATACTTGATATTTTTACCATAATCAAGCTCAAACATATAAGTTGAGAACAAAAACACATCCATTTTCCTCTTAATAGAGTACATCCAACATCTCCTCTAATATTCACTAATGAAAGAGACAATGTACTTTGCTCCTCTTAATGATGGAATTAATGATTATCACACATTGGAGTGAACCAATTTAAAAACAACATTACTTCTTAAATTTAAGGTGATTTTTTTCTTACATAATATTACTTGTAATGCAATGTTAGCTTTTTCTCGACAAGGACATTCATTCATTTGTGGATATATGTCTAATTTTTTGATTTCATAACATTGAACATCTTTCACTTGGACTGCTGGAGGTGACTAATGCTTATACTTCTAGCAATGTCCCTCTTTTCATCTTGTACAAGTATGCTCCTAACTTCTCCCTCTTTACAAGTGTAGCTCTAATTATATTTAAATTCTAATTGATAATTTCGATTTTGCACCTAAAGTCATCTAGTCATCTTAGAGACAAGAAATTATTCTTTAATCTCTCCATATATCATACCTTGCGAAGAGTATGAATTATAGTTATGTGCATACCAAGGTTCTTTAAAAACTAAAGCACATAAAACTGAATCTAGAAAAGAGTCGCAAGTCCGTTTAGAAGAGTCCACTCCCTGTGTATCGTCTAGTAGCCTACTCAAATGATCAGCGACATGGTTTGTTGCTCTAGCTAGATCCTTTATCTCAATATCGAATTCTTGGAGAAGCAAGGCCCATCGTATCAATCCAGGCTTTGATTGTGGTTTCTGTAGGAGATATCGAATAGCTGCATGATCAATAAAAATGATCACATGTGAGTTTAACAGATATTGCCTAAATTTTTCTAAAGCAAAAACTACTGCAAACAGCTCCTTCTCAGTTGTTGTATAGTTGATTTGAACTGGATCTAGAGTTTCGAGGCATATGCGATAACTCTTGCTAGTTTCTCCTACTGTTAACCTAACATAGCTTCTACAACACAATTAGAAGCATCACATGAAAGCTCAAAAGGTAAGTTCCAATCAGGAGGGACTAAAATGGGAGGGAAAATTAGTGTTGATTTCAATTTGTCAAAAGCATTTCTGCAAGAATCGTCAAACTCAAACTTAATATCTTTCTGTAAATGCAATTTTGTTAAAAAATTTTGTGAACCGACTATAAATCATGCATGTCCTAAAACTGATCTTATATCTCTAATACAGGCAAGGTAAGGCAAAGAAGATATGACCTCAATCTTAGCTTTATCAACTTTAACCCCTTTGTTAGAAATCAAATGACCTAGTACTATAACCTCATTGACCATAAAATGGCAATTTTCAAAGTTCAAAATCAAATTCTTTTCAATGCACCTCTTTAAAACTTTTGCAAGACTAGATAGGCAAGAATCAAAAGAATTACCATAACTTTAAAATCGTCCATAAAAACTTCCATGCAATCCTCTAAAAATTCACAGAAAATAGCCATCACACAACGTTAGAAAGTTCCTGGGGCATTACACAAACCAAAAGGCATCCTTTGATATGCGAAGGTACCAAAAGGACATGTAAAGGTGGTTTTATCTTGGTCTTCCAGTGCAAAAAAGACTTGAAAATACCCAAAGAAACCATCTAAAAAATAGTAATGTGATTTGCCTGCAAGTCTTTCAAGCATCTGGTCGTTGAAAGGTAGAGGGAAATGATCTTTTCGTGTGGCGTCATTTAATCGTCTATAATCTATGCATATATGCCATGAATTTTACACCCTAGTGGGAATAAGCTCATCTCTATCATTTTTTACCATAGTTATCCCACTCTTTTTATGCATTACATGCATTGGATTAACCCACTTACTATCAAAGATGGGATATATGATCCCAGCACTCAACAATTTCATGATTTCTTTCTTATTCACATCTAAGATAAGGAGATTTAGTCTTCTTTGGGCATGCCTCACAGACTTTGAACCCTCACTCAATAATATACTATGTGTGCAAATATCTGGGTAAATGCCAGGTATGTTAGCTAAAGTCCACCCTATAGCCCTCTTATGTTCTTTCAAAATAGTGGGAAGTCTCTCTTCCTCGTTGTGAGACAGGGTATTGGCAATTATAACAGGTAAACGCTCATTAGACTCAAGGAAGGCGTACTTTAATGTAGGGAGTAGAGGTTTCAACTCAATCACTGGAGGTTGCAAATAGAAGGAATCAATTTATTAAGTTCAAGAGAGAAAAGATCACTCCCCTTTTCTTTGGACGTTGAACCCATCTCGTGGTGATCTAAGGTGGCAACGGCCTGGGCCAACTCATTCTGCTTCCCTTCAATCAGGCACTTTTGTTGAGGTACAATTCCTTCAGTAATTTCCTTTTCGATGTTAGTATTCGTGATGTCAGAATCTCCTAAAAAGTTAACAAAAAAACCTTTCTCGGCGGGGATTATCACTGACCAGAAAAGATGTCAAAATCATACATGAGTTAGAAAAATCAAGTGAATGCAAATCAAAATCAAAGGAATCCTCTTTGAATTCAAAATCGGAGTAAGTATCATCAACATTAACATCAACCATATGAACTCCCAAAAGTGAATAATCCTCATGGGGGTGTTTCATAGCTTCATACATGTTAAAACTCACTTGTTGATCTCCGACCTCCATGGTGACTGTATCTTCTTTCATGCTAATCATAGTACTAGCAGTCATTAAGAAGGGTCTATCGAGAATCAAAGAAGTGTCCAGTACAACTTCAGAAGACATGTCAAGTACATAAAAATTAGCTGAAAAGACCAAACCCTTTACCTGGACATGTCCTCCATGATGCCCACAGGATACCTAAGAGACCTATTAGCGAATTGTAACACTACAAATGTAGGCTTTAGACTCTTAACTCCTAATGATGTGTAGACAGACTTAGGCATCACATTAATTGCCCCCCCTAGTTCTAACAAAGCCCTTCCTATGGTAACTTTTCCTATTGTGCACGGAATGGTAAAAGATCCAGGGTCTTGGCACTTGACGGGTATTTGGGGTTTGAAAAGTGCGAACAAATTTGAGCTAACTTGTACTTTTTCATTAGTTTTAAACTTCCTTTTGTCTGTGCACAAGTCCTTAAGATATTTAGCATATGCAGGAACCCTTGTCACTAGACTAAGCAAAGGGATGTTGACGTCTACTTTCCCAAACAAGTCAATGACATCTTTCTCATGTTTAAAATCATTCATCCTTTTGCTAAGCAAATAAGAATTCAAAAAAGGAAGGTCTTTTATACTTACCTCTTTGTCGGTTGCTTCCTGGGTTCCTTGCTTGATTGATTCTTGAGTGTTCTCCGAATTTGCTTCATTGCTCCTCAATTTTTTTAACTTCTTTCCAGTCAAGAGTGCTCTTTCTTTTAAACTTTCGAACTTCTTAACTTTCTCAGTTGTTGAAGTCAATTCTTCACTCTCAATCCCCTCTTCATCTTCTCCCTCATCTTAATTTCTGAACCTCACTTGTTTCCCACTGTGGAGAGTTATTGCATTCAAACTTTTAGGATTCATAACGGTGTTTGAGGGGATATCTCTACTACTTCGTGCTTGATTCTCACTCATATTGTTGGACAACTGGGTCACGTAGGAATTGATGTTCTCGGCTTTCGTCTCCCATTGTTCCATTCTCTTTTCCAGAGCATTGAATCGAGCAGCGGTCTTAGAAGAATCTTGTTGAATGAGATTAGCTATTGCATTGAACTGGTTACTATTCAAAGTCCTTTCTTCCTTCATCAAAGCCATCATGTTATGCAAAAGTTGGTTAGTGTCCTCCTTTAGTGGGACAGTCAGGGCATGCTATTGATTGGGGAACTGATTAGTGGAAGTACTAGTTCTTTCTCCTTGTTGAAATCTATGTGGGCACCTCCCTTAGTCATTCCTCCAACTGAAACTAGGATTTGCCTTCCATCCTTCGTTATAGGTGTTAGAATATGGGTCCCATTTTTGACTGGTCTGACCCTGATACACTGCAGATACCTCTTCATACTGACTGGGGCAAACACTAGATATATGCATTACTAACCCACAAGTATCACAACTGGGCGCAGTAAGATCCATAGAAGATGTCGGATGCTACACATTCATGTTTTTCAGTTTTTCAATGATGAAGGACAACTGTGAGGTTATTCTACTCTCCAAAGAGTCAACTTTAGATTCCAAACTCTCCATTCTTTTGGATTGGGCTGTTGAAGCTCCCAACTCATATACTCCTCTAGTTTTCCTAACACTATACTGTTGATGATTCAAAGCCATCTTCTTGATCAAATCCCATGCCTCCGTAGCTGTAAGATCAATTAAAGAACCTCCCGATGCCGCATCCAACATTCCTTTATCTTGACTTTTCAGCTCATCATAAAAATACTACACTAGCTGCTCATCTGGTATCTGGTGATGGGGGCATCTGGATAATAGATCTTGGAAGCGATTCCAATACTCATAAAGTGATTCATCATAATCCTAACATGTTGAATAGATCTCCTTCCTTATTGACAAAGTTTTGGAGGCCTGAAAATATTTCTCCAAGAATGCCTTCCTCAGATTGGCCCAACTATGGTAGGCATTCGCCACATGCCTTAGGAGGCTCATGTACCACTCCCTTGCTTTTCGCTCCAATGACATATAAAAAACCTTCCATAGTACTTGATCAAGTGAAGCTCCCATCGATTTCATACTCTGACAGATCATGGACAAAGATTACAAATACATGTAGGGATCCTCTCCTGTCAAGCCATAAAATTTAGGAAGAGAGTTAATGAGTAATCCTTTAATTTCAAAATTCACGTCAAAATTAGGAAAAGCAGTAGTAAATGGATCATAATTAACATTAGAGGTAGTTGCTTCCCTAATGGTCCTCCTTCTTTGATTCCCATTATTCTCACCCACTCGCTCATGCTCCCCATTACCTCCATTATCCATTCCTAGGTTAGTTAGCATGAAAGTTAGGGTTTTGCAGAAATGTTGGGTTCTCAGCCATGATCACTCTTTCTATCGACTCATTCTCACTACTTGGCCGAGTAGACTCTTCTTCGATAACTACCTGACTTTTCTCTTTTTCTCTCATCTCCTTTGTAATCTTTCTCAAACGTCTCTAAATTTCAGGGTAAAAAGGTAGAAGTTTAACACTCCTAAGCATGCACGGAAACAATTCAAATGAAAATAAAATAAATAACAAAAATAACAAAAATTGCTTGCAAGCACGCAAAATCAAATAAAAAAGGTGAGACATGATGGATGCAAATGTGTGGGTGTATAATAGTATGTGTGAGAGTAAAGTATATAAGTAAAATGTGTATATATAAGAAAGCAATAAAGAAATGTTCAAAATTATGTGGGTGTAAAAATGCTAAGTATGAAAAGTGAAAAAAGTTTGTTATCCTATTTTTTTGTGTTTTCAAAATTTTATGCTAAGGAAAGAAAATGAAATCCTATACTATTGACAAGTATGAAACTAAATTATCTGAAATGCAATCTAAACCAAGGTTCCTTACCTCACTTAGTAGCAAAAAATGATAACAGCTAACCTAAAGTATCAATTACCTGGTTCCCTGACAACGGCGCCATTTTGATTCGAGCCTTTTTGTTCTTACCCTTGAAGGTCAAATCAAAATTTTAATTATAAGGATTGCAATATAGAATGCATCTTCGGGTCGTCTCACTTAATCAGAACCTAAATGAATAGATCTAAGCTAACCTATATGCCAATAAATGAAAGTTAAATTATTAATTAAGGGTGTTTTGATCTTTGAAAATCTTAACAAAATTAAATGAATTGTACAAAAAATGTGTAAAAAGTGTTTTTAGATTTTAGGAATAGAAATCAGAAAAATAAAGACAATGATCAAATGGTGATAGAATCCTCTTGAAAATGAGCTTTGGCTATCATAGCTTTAAATCTATTTTTGATGGGAGTGGAAATCACTAAGTTTCAAATGATAAACCTTAAAGAAATCTTTAAGTCCAAGGTCTAAATCAATGAACTTCATTTCTTAAGACCTTGTTGAATGCCCTTAGTGTGTGTAGTGGGTAAGTCAATGCAACACATCATTTTGGGATCTCAAATCAACTCAATATCAAACACAACTATGCAAGATAAAAGAGATTCAAAAAGATCACAAATAGACATATATGAGACTTCATATATTTAAGCTCAAAGTTCCACATCAACAAATCTCAATAACACATTGAATATCCAACACTTGATTAAACTTTAATCAAGAATGTTCAACTACAAATTACAATTCCTAAACCTAGGAGTTCATAAATAATAGCCAAACATAGATTAAGCTACTCCCCTTTTAAGCCCATTGAACTCAAGCCATCACTACATCTTTAAGAGGAGAGAGGTGCCTAGCTACACATAGCTCCAAGAGACTTCATAACCGAGAACCCATTGAAAGCATTCATGGTAGCTACTGACGGTGAAAAATGAGAGAAAATGGTGGTGTTTGCGTGGAGATGGTGAACCGACGGTAAAGGAGTCGATGGATGTGTGTTTTTTTCTTCTAAAAGTGTCGACTCCCTTTGATGTTGTTAAGATAGCCTAAAAATAGGTCTTTTTTTGAATATGGTTGATGGATCGGGTGATACAGTGGGTAAAACTTCCAAAAATGGATTAGGTATTTGAAGGTTCACCGCGGCAACAGGAAGAGTTCACCGCGGTGAACTTTTCCCGAAAGGTTTTGCTTGGAGTTTTTGGTTTCTTAGTCACAACGACATGGACTTCATGCCGCGGTGAAATTTTTCCGATAGGTCTCTTCATGAATTCTTCATACTTCGCCGCAATGAAACATCAACTTTCACCACAACGAACTTCCTGTTGCCTTGTTGACTTATCATTTTCAGCCTCCACTCCTTGCCTCTACTTCTTTGAGTCTCCTACAATAACAAATGGTAATTTGCAGTATCAATTGTTCAAGAAAATTAATTTAGTATAATTTCTAATTATTTGTGACAATTTTACTAACAAACTACATAAAATAAAGGCAAGGACTCAAGAGTCAAATTAAGCATAAAATCTGAAAATAAGAGCCAAGAAGTGCAATAAAAACTATGAAAATGTCACCAATTTATATAAGAAACTTTAGTTCAATCACCCACGGTTTTCATACATCAAGAACAAGACAGAAAAGTATTCAAGTTCATGTATCAATTTCCAGCACACTTCATCATCAATATCATATAAAATCCATCCCAACTATCATAACATGCCATAAAGAGCAATCTTTTACTTACTTGTCTAGCTCAAATTCTAGCTCAATTCATGAAGTTAACCTAGCTTTCCATGTATGCAAAATCATCACCAATTCAAGGTATCAATAGGTTGCTTTTCAGCAAGGCAAAATGATGATATCTTTCTTTAAACAAATTATGGCTATATTTGAGCAGATTTTTATGTGGATTTTGGGTGACTATGAACGAAATGGAAGCAAGATGCATAAGTCATGAGGGTTTCTGTGGTGAGAGTAATAGAAAAGAGAAAAATGAACAAATCTAAATGACTCCTATAGAAACTTGACACATTAGGTACTAGGTGTCACCTTATTACCATGACATATATCCCTAAGCATGTAAGCCATTTATCCACTCCATAAGCTGCCAAATGTCACTAGTTACTAGTCCATTTTTCACTCAATGATCAATGCCATTTGTTAATTAAATGATCAATTTCATTTGTTAATTAATCTCTATGCCAAATGTCACTCAATTATGTATTCCAAATGCCACTTATTTTATAGGCTTTGTCATCCTAATTTTTCATGTATCCATTTGTCTTAATACTTGGCATTTTTCCTAGACTAAATGTACATTTTAATTTATCAATTTCTCAATTGTAACAATAAATTCCAAGGTACCAATTATAGTCTATCAATTCTTGTCATTGGTAATCTAAAGTATAAGACATTGGAAATACACATTCGTTTTAATTTCATACCCCAGAATACGTCAATTGAGTACAAATGTTTAAATCACAATTCATGTGTGTATGCTATTATTATGAATATGAATACAATCATAAAATCATATCACAAATGTACCAAATTCATACTATATAATGTCACTCATGTGACTCAATAGTCTAACGCTTTAGATCCTTTAACAATTTAAGAGACGAGATATCACAGTTTACAAGGATCATTAAGAGAGATGGATGGTTGAGATAAAGAGAACCACAATATCTTTATCTCTTCATATTTAGTATGGAGGTATTTATAAGGCTGTTGAAAGTAGTGATAAACTAAGAATAATTATGTAAATATCACTTAAAATGTAAAAGATTAGGGATTTATAACCTAACCTTTATGGATGACCTTGTATGGTACTCCAAGACTGATTCTAGTTTCATCAATACGCTTATGTCTATATTGAACACATTCCAACTAATGTTGAGTCTTTCTATTGATAAGGAGAAGAGCTAGCTAATAGTATCAAAGCGTGCTCTACAATCAGCTAACTGGGCTTTTAAACATAAAAGGGTTAAAGGTAATAGATCCTCTTATCATCTATCTTAGCATTCCCAATTATATTAAAATACATACTTCCTTGAAATTTGAATCTCTTATTGATAGAATTCATAAGAGAATGTTAAGTTAGTGTAACAAAAACCTTACACTGGCATTAATTAATAAATTCAGTGTTGAATAATTTTTATGTTTATTAGCTAGCTTTTGTTTTCTTCATTATAAACATCATTAAATCCATTGAGAGGATCATATGGGACATTCTTTGGTCAGATTATTTAAACATGAGAGCTTTTGAAAAGTTAAATGGAAAGAGCTTTGCTCACCAAAAGATGAGGGACGTCATGGAACCTAAGGATGAGGGGGGCCTTAAAATTTTGTATATTTGAAACACTAATAAGGTTCTTATAATTAAGTGAATCTGGAGGTTGTTTATAGATAAATAGGCCTTTTAGGTAAGATAGTTACACATACACTATCTTAGTCATACTACCTTCTAGTCCATTAAACGAAAACATGAGGTTTCTTTTATTATAGTGTAATACTCAAACTAAAGGAAGTAGTAACACTAATGTTCCAACATAAGATTGACAATAAGTTCTCTTCATCCTTTTGGTATGACAATTGGTCTATATATGGCCCCTTATGCAGGCTAGATGAACTTAGTTTTATAAGAGTTGACATTTCAAATCAGGCTACAATTGAAGAAGGGCTTTACATAACTTTAGGGATCTTTGAGTTCCCTAGTCCTCCTCTCATTGACAAAGTTCTAGCTATTTCTTTAAATCGTGGAAGTTAGTATGGCATTCTCTAGAGTAAGTATTATTTTTGCAAATTTACTAAGAATTCATATAATATGCTTATAAAGTATCATGCTCCTATGGTTTGATGGTATCAGATAGTGTGGTTCAATAAAATGTGACCTAGAGCATCCTTCATCCTTTAGTTAGCCACTAAAGAAAAAATCAGCATTTGTATAAACTAAAGAGGCTCCTTAGAATTATAAATATTTACACCTTTTATGCTCACAACTAGGAATAAGAGGAACATCTAATCTTTCAAGCTGTTTGGTATTGAATCCAAGACCTATGCAAAATATGGCTCCGTCATCAATTTGGCAAAATCTAATTTAATACTTAAGTCTCAAGAAAGGAAATGTCTCAGGTGAATTCATTATTTATAAAATATAATTAAAAGAAAATAGTTTATAGCTTATGGAGAGAAAGCAATATGAGTATCATTCAAGGGAAAACAAAATACCTTGAGCTTGGGCTCTTAGTTTACCAAATTAATTTTTTTAATTTCTATTCGCTAACTTTAAGGCCTCGTTTGGTTAACGGGAAAGTAAAGTAAATTTGGAATATAATTCATTGGAAAATAAATTTATGGAAAGTAAAGATATTCACATGTTTGGATACTTATAAGAATTCTAATAGGAAAGTTAGGTGGATTCTTATTATAGTATTTGGTGTGTAACAATATTTTATAGAATGTAACTTAATTTTGACTTCTGTTTCTAATTATATACCTACAAACAGAGCAAAAATTGAAATCGTTAAATAAAGAAAAATATGAACCTGAAGATTGTCGATTAAAATTTCTGAGCAAAAATATTCAAAATTCAAATACCGGCTAATATTGGAAATTTTAAAAAATAGGGAAGATTTTTTGCAAAATTTTTTAAAATTTTTTAAATTTTTAAAAT
>JANITW010000236.1:78269667-78282099 GCA_027564335.1 Erythroxylum williamsii | reverse complement strand
ATAATATATTATTAACAAATCATAATGTTAATACATGAATCACAAATGTTCATTGGCCTAGGGCACACTACTAACATATAAAACTTACAAAAGTCTACATCCGTCAATATGCTCCTCTTATGAAGTTTTGTCATCCTTTGCTCATTGAGATAACCTAGCCGTATATGATATAATGTAGTACTAGCTTCCTTTAACTTTACTGTTGTAACTTCTCTACCTAAAATTATGCTCATTATCATTTTATAGTTTTCTTTTCCAGTATTGACCCTTTCATCATATTCATTCTAATAACACCATCAAGCATCTTAATCTTGACCTGTCATATTTTAAAAAAGTCATAAACTTTAGCATTCCTCATTCAGATAATGCTAAAGTTGTCTAATGTTTATAACATAATTCAATCCTTATTTTGTGTCATATAATGTAAGCATCATGTATCTAAAATCTATGAGTCCTAAAATTGACTAATTAAAGCATAAAGCATATCTTTATCATATCTTTATAATTCATACATTTGTCGTATCAAACTATTGTTTTACCTTTAGGTTTAGATCTAAAAAGATACACTTAGCTTAGCCATATTTTTCTTACTTTCTTCCACAATCCTAATTTTATCTCAAATATAGCCCTTCAACTTGAGAGGTTTCACCAGTATTTATTCTATATTGGTTATACTTCAATAACATATTGGTGATGTCCTCCATATCATCTATATTTTTACCCAAAGTGAGTGTGGTCACAAGTGTTCATAAGATAGGGTAATGAGCGAAGGGAAATCATCACTTTATATTCATCTGTAATAGTCACTTTAAGTCATAAAAGGTCACTAATTATTCAATTGAACACATTAATATGTTGTTCCATCTTTGTTTCCTCCTTTATTTTCAATATGTATATTCTCTTTTTCTTAACTTCTTTGTGAGAGACTTCGACACATATTAACTATCTACTTCAATTTCTCTACGAAGGATGCAATCTCTATGATATGATACATGACCTTATCTTTTAAATATAGTCATATGGTTCAAGTTGCTTATGCCTGTAACCGTTCCTAGTCAAGCGCTTCCATATGTTTTGGCCTACTCACTTGTAACCCCTTTAACATGTCTTACTGTGCAAATAAATCATTTGCTCTTTGTTGCTATAACCTAAAAATTTTTATTCCATTGAACTTCTCCACTTCAAATTTTGCAACCACTATCAGTATTGTCTCAACTAAGTTATGATACCACTTTTTTGGAAATAATTAATTGTATAAATAAAGTAGTATGAAATAAATAAATATAACCCAAGTAAATTTTTAATAAGGCTTAATCTATTTGATGTGCCTATATCCTTAAAAGCCAAAAGCTATGATTTTACTATTGATTCAATAACTCACTTGAGAAAGGTAATGTGTGTGTGTGTGTGTGTGTGTGTGTGTGTGTAGATATAGACAAACAGACAGACAGATAGATAGATAGATATAGATACACTAGGTTTACATAACTATAGTTAATTGTAAACTCTAACTATTACAATTCTATAAGACTTGTACATTTACCAAATCCACTCTAACTTAAACTTGACTACAATAAGTCCTAAAATCCTTCTATACTTGAAATCCATTAAAAAAATATTTTTGAATAAGGTTATTCCTTATAAAAATAACCAAGAATTTTGTATCTCAAGCCGTATAACTCATTAGATCTTTCTAGAATATAGACATCACCTCTAACATACTCGTGTCTTAAGTCGTGTCCTCCTTAGAAAATTCTTGATCACACCAACATGATCATATTTCAACATGTATTTTCAACTCAATATTTCAGAGATTATGTGTTAGGTCGTGTTTACTCAAAAAAATTTTTAAAAACTCTCACATCCTTTGATAAACACTTCAAAATTACATTTGGGTATATAATTCATACACAACAAATTAGTTCCATGTCAAAAAAGAAGAAAGATTTTAGATATAGATTTAGGAATTAATAAAGAACCTTGATGAAGATATTAAGTGTCTCAGAAAAAGAGGTTATGACATCTCACATGAGAGGTAGTGTCAAATCTCTTACCAAAAAAGAGGTAGAAAAAATTTATGTCTAACTTAAATATGCTATTATAGACAATATATCCGGTCAATTTGTTCAATTTGAGGGCCTAGGTACTTTGATGGAGTGATGTAACATATTAGTTCATATAATGTTCTTTGCTTATGTACGTGCTTACATAAATGGATTCCCGTTAATGTTATAATATAATCTAAAGCAGCACAGCAAGTTGACTCCTTTATGTTCCAAAAAGTTTTATTCTCCAATTAGCCTGCTTAAAGAACTAGATATTTGGTTCAAATTTTTGGGTCTATAGCAATCATTCCAATCGTAAATAGTTTCAAAATTCCTTTCCTTACTTTTCTAAGTCCTTTTTGTTCTTCCCAATCAGGAGAAAGTTAATTAGATGGAGTCTAGAATAAATTTTATTTAATGGTCATAGTGTGGCAGCATTTTGGGTGACGAAAACTTAGGTAAGTGATTAAATCCAATTAAAAATACTTAACGCTAATCCCAATGATGATACATTTGCATTAGCAGGCAATGTCATATTTGCCCACTTGAGTGAAGGGTTAAATATGTAAAGATTTGCTTCATCATACTTTGCACAACAACTTTAGATAATATAAGGAGAAATGGAACTCTTAACCTAAAATTATTAGAATTACCTCAGTATCATTGAACTGCCGATATCAGCAGTAGTGGAGTACATATATAATTCTTAGCCTTACTTTCTGTGTTTTACAATCTATAAGAAGTTATGCTTTTAATGTTAATGTAGTGCTTCAATAAAAGAAGCTGCTGCTACAATCCTTGTTTTTGTATCCTTTGTTAATTTAACTTCTATCTTGGAAAGGTTAAAATCATTGGTATCTTTTTCGTGTGGAAATGTACTCGTAGCTATTTGAGTAGGAAGTATTACTCTGCTTCTTCACTGCACAAAGAAATGCATGTGCGAAGCACATGCAGTCAGTACACAAGGCTCTGCAGTTGTATTATTTGCCTACGAAAAAAAATCAATTCCACACAAAATTATAAAGAATTAATACCAACATGGGAATTACTCTCCAAAATAATGTTACTTTCCAACAATGATATTGAAACTCAGCTTGTAGGACAGTAGATAGAAAGTTCATTGAAGAGTGGAAGGAGTTCAAATAAAAGACAAATGCCGATTGGCAAGTAAAATTCTTGGCGTCCTAAATCACATGGAAGACTTATAGATTCTTTCTATATGACGCATTTCTGTTTCTTGGCAAAGTTGATGCAACTTTGAAGAAAGAAAGAAAAGAATTTCTAAAGTGGTCGACTTTAGGATGCCAAACTCAGGACCAAGTAGGAGACAACAGAAGCAAACACTTTTACTTGCTGAAGCTACAACAGGTAAAGTAGGAGAGTCGATACATACTAGTCAAGTGGAGTATCAAACAAGAGATATTCTTGCTACTTTATTTCTTCATTGTAAATTCTCTGACATTCTCCACTTGATACAACAAAACTAATTTAGTCGGTATTAAGTTACGTAGGATTTGTCATAATTATGGGTGTTAAAGCCGCAAAGTCAGTGGTTACAGCTTTACACGAATACTTACCTAACGGGACTCAAAAGGAGATGTATGTTCTAAAAAATATTGAAATCATTTGATGTGATTATTCCTATATTAACGACAAAAATTCATAGCATAGAATAAATGCTTCTAAAAGTCAAGAAAAACAACAACAAAAAAGGAAGAAGAAGAAGAAGAAGAGGCTGAGAGCATAAGTTGTTTGAAACTGATCAAATTGAAAGCCGCATGACCCCATTAGGATCGTATTGATGGAATCAGGTAACCCCTTGCTAATCATTAGTTATTATTAGGGTACATATTAAGCATTTTGTCCCTGAGTTTTCGATTTGTTGGACTAATGTATTTCTCAAAATTATTCAAAGTGAACTTATTCTAGAATCTGGAATATTGAAAGTACTGCAATTCCAAATTTTAATTTACACTCTGATGTATGGAACCTATAATAAACCTCTAATGGCATTCTTTTTACCATCCCTTCAAATCATAAGTGCCCACAAATCTGAGTTTCGGAGAGTGAACAGGATAGCGTATGGGAATATAGAGACAGAGAGTCTTCCAATGAAAGCTCCTCAATGTGACCATTGGATGAAAAGCACAAAAGCATACATAGATATAAAAATAATATAATAAAATTATAAAATCTTGCTGTGGCCCAATTTCTGACCTCCACTCACAATATTCCAAACACATAAACAAATAAAAAGTGAGAGATTTCCAATCAAATGACATTCCCCCACTCTAACTCCTACCCTATTCAGGAATTCAATTATTCTCTTTATTTCTTTTCCCTTCTTCTTCCTCTCACATAAAACTAAAGATATATATATAGTGCCAGCTCTGTGCACAATATAGCAGTAGCAGAAAGAAACAACAAAAGCTCCTTTATATCCTTTCTTCTACTTGATTAAACTAAATCATGAACCAACAAAAAAATTAATGTTATCTAAAACAAATCTTTCATATAACATATTCCCCTCCTAAAGTCAGCATCTATTCTTATTCTCTAGACCCAACATTAATCTTATCATAATTATGCCTTAAGAATTACAATTATTGATCAATATTATACCAAATGATCCCAATTTGTTGGTCAGCCAATATTATTTTGCCTGTGGCTACTGGCCCTACACTAGCAAGCATGTATCTTTGAAGGATCATTTCCTTTTCTTTCTCTTTCACAATTTCTCTACATTGTGGCTTCTTTCAATATCCAGGGATAAGTTGTTTATCTGGGCTTCGCTTGTCTGTTTTCTGTTCTTCATGTTACTTTTTTTCTTTGATCTTAAAGATCATTCCAAACTTGGATAGGGTTTCTGATAATATTATATGTGTAAGTACTAGTAGCATACAACAGAATGAGTTCTTCCACCAGAATTCCCACCATTTTCCTTTCCCTTCTATCTGAATGTGCCTCCGAATGTAGGGGTCCAAAAATCAACCGTCGTCTCTTGAGCAACTGGAAAAGTGCTCGAAACTGGCACAAGACACAATCCTCGGCTCCTAAGATCATGTTTTTGTCCTTCAGGGTCTTTAGACTTTTCAGAACTCTACATAGAGAAAGCATGATAAAAATATACGTAAATTTAATGGGGAAAAAGAAAAAGAGCAAGCGAGAACTTTACTTTGTCCTAATTAACCTGACTATACTTCGCAGTTCACCCTTTACTTTGTCCTAATTAACCTGACTATACTTCGCAGTTCACCCTTGACCACAGACTTTACTATGTATTAATTGGATATGGGCATTAACTAAGTGAAAACATGCATACATTTATGCGATTAGGAAGGAGAATCTGTTGCATATGTACCTGTTGGTTGTGTATGGAAGCTCCACTTTTCATGTATGGGGTGCTTAAGAGCTGACATATACATATTAAAACAGAATATATGAGCCAAAAATGGATGATACCTCACAGCACGTTATGGTACATACATTGTTTAACCAAGTGGAATTGAATTCCTAGCACTATTTTAATTCCCCACTTCCGAGAAGCAAGGTTTCTAACGGAACTTACAGTGACTTGACCATGGAGGAACTTGATGTATTCAATTGCTTCAGATAGCACTGAGGCTGTATCAGTCTGAAGAAACCCGTAAACAAAAGATAGAAGAGGAAAATGAATCATAAATTTCAAAGAATCAAGGTCGTCTCAATTTTCTTCTGAGAGTGAAGATAAGAGAAAATTCAGAAATATTTTCTCACCTTTCCAAAAGGTGAAACTAGTTGTTGGAGTGCAGTGATTCTGTCCCCCATCTTCTCTTTCCTCACCTATATGTTCATCAAAAACCAAAAATAAATTCTACAAATGGCACCAAGGAAAAAGCTTAGTGTGTATCCCTTATCTTGTCGAAAACGATTTTTCGACCAAAATTGGTTGTACCTTAAAGGGTGGCATAGGTGATGGAGTTTCGTTTCTAGGCCTTTTTGTTGCTGCTTCACTCCCACCACTTTTCTTCGGTACTGTGCTCGAATCCCGTACTTCAGATATATTCTGCTGGAATATGAGTGAACCAAAAATGTCTCATTCTCAATAGTCCCGCCCTAAACTTGTAGTTAGTTCGATCGATCTAGGAAGTTTTCATGTATGTATTTATCCAGTCACTCTTCCTTATGCTTGTGACAATATCACGCCATAAGCATCAAGTGCATGTAAGGAGTCGTGCCACTCCATATATATGATTGGTGATATTTCTGTTCAAAATATATAAATATATGGAAATAAATACCTTTGGTTTTTCTTCAAATTTTGATGCAGGAAACTGCGGTTGCAATGAAGGGAAAAAAGTGGGTCGAACATCAGTCATGGGGCTGGCAGATGCATTCCAAAAGGGTGCGTTGTTGGAGAAGTGCAGGTGGCTGTGAGAAGGCTGCTTGGGAGGAGAATTTCTCAAGAATTGAGGAATTTTAGACCAAGGCAGCAGTTCATTGGTGCTAATGCCATAATTTGCGCCATATTGATAGCCCATGGATCGGTTCTCTGACGAAGACTGCCGTGGTTGATTTTCAGATCCTAATAGCCCTTGAAACACAGTTGAAGTATTGCCATAGATAGCTGATGAATCCATTTGAAAGCTACACTGCAAGCCCTGACAAGTGACCGTACTATCACTGGAGCTACCAGGTGGACTAAAATGAGGTTGATCTAGGGAAAAATCTTGGCTTATATTCTTAAACTCGTTCACGGAAGAATCTCCACTTACTCTACTAAGCATTCTCTCCCTCCAGTGAACATGAGATGATCCGATCCCACGTTCATGCTGATAATTGGTGTTCGAATTTAAGTTCTCTTGGAACATGGAACGGAAACTATTCCCAGTTTTATCGCCTCGACTGCCAGAAAGATATCAAACGATATTAAGAACAAAATATTAAATACCAGGTCATGAATTTTGAACACACCTTTAAAGAAGAAGAAAGTAATAAATAACAGGAAGTAAAACTCTCAAATCAAAGAGTGTATCAACTTACAGTAAAGTTTGGTTCCATTCCATGGCATGTGAAGAGAGGCCTAAGCCCATCATATTCAAGTCACTACAAGAATGATCCTGCCCTTGTTGCAGCTTCTGGGTATCATGATAAACAGCAGAGCTATCTGATATTGACACAGACTCCATGGAAGACCTTCCCTTGTCATCCACTATTTCACTTGGCCAAGCAAAGCTACTCAAAGTGTTAAGCCCTGAAGAAGAAGACGATGACCCGCTATCAAACCTGTTTCTGGAGGAATCCCACCAGTTTGTGCTTGTGTTGAATTCATCAGCCATGTTTCTTGGGCTAAATTGCTGTAGATGAGCAGCTATTTTGATTAAATCTTGGACTTTTCTTTGTGCTTCCACTTGCGTACTATCGATGTTGCTTTGGTCTTTGTTTTGAGGTTTTGCTTTTAGTTGTATGGTAGCAAAAAATGATAGGAAACAGTTTGCTGCAACTCGGGGGTATTTATAGTACCCAGACTGGAGACTGTTTTGGTTCTTGTGAGCGTAACATCAACAGAATAGAACTAACCGGAATGCTGTTGGTGCGGTTGACATTTCTAGGGTCACCTGACCTGAGTAGACAAAGGAAAAGTCTTTCTGAATTTTGGGTTTAATTGTCTTCTCTCTTAAACATTTTTCTTAAATTTGTTTTCTACACGAGTCTTTTGACTCCTTTTATATATTTATTTTCTCTTTTCTTTTTTACTTTGTGGGCTGCTGTGCATCTTTTTTCCGTTGGATTCATTCAATAACAACAATGATGATGAGGAAGCAAAGATTACACAGCCATAAGTCAATGCCCAACCACTTCTTGCCATGTAAGCTTCCACTTACTCATAGAAGGAAGGAAGGAAGGAAGGATTATTCTTGATTATATTGTTGATTAATGTTAACAAATCGATATAAAAAAAATTACAAGACCGCCAATTAGTCATCTATTTGAGGGGAGTATAGAATATAATTGTTAGTAGGATCAATATGGATTTGGAAGCTTAAATTAGTCATCTAGCAAGATGTATAACCATACTCCATTCCCTCTGCAGTTGTATGAAATACATAAATTTAAAAAACCGTTAAAAGCAAATTAAATGAATAGCCAATAAACCAAATTGTCATCAGTCTCATGGAATTTTTATACCAGAACTCCTATAGCTTTCAATTATTACTCTACGGACACCTTTAAATGAGTACTTACTAAAAATCTATATATGAATTTTACTAATTCCAAAATTTGGAAGACATAAACGAAAGGCTGACTGTTCATTTTAATTTAAAGTTTATTATTAGGAATTTATATTCTTATGATAATCATTTGGTATTTATGAATTTGAACAGATTAATGGATTAAAATGTCCAATTAAAATTATAGGAGTTCAGCAATATTACTGCTTGATTTGAACTTTTCATATATTTCAAATAAATTACTAAGTTTCTAATGGCGTTATGATAGATTAAGTAAAAGCCTATCCTTCTATATATGTCTGTTTAATTTAATCATGTGAGACATAAAATCACAATAAAAATAATAGAACAGCGACTAAAATTGGAACCAAACATTGAAACTTTTACATTAGAATGTTGACGAAAGGGAGAAAACCAGAAAATAGTCTAGAGTTTGAGGACCAAACATGGGTTTATTTCGTGTATATATGTTTTGGAAATGGAGTAGAATTTTGTTTGTGATTTATGCATACAGGAATGGAAGCTTGACTAGATCTCAAAGACAAGACAATTGACCTCCTCAGAGTCACGAGTCTGAGAAGAAATGAATATCACACTTGAAGGGAAGTTGAAATCAACTCAGCATCTCATGTAATGTAAAGCGTTAGTGGGAGCGTCAAAGTTTGGCCTCTTGATGGTCCAAAATTTTGTCTTTTAATGGAACCACAAAACTTTAATTTGTGATGGAAGAGAATTTGTTGGTGAGATATCATTCAAGACTTACATTTTAGTTCTTTAAGGTAGGTGAAGATATATGAATAGCCACATTAGATGTCATGTAAGTCATAATATGGTTCAATTATGCTGGAATTCAATGATTACGTGCTGAGTAAGTTTGACTATTAGCTTAAGTCAAGGATAAGATCATTTTGACATATGCTTTGACATATGCTATAAGTCAGAGATAACTCAGAAGCCTAATATAGTGGGTCTCTGTACGAGGAAATAATTTTATTTCTTAGTCAACCAGAGCCGGCTCTAATAGCAAATCAGCGAAAAAGACAGAACTGCCCACGTTTTTATTTGAGATAATAATGTTGTTAACATTTTGGAAGGACTTAAGTACCAAGTCCAAGTATAATCAAGTGCGTTGGGATAATTTTTGATATCTTTATTATGATAAAAATAAAAATTAGAAGATTCAATTATGAAATCGTCTTACTAATAATAACTAGTGATTAAATACTTGATAAAGTATTCAAGTTTATACTAACTAGTGATTAAATCTTAACATAAAATTAGTTAAGTTTAAATTTAGAACATAAAAATAACACACAACTTTGTGATATAAATATTATGTAAATAGACAATAGAAAAGTTAAATTTCATCATCTTACAATTAAATTGAATATAAATCTGAAAATTATTTTAACTCATATTGAGATTAATGCATATACTTATTCCCTTATTTTTCAATTTACTAAGTTCTACCAACTAATTTTACTTGTAGATATGTGTCATTCATTATCAAATTAAGTATCAACTCTACTCTAAATTTAACATTTAAATCGATCAACCACGCCAAAAGTGTGGTATTTCTTCCCCTCGTATTTTAATACGTGCATTTTTACACAAAAGAAAAGAAGATGGAAAAACAAGCCAGAGGTTAATGAAGTCTTAAATTCGGGTGGTGCAAAAGAAATTGATAATTATAGAGAAAATGTTCACAAGACAAAATTGAAGAAGTGAAGGGCGAGGTGATGGGCGGCGGCAGACGTGGTGGAGGGGCGGCGGTGGGTAGTGGCGACGTCAGAGACCCAGAGAGTATGACTTTTAACGCCCACACAGGTCAACCACGGTGGGGTCCACGCGGCGTGCACGCGTGCATCGACATATGGGTCCACCTGCCAATTTCTTCCTATTCCTCGAAGTCAGAGCCCAGAAAATGACTTGCCAATTAATTAATTACTCTTTAATCTAAGTCTAGTTTAATTAATGTCCATCCTCTTCAAACGTTTAATGATTAAATAGGAGCTATTAACTAGTAAGAGAACCATTTCCATTTTCCACACATTAACGTCCCACCGTCAATTTGATGACTCTCAATCTTCATTCTTCAATCTTCAGCCAACTTGACACGAGAATCTGTAGAATCCGAGCTTCATAAACGAGCTCACAAATAAATAAAATATCAAAGACCCAAAGATGACTTCCGCATTCCTACACTGATAAATTGTATTATTCCAACTTGTAAATACGCACAACATTCTTGCATCTTCTCTTTTTTTTTTTTTATGTTTGTCAGAAATTTGTTAAAAAGTTTGTTACCCATAACTTTTCCATTCTAAATCTTGTATAAAAGCCCCATAGCACGGATCATATGATGAGAGTTATTTTCTCTTCCAGAATTCTCTATCTTCATTCTCTACATGATATTTGAAATACAATGACTAACGAAAGTTAGGGAAATTCTAGTACCACTCAAACACAACTTGATATAAACAACGATGTGAGTGAATCATATGAGATCTTCACTTCAGAAAACCCAAGCGCTATCCTAATAACAACGTTGCTGGATGAGACTAACTATCTCTCATGGAGTAGAGCGATAATTATTACTCTAAAAGTGAAAGATAAAATCAACTTCATAAATGGTTGCTGCAAGGAATTAGAGAACAACATAACCCTACTAAAAAAAATGGAGAACAGTTAATAATATGGTACTCTCGTGGCTTTTAAACTATATAGTTAAGGATTTAGCGAAATCGTTTCTCGTAATCACCACTGCTAGAGATCTATGGGACGAGTTGAGGTCTAGGTATGGTGAGAGCAACGGACCTCAAATCTACTAGTTAATGCTAGAAATTAGTAATCTAAGACAAGGTAATGAGTCTTAGATGAACTATTTCACAAAACTAAAGCGACTTTGGGACGATTTAAGATGTGTTATGCCTTATAGGAGCTGTCTGTGTGAGGTTGGTAAAGTTAACAGTGCTATGGAAGATAATACTAAATTGGTTCAATGTTTTATGGGGCTTAGAGAGGAATATAGGAGTGTAGTGAGTGAAGTAATGTTAAATGATCATCTGCCAGTTGTGAATAAAGCATATTCTATGATTCTTACTATTAAGAAACAGAGATATGTTGCTGAACTGTCTACAAATGAGATAGGACAGATGAATGTAACTCTCGCAGCAAAGCCCATCGGAAATAGAAAGACAAAGACTAGAGAGCGGTTTTCGATGAGCAGAAAAAGGAGTTGTGTGAGGAAAGAGGACAAATATATCACTCACTGCCATGAGAAAGGACACACAGTGGATACATATTTCAAGATCCATGAAGAACCTAAATGGTTCAAGGAACTGAAGCATAAAAGCGCAAGAGAAAAAAATAGCTACATTGGAGCAGTAGCTGTTGGGACCCGATTTCAGAACCGGACCCTAACCGAAAAAACGGAAAGCGAATCAAAAGAATATAATCGAAGCGAAAGAATGGATTCAAAATCACAAGCGAATGAATCCGAAGCAGAAACATATGGCGAAAGTCAAAGAAAGCAAATTGGATCAAAGGCGAATGAATCGAAAACGAAACAAATTAACGGAAACATAAATCGGAAAACAAAGTGGCGGATTAAACGAAAGAATGGATTACAAAGCGAAACAATTCCAAAGCGGAAATCAAATTGGTTCGGAATCAAATCAAACAGACAGTTCAATCAACTGAAAGTCAAATTTTCAACATCCGTGAACTCATATATTAGAAAAAACGCGCGTTGGATACCTTAAGACTAAACTAATCCGAAAATCGGTATAAATTTTTTTCTTTCATTTTCATATTATTCATCTTTACTCGATCTCATACAAAGCAATACACTTTCTCAATTTGGAATTCATCAATTCTATAAACTAAAATATTTTATCTTTCACAAACATACATATCTCATAATTCTTCTTTTTAACTAATTCTTATTTTACTTTGCCAAAAGACACTTAATACACATAACTTTAAATCCATAATTCATACAAAAAGGCACTTCAATATCTCAGCTCAAACAATACAATTCATCGGATCTCCTGTCCGGAACCCAAACACAATCAATCATAATCATTTCCCAATTTCATACCAAACCATACATAATTCCATAACTCATTATCATCATGAATTAAATGCTTACAACATAATAATGGCATTTTCAA
>JANITW010000236.1:78233608-78244116 GCA_027564335.1 Erythroxylum williamsii | reverse complement strand
CCTTGCCAGGCATCGAAGAACTCCGCAATAGTTAAAGATCATTGCATTAAGTTAGTATTTCGGTTGGCCCTCCGAGCATATCATCATGGAGCATTTTTCATGTATTTTGGATTTAAACTTTATTTTGTATTATGCTATTTTGAGAATGCTTGTTTAAATTTCCTTCGATTTGTAATGGCATGAAGCCCTTGGTTTATGAGGTGTTTAATTCATTAATGGAATGCAAGTGTAGAATGGGTGATTGATTGTATGAGAATGTATGTGTGTGAATCGAAATTATGTATAGATGTTAGGATCGGGTCTGAGGTTTGGGAGCTCGTCGCTGGAGTAGCCCGAGGGGCCATCTCGGGAATAGGGATCCGGGACCTGGCCCAACAAATTCTATATTAAGCAAGGAAATTAGATTGAGCACCACCAATTTGACAATTGAAAATCAACCAATAAGAATTGATCGATTATGAAGGAGGGGGAATTTATCCTATCATCAATGCTAATCTAGTCACTTCTATGTTAATATGGTGTCGGTTCTAGACTATCAAGGGGTGGATTACTCTCTCTTGATTTATAATTACTAAGCCCTAAAGGATAATCCTTAATTAAGTCAAGTAACTGAAAATGTAATCTCTCAATTAACAATTAGCCCACAACCTAATTATTTGTTAAGTTCTCTAATGAACAATCAAGTCCTCACATGAGATCTTTCTCCGTATAAATTACCAATTTGATTAATCGCGTGATCTATCGCGTCGTTTAACTCTCATTAATCCAAACCAATCATTTTTATTCGGTTCAGCCTCTTAGTTTATTATCGAAATATGCAAGCATTGTAATTAATGACAACACCTAATTAATCAACACAAAAGATAACTAGATTAACATTGAATCAATTCAAAATCCTTAAAGAGTTTAGAGCATCATCCAATCCAAACCCATCATCATCATCACATTCATCGTATACATTTAAAGAAAAGAATAACAAGATGAAATGGAAATTTCACTTGGAAAGGATCGAGACGGCTCGAGAATGTAGCAGCTGTAGCAACCCACTCCTCTTCTCTCTTCTTTTTGAAGGTTTTTCAAATGTAGCAAAATGGAGGCTCTCCTTAGGTATATATCTCTTTCCTTTATATAGTTTTTTTCCAATTAGGGTAACTCTAGGGTCTTTTCCAGGTTTAAAAGGTCTGAAAAGTTCCTCAAAAACTTAAAATTGAAAGCTTCACCACATCTATCTGGGCATAGGCTATGATCGTGGCCAGGATTTTGACCTTCTTTTAAGATCGTGGCAGATTATGCCATGATCGTGGCTTTCTGCGCCTACTTTTGTCACTTCCTAGCCACGATCATGGGCCTTAGCTTTAGTTCAAGTCTCCTTCGTTCTTCGATATTAACCTTTAATGTAACATTGGACTCTTGGATCCTTTTTTATTGTACTATACTTGGAGATGCTACTATATACTGATACATACATGGTTGTATCTGAGTTCAAAAATGTATTTAAGCCCTTTGGGTATATATGTTAATGATTTAACATATTATATGCCCTTACATGAACTTAGAGTTCAACAGGGTGCGAAATCTTGGAGATTTCGAACATATAAGCTTTTAAGTGTGTAAAACCGAGTCCATTGGATGGTTATGACCATGGTAGTTGAATTAAATGTGTTTTAATACCTTAGAGGTGATTAGACATGATTTATAGACTTATCAGACACTTAGAAAGCTTAATTGGAAAAGTTGATGTACATAAGTGCTTATTTACAAATTGTTAAAAGTTAAAGGACTTAAATGTAATTTTTCAATTCTTGGACGACCAATATGTAATTTTATAAAGTTAAGGGACTTAATTATTATTCTTAAAAATTTTAGGACCAAAATAAAAATAAAAGTTTTGGTGATTCCCAAATTTTGGGCTTTATTACAAATTTAGGAAAAGTTTGCCAGGTACAATGGTAATTTCACATAACCTAAATGCAAAAAGGTAATTTCACCATATTTTTATCAAAGAAGACTCAAAATTCTAGAACCTACTTATGTATGACTGTGCACTCCATTGCTAAAGACTTAAGACATCTTTTAATTAAAAGAGAGGAGAAGAAAGGAGAAGAGAGGAGAAGAAGAGGCTAGTTTCGGCCATCCCTAAAATTCCACCCTCTTTTTGATTCTCTAACCCAAATCAAAGTGTTCTAAGAAAATTTGGGATCAAGGAACTCAAATCTATCATTAGATTTGAGAAATTCTCAAAGGATTTGAAGATATCACCAAAGGAATGTTTAGGTAAATTTTGTCTCATCTATCTCCACATTAGGATTTTGAGTTTGGTGTTAAGATGTGTTGTTCTCTATGCTTGAATATGCATTAAACATGGTTTAGGTGAATGAAATGTGTCATGGAGATGGCTCTTTAAGTCAAAACCAAAATGCCCCTCTTTGATGAAAGTTGTAAATTTTTGAATATCTTTTGAAATTGATGATTTAAATGAATGCTATTGTGTTAATTGTACATGTATTGTAACATCCCGTCCCCAAATTAAGGGCTAGAACCAAAGACTTCTGTAATGGAGAAAATAGCAATGAGAGAATTAGAACAAAAAAATGGCATCTTATGCTTATGCATAATGTTAGCATACATGCTTTTGAATTTGATTTTTGTATACATGGAAATAATTGTACACGCACTCATTGACATTCCGGGTAAAATTGAATTGTAATGGGATATGTGGAAAATTATGTTTATAGTGATAAAATAATTTTAGATGGTGGATTGAGAATTTAGAATGGTCTACAATTGTATTAAATGGATTTTGGATAGTGAATGATAAAAATTTACGTAAGTGGAATGAAGAAGAGAAGCTAGAAAGATTAGCACTATTGTGAAACTTCCTGGATTAAACTGTATTGATCTAGGATTTTTTTGACAAAATTGTCTTCATGAAAGTTGTAGATTTTTCTTTTAGCTTTCCATTGATATAAATTTTTCAAATTTTAGACTTTTGGATCAAAAATTATGGAAGCTGGAAGTTGGGTATATGACATTGGGGTTAAAGGCAAAATTGGTGTAAAATGGAAGGCACGACGGTGACTTTGAAGAATAGAGAAAATGAGGCTTTTTGAGTTAAATAGATTTGCACCATCATGCATAAGCATGACGGTGACTTTGGTGAAAAATGGCAGTTTGCACCCTCGTGCTTAAGCACGATCGTGCATTTGAGGTTTCTCCCTATACTAAACAATCGTGGTTTTTTTTTTTTATCATAACTCCTTCTCTAGACCTCCAAATGGCTTGATTCTTGAACCATTAGACTCGTAAGCCATTTATCTACCTCTCCACTAAAAATCATAGCCATCTAAAATGAATTAAGAGAGATTGAGTGCTAAACGTGGGACAGGTCTGATTATTATGCTCTCATCCAACCTGTTTGTCTTTATCTGGCACCCCGTGAATTATTCTCACACCCATGACTCTCTCTCACCTCCATGATTTATTCTCACAGGCATGACTCCTGCAAAGGCATGATTTTTCACTCTCACGTTTGTGAGTTAATTACAAGAGTGATGTTTAATTGTCTTTTCATGCTATAGTGCTCCTTAATAGTTTGCTCTCGTGCAAGCTAAACCATCTTGCTTCTTTCAACCATAACTTCTTCTCTAGACATCAAAATGAGATTATTTTTGATTTGGAGTAAAGTAGAGATATAGAAATACAAATCATCTAAAGAAGTTGAATTGTGATTCAGTCTCTAAAATGTTCAAATTCTGGATGGAATTTGTGTATAGTATACTATTTTGGACAAGAGCAGTCCAAAAATGTTTGAAGTATATCTTTCAAATCACTAAATGAAATTGGATGATTTTGGTATCAATGGAAACATAAGACATAGGGGAATAGGTTTATAGAAGAAAGTTATACAAAATGACTTCTGTATTAGGGTCAAAAAGAACATGTAAAGTTGACCCGAAATGATGCTTTTATGGGAAAAATTTGAAAGTGAGTAAGGGGTTATGAATTATGATTACAGTGGTTTTATTGAGTTATAAACATAAGTATAAATTATACTTAAGTGAGTTTTAATATGAGAAAGTGGATAAGAGGCTAAGAAATGGACAGGTGTCCAAACTTTAAAGTTAGGTTTTAATAACCTTGAAAGACAAGCTACTATCCTTTTCCTTATCTTTCTTGAAGCTTCTTTCCCTAGTTTTTCTTAAACACAGAGTTTCTCATCAAATGAGGAGACAGTATCCTCACCTGTTTGACCAAACAGGTAAGAATTTCGAGGATGAAATGTAACATCCCGTCACTGATGGGATTGATCAAATAGCAAATTTGGATTGGGTCGTATTTTTGTACACAAAATTGTACATGCACTTGTGACAATTCCCGGCTTTGGTGCTTTTGTGAAAATGAGAAATTGTGTAATTGAGAAATTGAATTGGAGTGCTTTATGGGAATTCTCTAGAAAATTGAAAAATGGGTGCCGATGAGATTTCTGGTACTAAAAATGACTGTACATTTGACACTCCAATTAAAGACATGATTTAGGAATTTTGTTTTAGCTTGAGCTATGAAAAATTGGAAAGTTTTATGAGAGTCAAAGAAATGAATTGATTGTATTGGAAATTGATAGGCATGAAAATGAGTGACTCGGAAAGATTGTGAATTTCAATTCTGTCCCGAAGGGTCGAAATTTTTGAATTGAAATAGAAAAGTTATAAGAATTGATATGAGGGCCATTTGGGCAAGATACTTAAGAGTATAAGGCTTAAGGTTTAAAGAAGGGGCAGAATGGACTTTTCATAATTATTCAGACTATAAAAGGAAAAATTAGGGTTTGAAAATGGGAAAAAATGAAGATGTCGTGGGAGAAGAAGAGGAAGAGAAGAAGAATGTGATTTTTGACGAAATCTTGAAGAGTTTATGAATTTTGTGAGCCATATCAAGTAAGTTTAAGCCTCCTTCTTTTTAAAGAGTTGATTGATTTCTGTTTTAAGTGTTAAAAGTTATAGATTTGGGTGTTTATATGTTGGGTTTTAGGGTTATCGAATATGGATGGTTTTGGTTGATTTGGTAAACAATATTGGTTTAAAGTGGGTTGGAAATGGATTATTGGTGAGGTTTAAGTGTTTAGAATGATTTATGTGTTGAATAGATTGGAAGAGTTGGTTTGCCAATGGTGAAAAACTGGATTTGGGGAAGGAGACGGATAACACGTCGCGACGTGCTCATGCGTACATCGCGGCGCACGAATTTGCACACATCGGCGAGGACCCTGTTCCTGAATGAATATGTTTTTGTTTTTAAGCCATAACTTCTTATATCGTTATTCAAATGAGATAATTTCTGATTTGTTTTGAGCTAGAGACAAAGCTCTTCATGGTTTATGAAGAGGGGAAATGTTAAATCAGTTTGTAAAGGCTTGAAATCTGGAATAGTGGTTTAGTGAAAGATATGGTTATATGTTGGAGATTTTGAAAAGAATTGACTAATTTGGGTATCAACTAAATTCTGATTTTTAAGGAAGATTTTGAGGGTGAAATATTGTGTTAGTGCCGAGAATGTCACTAAAGTACGTGATACGTTTATTTGTGTAAACTACTACATAAGTTTTATTCTGAAAGGGCAATGTGTAAACTTAGGGTGTTTGAATTATGATAGGGACATTTGGAAAGTCAGCCTCAGACATTTCTGAGACTTCCAGGCGTTAGCGTGGAAGCCAGGTGAGTGATTAGACGGTTCCCAAAATATTAAATGTTATAATTCAGTGATTTAAATTCTCTGAAGTAAAATGATGAGACAGTATTGAATATGAGCTCTGGATCGAAGGTCAGGAGTATTGAAGTGATAGTATACAGAAATGTTCCGAAAATGTGATAGTGTAATTGTGTTTGTGATGTGAAAATATGGAATAGATTAGAAATAATTGTGATATATGAATATGATAATAAAGTGATTGAATTGTGACACATGTCGTTCATTTATGAACGCAACATCAGTTAATGAAAGCTGCGACTAAGGCAGCCACTGATCAGAGCTTTCAGCTCAACGTTATAGCTGGGCTTCGAGCCATATAGTGATGCAGAGCTAGAAGCTCGACTACTGGAAAAGAGCCTTGTGCTCGAAAAGGGAATAGTGCGTACCCAGAGGGCTCTCCTATCCCTAAGAAACGTGAGAAATAGTACATACTCAGCGGACTCTCCTATCCTTAAGACGCGTGGGAAGTAGTGCATACCAGAGGGCTTTCCTACTCCTAAGATGGGTTTAACGATTAATGAGCCCTAAATGGGATAGTTCAGAGCTACAAACTCAACGATTAATGAGCCATAAATGGGACAGTTCAGAGCTACAAGCTCAACGATTAATGAGCCCTTGACGGGACAGTTTTAGAGCGAAAAGCTCAACAATTGATGAGTTAGTGCATACCCAGAGGGCTCTCCTACCCCTAGGACACGTTCAATGATTAATGAGCCCTTGACGAGACAGTTTCAGAGCGAAAAGCTCAACGATTGATGAGTTAGTGTATACCCAGAGGGTTCTCCTACCTCTAACACACGTGGGAAGTAGTGCATACCCAGAGGGCTCTCTTACCCCTAAGACGTGCTCAACGATTAATGAGCCCTTGATGGGACAGTTCCAGAGCCTTTGACTCAACGATTAATGTGCCCTTATAGGGAAAGTATAGATGCTTGGTCACAAAACTGATATGAATTGGTAATGGGTTACAGATTGCATTTATTCTGATATGTTTGATTGAATGATAGGTGAAATGCCCTACACTGGTGTGAAAACAGTTGTAGGGTACTCCTAATTATAAAATGTATGACTAATTGTGATATGCTTAGTGTTGTATGGAATATTAGAGCTGTTGACCAGAGTTGCCATCGATTAGAGCTTTTAGCTCAACGTGTGAAAATGAACTTCGAGTTCATGACTGATTCAGAGCCTTAGGCTCAACGTATAATGAACCCGGTATCCAATATTGGATAAGGATCAGATATTATTGAGCCCATCGATGGGACAGTTTCGGCACTAGGTCACAGCCAAATGATAATTAAATAGTAATCGAGTGAAATACTTATGGTTGTATCAGTATAGATTTCTGTAAATATGTAAAAGGGGAATTTTTGAGAAAATGTATTATGAGATAGAGATAGATCTATGAGAATTGTAAAATGAGATCAAATAGGAAATAATGAAACCATAAGTTATTATTTGATTCTGTACTTGAGTGAGCGGACCATCGATGATGGTCATTCATTGAGTTTGCAAAAACTCATCCAAAATCTGCAATTATTTTGTAGGACTCAGAAGAATACCCCGTTAGGTAACGGGTGTATAGTGATCACAGAGCGGTATTAGAGGACGAGATCAGTTGCATCTGCACTAGAGTGAGGACTCTGTATATTTATTATTGTGTATCGTACAAGAGGACCCTCGTGGTCATTGTATCTACCAGTTTTGTTATGTAAATTGTTTTCCGCAACATACATATATATGTAAGTGTGTGTTTGTTTCAAGACAAAATTTGTACTGTGTTTTGACTAAGGGTTGTATCATCCCACCCTTACAAGGCACGGATTCGAATATCACCATCGATGTCGGGTCTGGGTCTTACGGGAGTGGGGTGTTATAGAATGTGTGTGGATTATAGGAAGCTCAATCATGCCACCGTTAAGAATAGATATCTGCTCCCGCGCATAGATGATTTGTTTGATCAATTGCGAGGAGCAAGAGTCTTTTCTAAGATAGATTTGAGATCGGGTTACTACCAGTTGAGGATAAGGGAGACTGATGTGTCAAAGACTGCTTTTAGAACACGGTATGGCTACTTTGAGTTCTTGGTTATGCCTTTTGGGTTAACGAATACACCTGCAGTTTTTATCGATTTGATTAATAGAGTCTTCAAGCCTTTCTTAGACCAATTTGTCGTAGTCTTTATTTATGACATATTGGTTTATTCCAAGAGTGATAAGGAGCATGAAGAACACTTGAGGCTTGCTTTGGGGACATTGAGGAAGGAAGAGTTGTATGCCAAATTCGACGAATGTGAATTTTTTGCTAAGAGAAGTGGCGTTCCTTGGATATGTAATTTCAAAAAAAGGAGTACATGTAGATCCAAGAAAGATAGAAGTAGTTGTGAAATGAGAAGTGCCGAAGAATGTAACTGAAGTGAGAAGTTTCTTGGGATTAGTCGGGTATTACAGGAGGTTTGTGGAGGGCTTTTCTATGATAGTTGCTCCACTCTCCAAATTGAAAAGGAAGAATCAGAAATTTGTGTGGACTGAGGAGTGCCAAAAGAGTTTTGAGGAATTGAAGAATAGGCTCACAACTGCACCGATTTTGACATTGCCTTCAGGTGATGATGGATATATTGTGTACAGTGATGCCTCAAGGAGGGTTTAGGGTGTGTGTTGATGCAAGGAGAGAAAGTGATTGCCTATGCTTCTAGACAATTAAAACCTTATGAAATGAATTATCCGACACATGACTTGGAATTGTCTGCTATAATTTTTGCATTGAAGATTTGGAGACATTACTTGTATGGAGTTACTACTAAGGTGTTTACTGACCATAAAAGTCTTAAGTACCTGTTGAGCCAGAAAGAGTTGAATTTGACACAGAGACGATGGTTAGAGTTGTTAAAGGATTATGATTTAATGATAGACTACCATCTAGGGAAAGTTAATGTGGTAGCATATGCTCTGAGTAGGAAGTCCACTATAGCGCATATGGAAACGGTGTACCTTCCTTTGCTGAAGGACTTAGCCAGACTTAATGTGACATTAAGACATGTTGAGCCTGATTTTGTGTTGGCAAATTTTAGAGTGAGGCTGGTATTGAATGACAAGATTAATGAATTGGAGGAACAAGATGAATATTTGAGCAAACTTCGAGAAGAACTTAAAAGTGGTAAACATTCCGAGATTGAGATAAGAGAAGATGGATTGATGGTTATGGGCAACAGATTATGTGTTCCAGACATGTTAGAACTGAAGGATGAGATTCTTGATGAGGTGCACAATGCTCCTTCTGCAATGCACCCAGGGAGTTCGAGGATGTATCGAGATTTGAAAGAGCATTTTTGGTAGAAGGGAATGGAGAAGGATTTTGCAGAGTATACGAAAAGGTGCTTAGTGTGTCAGCAAGTTAAGGTTGAACACCAAGCACCTTCAGGCAAGCTTAATCCTTTGTCGATTTCGGAATGGAAATGGGAAAAGATTACAATGGATTTCTTGATGGGATTACCGAGGACTAGCAGAAAGCATAATGCAGTATGGGTGAGTGTTGATAGATTGACTAAGTCAACACATTTCTTGCCAATTCGACAGACAGATTCTTTAAATGCTTTGGCTAAGGAATATGTGGATGAGATAATCAGACTTTATGGGATTCCAAGTTCGATAGTCTCGGATAGGGATCCTAGGTTCACCTCCAGGTTTTGGGAAAGCTTGCAAGAGGCTTTGGTGACTAAATTGCATTTTAGTATAGCTTTCCATCCACATATTAATAGACAATCGGAGAAGACGATACGAACTTTGGAGGCAATGTTGAGAGCTTGTGCTACGGAGTTTAAAGGTTCGTGGGATGATCACCTACTTTTAATTGAGTTTGCTTACAATAATTCCTATCACTCGAAAATTCAGATGGCACCTTATGAAGCTTTGTATGGTAGGAGATGCAAAACTCCTATTTGTTGGGATGAGGAAGGTGAAAGGAAGCTTGTAGGACCTGAGCTGGTACAAGTTACAGTTGATAAGATTAAACTAGTGAAACGGAGACTTAAAGTAACTCAAGATATGATGAAGAGCTACACAAATGCCCATAGAAGAGAGATGGAATTTGAAGTGGGAGACAAGGTATTTCTTAGAGCTTCTTCATGAAAAGGTATTTTGAGATTTGGTAAGAAAAGCAAGCTTAGCCCGAGGTACATAGGCCCATATGAGATCATTGAGAAGATTGGGCCTTTAGCTTATAAGTTAGCTTTGCTACACAATGTATTTCATACATCGATGTTGAAGAAGTACCGATCGGATCCTTCACATATAGTTTAACCTTCAGAGGTTCAATTAAAAGAAGATTTGACATATGAGGAGCAATCGGTGGAGATTTTAGATTCCAAGGAAAAGGCATTAAGAAACAAGATTGTAAAGTTAGTTAAAGTCTTGTGGAGGACCATTCGACGGAGGAGGCAACATGGGGGCCTTTGAAAGCCATGAAGGAAAAGTATCCATACCTCTTCATGGACTCAAATGAGAATTTCGAGGACGAAATTCTTTTAGAAGGGGGGAGTTGTTGGGCCTCGAATTTTTTATTTATTCTTTATTTTTCTTTAATTTTTTTATTATTATTTTTAGTTGAATCTTTAAATTTAGCAAGAATGAATGGGGCATTGAATGAAAATGAGAATTTAGAATGAAGTGTTAGAATTATATTAGGTGGTGTTAATGGATTGAAGGTGTAGAGACATAAAAGACAAAGAAGGGCAAAATAGGAAAGTCTAAGTTAGTGAGGGGCAA
>JANITW010000236.1:78217857-78230054 GCA_027564335.1 Erythroxylum williamsii | reverse complement strand
TCCTCATGGCAATCAATGCATATAATTAATAAACACATAAGGTTGAGAAACCAACTAGGTTACTCACCTGCACTTCCCACAGCCTGGAAGTCCCAAATAGTCCGTGGAATGCCGATCCATCAGAACCTCTATAACAAAACAAATAGATCACACATTACCAATTATACCAATTTCAATTCAATAGTAATTACGATAAATATTATACATGTTATGACATTCCCAATCCAATTCCCGAATTTCTCAACTTAACCACTCTCACTATAATCCATAACAATCCCAATTATTATAAACCAATTAACCAATTTCCATACTCTATCATCACATTCCAATTAAAATCATATTCACTAATCATTTGTCATTCGATTCCGATAATCATCTAATTCAAATTTCGCATTTCCATTCTTATCAAATCTCAATTCTTAGTCTCCAATTTCCAATTAATCATTTGAGTCTCCCAATGCCAATTAATCTTATTACTTGTAACAATCATCTTATAATCCTTTAATTTCATTTCATCTGAATTGCAATTCTTAGTATCTCAAATGCCATTTTGATCCATAACCAATCCAAATTAAATCCCAAAGACTCTCCAATTCAAAAACCTCATTTATACACTTTTCATAAATCAGCCTCCTTCGCCACGACGTCTGGCCCCTCGTCGCGGCGAACCTCCTTTCTTCGCCGCGACGTGCGTCTCGCGCACCGCGGCGTACCTCTCCCACATGCTCGCCGCGATGTGCAATTTTGCTCGTCGCGACGTGCGGGGCTGATCTCCTCGCCGCGGCGCACCCAACTCCTTCGCCGCGGCGTGCGCCTATATCCCATTCGTCGCGGCGTACAAATTAAATAATTTATATTCGTCGCGACGTGCACACTTAGGGAGCTCGCCGCGGCGTGTTCTTCACACGTCGCGACGTGCGAACCCAGATATTCGTCCGAAACCCAGAAATTCATCTGATCTTTTCCTCAAAACTCTTCCAAATTCGTTCTAAACACTCTCAATCAACTTTAAACCTTAAACCCAACTTATATCTAACCTCAAATCATCATTTAACTCATATTTCATCAAAAACCCAAATCAAAACCCACGAAACCCTATCATCGACATTTTTCCAATTTTCTAAACAACTTCTTACTCAAATCTATGATCAAACAACATAAACACATATGAACTTACTTGATTAAGCTATCAATCCGTCGAAAATCCGTCAAAAACTCCAAATCCATCGTTGCTCACACCCACGACCGTCGACGAAGAGAAATGAAGAAATAAGCTTATCTTAAGCTTATTCACATATATATATATATATATGAGATCATCAACCTCATGTCCAAATTTTAGGGTCTAATACATCCGATTCTTATTCTATTTTTCTCCCAATTTCGCAATACTCGTAACCAATAAATCCCAAAATCACAATTCAATTTATTTCATATTATTTACCAATCAATCTCAGACCCGGAATCACATTAATCAGTCCCTGGGCCAATTTTCCGGTCCGGATCCATTACTTTAAAAATTCTGGGAAAATTCCCATAAATTCACAAAATTAGGAAATGCTTATTTCTATACTCATATTCCAATTTCCAATTCTCTAAATTCCATTTCATTCCAATTTCATATTCAAAACCTAATTAATACACTTATTCAATTTCCACTTTTCACAATCCAATTTTCATCTGTACCATTTTAACCAATTTTCGATTTCACAATCAAGTCGGGAATTGTCATACATGTATGTACATATGTATATATGTATCTATATAATAGAAACAATAATGCATGTACGATGCAACGCTTGCCTGTACCAAGTCCTAAACCCGATCCAAATTGCCAATATACCCGTTACTCCGGTAACGGGATGTTACAACTACTCATAGGGCTATTATGAAATTCTACACCAAGGAGGTAGTATTAAAATCTTCTGGTCAACCGAGGGCAATATTTAGAGGAGTTAGTCAAGTAGTGACAGCCAGGATGATATCCTTCATGAGTGCACTGAGATTGATGCAGGTAGGATGTGAGGCTTATCTAACCCACATCATTGATACTAGAGCTGAGCAGAGTATACAGGACATTCCAGTGATTAGAAAATTCCTGGATGTGTTTCCCGATGAGCTACCTAGATTATCACTAGATCGAGAAACAGAGTTCACAATTGATCTAGTTCTAAGTGCTGCTCCTATATCCATTCATCCATATAGGATGACACCTGTAGAATTGAAGGAGTTGAAGGCTCAGTTACAAGAGTTGTTAGAAAAGGATTTTATCAGACCCAGTGTGTCACTTTAGGGAGCTCTCCCGTTGAATCAAATAAGCCATTTTTGCCTAAAGTAGATTGACTATATAATAGGCCTTATTTAACTCCCAAGAGGCCCATACTAGAGGATTACTTTTACCAGACCACTATCTCTACCCTTCCATGCGGCCTAAACCCGAGAACCCACCCAAAGTTTCAAGAGAAGCTCCGTTTCTCGGCAGATACATGTCAAATCCAGACTGTCCTCTCCGTCCTCAACCTGCTCTGGTTCAATAACCGTACCGGAGCTCGAATGCGGTAAAAAGTCATTTTCATTTCTTTCTCTACCGTTCAAGAAAATGGTGCATTTAAGTGATTACTCGATTTGGGTACTCACGATTTTGCCCGAAAGGTTTGTATAACCTGCGGCTCTAGTTGTTTGGCAGGGCGGGAACTTGTGAGCTAGAAAGAAAATGATTTTTGAAGTAGAAAAAGATCATGTCGTTATAGGATTAAATTGTATGTTTCTTCGTTGTTCTAAGTAGGAAGTGTTTATTATTGTACGTGTTTTTTCCGCCCCCAGACATGCAAAGTTTCTCCAAAATATGAGATATTTGATTTTCAAGTTTCGGAATGGAGATGATATAGAGTAATTACCTGTGCGACATCATGGTTATGGAAGAATTCCTAGAACTTGTAGCTATGGGATAGTACCTCTATGAGAAGTACCAATTTGAAGAAAAGCAATGAACTTGTACAATCTGACAATAACTTATTCTTTCCTCTATTTTCAAACCTGTTTAATTGTTATGTATGAGGACAAAATTTTGAGTTATGCTGTGAGTGTATCCTTTCCTTTATTACCTATCATCTTGCTGCATTTGGGTCTCTGCTTAACAATTTAAAGTTAGTTTCTATTTTTCATTTCCCCTTGGCTCTTTAACATCATCTCCCTTTAGAAGATGACGTTGAATTGGTTGAGCTCTTGATTTAGATGATAAGTAGATCCCTTGGAAACTACAGAACTTGGTCAAACTCCGTAAATTTGATTAGAATCATTTTTAAAGCTATGGTATGTTGTTAGATTATTGGGATTATTGACAAAAGAGCATATGGCTAGAAAATGATGAATTTGGTGTGGGGAAAATAGTAAAATGGATATTATTCTTTTCGGAGATTGCCGAGTGATTGATATCATCACTATACTGGATAAAGATACTAACGTATTCTTTACATTATTTATCACTCAAACTGTTTATATGTACGTAGTCCATACAGATCATATCTATTTCTTTTCAATATACTTTTTACTTTTGGTAATGTGCATTTGCTAGTAATATTCTCCCATTATTTATTGTGAAGTCTCTTGTATGTTTTAACATTCATAAGCTTTGCAAGTAACTTCGGAATCAGTTGTTTAAATTTTCTTGTCTTTGTTGAAAGCCAGAAGCATCCTTCTTCAGTAGCTGAGGTGTTCTCTTCTTGTTCGGTTTTGGGAAGCATTACTAACCCAAAGCTATCCATGAGTTCGTGGCATTTTTAAGCAAGGATGGTGCTGTGCAGTCCTGAGCTAAATAGCTAAATAGCTAAAAGCTGTCCGTAGCTTTATGTCGTCATACCGATGCTGTTAATGCCTAAATATCCCTCATAATCATGGTATACTCTCATTATTGTCATATTACATCCTCTTA
Source organism: Erythroxylum williamsii (assembly GCA_027564335.1). Lineage (NCBI taxonomy): Eukaryota > Viridiplantae > Streptophyta > Magnoliopsida > Malpighiales > Erythroxylaceae > Erythroxylum > Erythroxylum williamsii. The sequence continues at coordinate 78,226,123 of JANITW010000236.1, read as the reverse complement.
TATCCGTTCCTAGCATCCTTTGTAACTACCGTTACGGCACTGTATCTATTGCATCGTGGTCTGGGTGGCAGGATGGCTTAATGATGTTTATATTACTTTGAAGTTTGAGGGGACCTCTCTGACCTACTTCAGTAAATTGTTGATTTTCTGTTTTTGATAGTTAATAGGATAAAGGAGAAATTATTCCTTTTAGTTTAAGCTTTTTAGGAAAGCTCCTAATTCCTTTAAACAAAAAACTAGTGATTTTGGCTATTTGCAATTTACCCGTTCTGTTAGAAGTTGTAATTAATTTTATAAAAAGAAAGTATCTGTCACTTGTTTATGACCTTTTCTCAACTCTGTCACTTATGTTGGATCTGATGGAAGCAATATGTTATGTGTATGTGGATTGTAAAACTAGAATGTTCTTATAGGCAAGTTCACCAACCCAACACATTGCTTTTGCATGCAAATAATGGTTTCGTATGATTGTTGATATGAAGGGATCTCATACGTAAGCTCATGTGATGGTTAATATGTAAGGGATCTCATAGATTAGATAATGCATATACAGCTTCCAGGTCTTGTCAATGGTTTTAATCATGGTAATGTTTTCAAATTCTAGGGAATATATTGTACTTTTTGACTTTTTTTATTTTTTGTGGATAAACTGAAGTCATGAATCATACTCTAACTTTATGAATTTTAGCCCATTCCTATTTAAATGAATTAAAATCCTTAGTTATTTATTCAGGATTGTATGGGAGGTTTGTTGAGCCTTATACTTAATACCCATAAACTGGTTATTTAGTTAAAAGTCATAGAGTGATATTTGTGCAATTTTCCAGCCTTTGGTGAGAGATTACAGTGCCAAGCTGGCACAAGCAATTCCTTGTCTAGCTTCTGACATGAAGTCTCTTAAAATGAATGCCATGCTAACTGCTACCTCAGTGTGAAGTTATCAGATGATTAGTAGACATCAGCTGCATGTTCTTCAGAATAACTAGTTGTCTCTGTTTAACATTCATAAAAAGAGTGAAGCAGCAGTCATCGTACCCACATGACAATCACTTTATTTATCACTAAACTTCTGTGAACAAATGAATCTGAAACTTAACTGTCAGTGTTTGTGTGCTTAGTTAGATGTCATACCTTTCAGTTACTTGATGATACTTGAAATAAAGCTGATCCTAAGTCTTTTTACTTTTTCTTCTCCCTATACCATTCCTACTTTAGCCTTTCCTTATTTGACTTCAGTCATGATAGTCTTCAAAAGTAGAGCGGAAAATTATTTCAATCATCTATTGTACGTTTTCGTTACTGTCCTAGCACTTTGATTTTTTTTGATCGAAGTGTTCTGTTGTTAAATTTGACAATAAAACTCTCTGAATCTAAAGGTATGATTAAGATCTTTTAATGAAGTTCACGTTAGTCAAATTGTGAGAACTTCTAATGGGAAAGATTATTGTAAAATGAGTGAACTATGAATACACGCTGATAGCCTAAAATAGTATTATGCCTGGATCTTTTTCTTAGGTTGATGTATATGAATCTCTGCCGAGAATTCCTGAGGAAATAATTGTAAAGACAGAAGCAAGTATCCAAGTTTTATTCACAAAAGTAAAAGGTGAGAGTACAGTGGTCGCCATATAATTTTCTACTTTCTCTTCCTCAAAGATACAAGTAATTGTGTTGATTCTTGTCAATATGTTTATAAGATTTAAACAACAATGATATACTAATAGTCTTGATTACTAATGGTGCCCTATGTCTTTTTTCTTAATGTGGAATCTTCTGGCCTTGATTTCTCAGCCGCAGTAAACTATACTGCACCCTTTCCAGAAGTCCCTTTTAAGCTAGACAAGTCTAACAGATATCGAGGCCATGCGGGTCAGGTGCAACTTCAGCTTGGATGGCATGATGCTTGCCTCTGGCCCCTCTGATAATTCCATCGAGCTATCAATTGTCAGAACCAATCAGGAAAAATGAAGGCATATGAAGAAATGTAATGGCTTGGTGCTGTTGGAGTGGATCTGTTGCAATTTCTTGATTTCATTGGATTTTTCGAGCCTTGTAGCATAATGGTTACTTAGCGTAACACTAATATGTAAGGTCTGAAGTTATTTATGTGGGCTTCCACATGTCTCTTGTCGGAAGCTGAAAGCAAATATGTTGACACTGATTTGTACGGTGGGCGTGCGCAGCTTGGTTTCTGATACAGTTAAAAAAAGATGATGCATTTATCTTTTTCAATATGTCGGGCAGCAGAGAAGTGACATACATGTCAATATCACCGACTTGCATAGTTGCATTGGTCACTTCAGGAAGCGAGAAATCTGTCTTTGTCATAAAGCCCTGAGAGGTACAATTCCTCAAGTATGCATCAAAGCATACGATAACAGATCACCTTGCTGTTCTAACTCTTATCTCATCTCATCCACACAGGTTGGAACAGCAAAAGTGAACAGAGGTGATTTCATATGAAAAAATACGGCTTTCAACCACATCACTGGTTGTCAAAATGTCTGAAGTTTTTTGTGCCTTGAGAAAGTTGAGCTCTTGTATCTCCTTTTATTACATCTTTGCTACAAATTGAGTGAAAAGTGGCATTGAAGGCCCAGCTGTTTCAATCTGTTTTTAATCTTTTGTTATGGTTTTTCTTGTTAATGAGCTTGAAAGAAAAGGAAGAGAAAAGAGAAGGAAATTACAGGAGTAGTTAAAAGGGTGATGCAGAGGGTCTAGTCTGGCTATGGTATAAGCCTACTAGTACTATAACCTCTAGTCTAGATGCTTCTAGTCCATACCTGACTTGTTATAGAAGATTTATAGTATATTAAAGAGGAGGATGCTTGCAATGCTGTGCTACCTCATGTTGATCCACCTCTGCTTCATGAGAAAATGAAAGTAAAGAAAGGAGCGTGTGGGGGGCCAAAATTATTTATAGTTAAGCAAGACATTATTATGCACTTCCCTTTCCGTTGTTCAGGGGCGTCATTTGTAGGGGGACAAGACACACCACCTCCCTTTTTATATGATTTTGCTGCTGGGACCTAGTATGCTCCAAGCCCCTATCTTCCAACGTCACCTCATGAATGCAAGTCAAATAAAACGAATAGGAAAACATGCTTCCATTCCCATATTTCTTAGCACTATCTCGACAAATATAAGGATGGTCCACAACTTCAAAACTGTGCCTATTGGACAATCTGCTAATCCCCTAATCCCATTTAAGTGAGGGAAGGCATTTATTCACCCAATTTGTCTTTCTATCTTATACATTCATGTTATGTATTTTCTTTCAGGCTCCATATGAATATGTTCCCCACCTTAGTTGGTCTCCAGCATCCTCCATTTCCTGCCTATCTCCGTTACCTATCTCTTAATTTTTCAAAAAACGAAAACAAAATATGTTCAGCTAAACAAAATGAAACACCAATGGCACAACAAAAAGGAAGGAAAGCTCCCAAAAAAAAAAAAAGAAAACCCACAACCATTTGAGTGCAATCACAATATCTAAAAGGGAGGAGAGAATCATGTTTTTTCTTCAATGTAATTGTGGTCAAGCGGGCTTGGGTCACCCTTGGCTTCCTTAGCTGGGGACAAGAAACGATGTGCTTAAAGGTTTAACCTAAGCAGCAAGAGATTGATGTCTTAAGATTGGAGATGAACTCAACACCGTCTAAATCATCACTTTAGTGCATATGAATACGCTTTTTCTTCCTAGTGATTAGGGAACATGAAACAACAATTCAAAGGAATCTAAGACTGCACTTCTTCTTTTTTTTGTTTTTTGAATGAGATCTAAGACTACACTTAAACCATGGAAATATATTCTATGCCTTTAATTATAATTAAACCCCATTAAAAGAGAACTTCTCACTTATTAATTGACATTTTTCTTGGTACTCTTTGAGTCGTATCATCACTTTTAGCTCCGTCTTGTCACGTCCTCTCCATCTATGTGTTTCATTTAGTATTCTTTTTGTTTATTAATGTTTATCCTCTGCTACATGCTAGGCCATAATCGAAAAGTTTCTACCTCGATAAAAAGTGTAACACATCACTACCTCCTTCCAATCTTGGCCTTCAAAAGTGACCCGACAAACTCATTTCATTGCTATGACTACGTGATTCTTGCCATTAACAAGTCATGAGCCATTTGGTTGGTTCTTCTTTCTTCTCTCTATCTCGTTGTTTTTCCTTAGATTCTAATCACGAGAAAAAAAATATATATTCAATGCACGATCATGATTTTGTTCAGGTCTCCTTTTCATTTACCCGTTTAGGAAATATTCCCTTTAAGTTCTTTCTATTGTAGATCATGTAGCCATTGAACAAGTTGCTGTCGCTCTCCTCTTACCTTTAAATATAAATATATTAAACTGTTTTGATCATGCTGTAGTATGCTCCCAAACTTGGAACAAACATGATTACAATCGAAGCCTCCGAGTTAAACAATAATTTTCTTACAGGTAATCATATCTTAAAAAGCTATATACCAACTAGCTATGTGGAAGAATGACTGACTGAGAAGTGAGAACTGTGTCACGCACAGTTCATGTCACCAAGGTCTAGAAATTAAAGTTAGTCCAGCTATAACCCCAGTTGCTTTAGATCCTCTTAATTACATTAACTGGACGCTTTTAAATGTAAAGCAAGATTACCTTTCAGTTTTTCTTGAATGACTTTTGCTTTCTCAAAACAGTGATTTGAATACTAATCACCATTGTTATGCGTTTCCATGACATTTGGTCCAACTAAGTCCTAGCCTAGGTACTGTACGTTGTAGCTTTTATCCATTCAAAGCAAGTCTTATTTTTGCCGGTCTTTCGTATTTGGAGATTCTTATTTAGGGTTTTACAGTGATTAACATGGCACGAACAGTCTCAAAATGTCTGTTAAGGAACATCTTCACATCTTGTCAACTGCCAACGGATATTGATTCGATTCATCCTTCCCTCCTCAGTTAAGTTAACGCTAGGTACCATTGATAGATAGGAAAAATAAAAGAAAAACGCATATCCCCATCACTCTTAATTGCTTTTGCATCTATATGATTAGAGAGATGAACTTCACTTTACCGAATTACCATTAATCAAGATTGTAATAGATTGAAATGATTGTGGGCAATAGATTTGTTTCCTTTTTGGCAATTGATTAAACATTCTTTTGTCTAACCAAATTGCAGCAATTGACAATTAAGTAACTAGAATGTGTCACCAAACACCATCGTTTATTTAACAAAGTTTAGTTTAATTTCCTAAAACATTTATCTTTCTATTTTGCTTTTGAAAGATTAAGGGGAAAGGAAAAAGATGCAAGCGCGAAATATGAATTGGAAAGCTATAAATTTTTTAAAATTCATTAACACATAAAATACGAATAAAAAAAATGCCGGTCTAGGCAGTTATCTTACTACGATAAAGTGGATTACATGCTTACTAGACAAACTACTTACAATATCCAACAAATCTAACAAACAGTATGTATATGATACTAATCCATCTTATCATCATAAATCCTTAGTCTATGTTCACATTTATTCATAGTTCCATCACATATACGTTTTAACAGGAAGGAAAAGGGTTCTGAAAACTCAGCTTTTCCTTCATACCCATGTATTAATAAGGTAAAACGAACAGTTTACATTTGTCAATAAAATCAAAATCATGCTTCAATATGAGAAGCAACCACTACAACAATTCAGTAGAAAAAAACGTCGCGAATTGGTCAGAATTTTCGTGATGTTTTTTAAAAACATCACAAAAAGATTCCATTTTTTGCGACGTTTTATAAAAACATCACAGATTTGTCAAACGTTTTGCGACGTTTTAGCAGGAAACGTCACAAAAAAGAAGCCTTGACGTTTTTATAGAGAAAACGTCGCGAAAGGTTGATTAATTGTTTGGAACCAAACGATGTTGTTTTGGTTTTAACTACCAAGTCCCCCCCTCCCCCCAAATTGACATCACGGAAGACTAAGTTAACTTATTTTGGTTCAGTGGTTTTGGTTTTGTTAAAACCGACCCCATTAATCTGATTGACGAGTTTTGCTCTACTATGCTAGATCTACGCCTTGTGAATCTGATGGGCATACTCTAGAACATGATGCATTGGGAAGTCGGCCAAGAAAAGTGCTCTTCAAAAAAGTCCATAAAAACTAGCAAGCAGCATCAAAGATAATTGACCAATCCAAGCCAAGTATAATGCGGTGTGTTTGTAGATTCCTAATTAGCCACTCCTGGGTCGTCATGGTGAAAAACTCAGGGGAGACTACTTGTGGAGGGAACATACTCCACAATTGTCGAGCTTTAGGGCAGTCGCATACTACATGTAGTTATGATTCTTCTGATAGGCAATGGTAGCATATAGCATCTGTTTTTAACTATTTTCAAACCAGTTGTTGATTAGAAAGCAATCGATTGTGTGAAAGCAGTCAAAGGAATGATCAAATTCATTGTGGGCTCTCCCACTGCCAAATTGCCTTCCAAAACCCAATGGTCAAAGCATCGTCATGATCCATTATCATCGAATGGGTGGATACAAAAGGGAACTGTCTATTGTCCGACATTCCCCAAATTAGCTTATCAAGGCCTAAGTAGGACTTAGGCAGTAATATACCTACTATAGTCATGCAAATCGAAGAAGGAAGCAGATTTTAGAATGTTTCCCATTTCTAATTACCGACGATGTCCACAAAGTGTTGAATGCGGAGATCCATAGTTGCTTGGAGAATAGGAGTCACTGCATAGGAAATAAAAGGTCCCCAATTTCCAGCCCAGAGGTCTAGCCAAAATCGAGTTCTAGCTCCATCGCAGATCATCCATTTCATGCCCTGTAGAACATGGTGCCAAGTAGCTTTGATACTCTTCCAAACCATTGAACCACCTGTAGCAACAAGAGAAGAGGGAATATTGTTAGCATCAAAATTATAGTTAGCAAAGAGGATTTGTACCCAAAACATTTACAGCTTAGAAACCATTAACCACCCTAGCTTTGCTAGTAAGGCATCATTAGTTTCTGTAATTTTCCGAATGCCAAGGCCCTCCTTCTCTTTAGGTTGACAAACTGTGTCCCAATTTACCATGCGTATTAATTTTTCTAATTCATCACAATGATTTCGAGGCAGTCAGACCGTCTATAGTGTAAATGGGAAGTGATGCGAGGACGGAATGTGTCAACATGATTCGTCCTGCTAGCGAAAATAGACTGGTTGTCCACCTCGAGAGACGTTGTTGAACCTTGTCGAGAATATGTTGGTAGGACCTTATGTTGGTAGGTCATTTTATTAACTCACTTGTACAAAAGAGGCACTCCAAGATAGCAGCCTAAATCATTAGTCTGCTTGAATCCCAGTTTGTTGCTTAAATACTGCGCCTTCGATTGATGTATATTCTTGGAATAAAAGCAACAAGATTTGTCTAGGCTGACTCATTGTCGTGATGATGTACAAAAAGTATGTAAAGTGTCTCTAATTACATACACCTATTCAATGGAAGCTTCAGAGAAAGAATGAGATCGTCTGTAAAGAATAAGTGAGAGATATGAGGCCCTCTTCTACTTAATTGGATAGGCTTCCATTTGCCTTCGGACACAGAGGTAGTTATTAGGTGGCCCAATCTTTCCATACAAAGTACAAAAAGATAAGGCGATAGTGGATCTCTCTGGTGAATACCTCTGGTGGGAGTGAAAGCATCGTTGAGTTCTCCATTCCACTTTACTTGCATAGATACCGAGGAAAGACACTTTATTATTAGATTTATCAATAAGTCCGGAAGTCCAATATTGTGAGTGTATCTTTATAAAATCCCAAGATAGCCTATCATAAGCTTTCTTAAGATCCACTTTGATAGCAAGCATTCCTTTCTATCCTGATTTCCTCTTCCTTGTATGGAAAACTTCTTGGGCAATGATAATATTGTCCATTATCAGTCGTCCTGGTACAAAGTTGCATTAAGTTAGGGCTATGAGGGCATGTAGGTGAGGTTTGAGCTGGTTGACAAGAATCTTGAAAATAATTTGTATAGAACTGAACATAAAGCTATAGGCCTTAATTGAGTGATTGATGTGGGAGTGGGAATCTTTGGTACAAGCAGCATAATGGTATGATTCAGTTCAGACTCCTAGGCTTCATGTTGAAATATTTTTTGGATAAAAAGAGTCAGTGATAGTCCGACAATGTTCCATTGAGTTTTGTTGGGCCCGGGCCTCGGATGCCCGAATCCCGAGGCGGCCCCTCGGGTCGCGCCCGCGCCGAGCGCCCAAACCGCGGACCCGATCCCAACAT
>JANITW010000236.1:78108904-78123286 GCA_027564335.1 Erythroxylum williamsii | reverse complement strand
CAGATAAAATCGTGGGTGTGAGACTGATCGATCGGCCCATGAGACTGGACTCGGGCCCAATATTGCCGACCCGACCAAATCTTAAATACAACTTTATTAGACTTTGTCCAAAGCTTGCCTGGAAATAACTAAAAGGTTACCCATTGAAGCGCTAATACGAATTTAACCCAGAGATAAAATGTTGTGTGAAAAAAATATAAAAATAAAATAATAAGACTACAATCTTACATTATTTTAAATATGATTATGCAATAATTTTATCTCAAGCAATATTATGAATGCTATATTGAAACTAGTTCTAGATTTAGTTCCGATAAGATATTATGCAAGTATTAGTTAATATTAGGTATTATTTTGAATAAATTTAAAAATTATATATAGTTCCTAAACTTTTTAAAAATTGTAAACTAGTTCCTTAATATGTTATGTTATATAATTTATAATTTTTCATCAATCATGTCTCTAAAACTCGTAATAATGTAAATTTAAAACAACAAAAATCTATTTATTTCTATTAATTTTAATTTAATATATTTCACATGTGAACAATACTCAAAATTAATACAAAAAAGATTGTTTAATTATAATACAAATGTAAAACTAAGGATAATATAAAATACTTAAAATGTTATTATTTTATCATATAATAAAGAATAATTACATCAAAATAATAATCAGAATGAATAATAAAGGTCTATGACTATATAATATTATAATAAAAGGTCGTGTTGAAGAATACAACCAATTAGAAATGAAAACTGAAACAAAAATATTTACAATTAAAAAATTTATATTTATGTTACATATATACAATTTAACATATGCATCAAATATAAGTGAAATTAAAAGAAGAAAAGAAACGAAGAAATGAAGAAACTAAAACTTCATTTAGTAGAAGATTCTCATCATAGAGAATAGTCTTATCACCACTATCATATAAAGTTATTGCACCAAATAACAAGTCAATATTTTCTCATCTAAGATTATCTTCTAAGTCATTTTCATCTATTAAACTAGGTTCCTAAGAAACTTAATCTGCTAAAAGATTAATATGGTTAAGATAAATTAGATCCACATAACTAATTGTTCTATTAAGAATCCTAATAAACAAATAAAACTAAATTATTTTGAAATGAAACGAAATTATATTTAACTTAATAATGATAATAACATGCTTTTCTTGAAATTTTAAATCGTATCAAATAAAGACTAAGGTGTTCTCAATCTTTTGTGTTTTAATTTACTCCATTTTATGGAATGAATGAATTCAAATGTACTCTAATTTCTTTCATACCATATTGTACTCACATATTGACTCAGAATTTGAATTACAAATCTTTTCATATCTAAAACATTATTTCTGAATTGGTCTCATCAAGCAATTATAAGATAATAAAGTAATCTTATAAACAAAACAAATTGATGATTAATTTCCAAAAAGTAACAAAAGTGAAGAAAAAAAATACCTAGATTAAGTTCATGTCTTTGAGGAATAGTATTGAGCATTCCAAAATTGCCAGATGCATCCTTATAGACCTTCACTTATGAGCTTGGGAGATTTTGCATTATCTCATGAGCAATAATTATTGTAATAGTTAATAACATTCTCCTATTAACTTAAACTTTGTTTATAAAACATAGTCTAAAATAAACATTAGGATTCAAAAATACACCAGCTACAAATAATAGATAGTAAAATTGTCTTTTATATTTCTCATTAATTACTGCAAAATTAGATATGTACATAGAAAACTTATTTTTCATAGTAGCCTTAATTGTTTCCTTAACATCATAAAAATAACTCATTGTTGTCTTCTCATCATTATTAGCTAGATGAAATACTCTCACTTAAGGCTTACAAACTATGATTACAAGTTGAAATTACAACAAAAAATTCATGATCTTTAAGTATAATTCTTGAAAACTCCACTTCAACATTAAACCTAACATATTGGGATATGTCTCACCTATCACTTGTAAACATTTTTCTTAACTCATTTTTCATCAAAACAAACATTAAAATGATAAGAAATTAGTCACAAATTTTGTAATAATAAGACGAAACAAATTCTTACCATTGGTGAAATCCTTTCTCATCAAATTTAGGACTTGTGCACGATATAGATGAACTTTGCACAATTTCATCAATAATAGGAAACTATCTAGCATCTTTTATATTTTTTAACATCATATTAATGGAATGTGAAGCACAAGGAGTTCAATAAAAACAATTATACCTACTTTATAATCTTTTCATAGCTGATTTGTAAGTATAATCATTGTCAGTAATGAACTTAACAATATTTTATAGCCCAACTTTATTAACAACTTCATTAAATATCTAAAACAAAGTATCAACATTTCTAACAAGGCTAGATGCATCGATAGACTTCAAAAACATTGTCTCCTTAGTAGAATAAACTAAAATTTTGATAATATGCTCTTGTCATTTATTTTTCTAAGCATCACACATAATTGAACACTGATAAGTTGCCTAAGTCATTCTTCCCTCATCCAAATAACTAATTATTTTATAAATAGAGCTGCTCAAAATTTTATCTCTATAGTCAATAATTGAATGAGCTTTATATCTTAGACAGTAAGAGGCAGTAATATCCATCATCGACTAGTAATAACAAGACTAGACAATATCGAATGATATTATCGCCATCTAGCTATTGTTATGTCCACATTAAGAGTCACTTGTTTAAATTATAAGGCATTACATATTGAAGGCTAAGCTCTAGGAATTGTTTAAGGTGTAAAAAAGTTATAAACATGTTTTTTTCTTTTCCTCGCATAAGGTACAACATTCCCTTCTTGTTGGGTTGAAAACCACTTTCAATATCCTCATTTATCATCCTGACCATTGGAAAAAAGAACTTTCACTACTAATTTCATAATTCAATCTTTGTCTCTTATCTTTCTCATATTGATATTCTTCAAATAAAGTTTTCATTTGCCATTTTACGTTATGATTCACTTTATTACAAGGCTTAACATCACCTTTGATCCCAGCTAAATGCTTTTTTTAATCTTTTAATTCCCTCATCTGTCAATTTAAAAAAAAATTAAAGGAATGTATTAAAAGGACAATAAAGAAGATTACAAACATTCCATTGGGAAAATTCCATACACTATTGAGATTTGAGTAATCTCCCTATTAAAATATCAAAAATACAATCAATCAAGAGGCTGGCAACTTAAGCTTTCATGGAGTGAATTGATTTTTTTCTTAAGAAAAAGGTCTCCTTAATGGTTTGTAAGGTCACAGGCATTGTCTCTTTCACGGTAGCAAATTTGTTCTTAGATCTCCTATTATTCCTTTCATTCCATTTCCCATGGATACAAGTCCCTGAAGCATTAAAATAGGTCTCCAAAAATATTCTTCTGAATACAAAAATTATCCATTAGCCATTGAATAGTTTTTTAGAATGAATGCTAGCTAAGGCCCCATTGATAATATCTTTAAATCTTTTTCCAAACACCAGAAGCAAAGTGACATTAAAAAATGGTATGATTCTTCATTCTAAAAATCAATCTAGTATAAGTCTAAGTTGGATCATTGAATTGTTCTTAAATAATTGAAATATTATGAGTACTTGAACTTTTCTCTATTTATTTGTAAAAATAAATAAACATATATGTCAAAATTAAATTAATAACTTCATATCAAACTAAAGAGTTCTTCCAATTTAACCTCATTATTGACTACTATCACAAGATATGTATTATTGAACTCAAAATAAACACATAAGCATGTCTTAGATTCTAAAAGCATACTTACAACTTAAACTCTAAGCAGATGTATACATCTTATATCAAAGTCAATATTCCAAGAATACTTATTACCAATTATTAATGACATGAAAAATGTAGAATAAGTGATATGTAAAATAATGAGAAGAAATAGAGCAACACCAACTTCTAAAAAATCATACGATATATACGTGTAAATGAACTTCATGAACTAATATAGATGATTCCTTAAGAAAATTCGACATGCAAGTGAACTTTATGAACTTATATGAATGATTTCTTAAGAAAATTTGTGGCTTAAGCATGTTTTATCCAATAAATTCAAAATTTGTTAGTATATATATATGTTGAAAATGTTATTACCATATTCATAACATGTTTTGAGTTTTGACTTTATACTAACAACAACCCCTAATGAGTGTTCCGTTAAAACGTATAGTCTAAAAAGATTCAATAGTATGCAACCTTAGCCCTACCTGATATTGAAGTTATTTCTGATAGACCCATATATAATACAAAATACATATAATACAAAAATATAAATGAATATGTATAAACAAAAATATACAAATAGGTCATGCAATACAAAATATTGTACATATAAAATATGGTAAAAATTAACAATAATAGATAATTAAATAAATACAAAAATCATAAAAAGACAAGAGGAACTCAAACTAGCCATGTCAAGAAAGTAATTAGGTACCCGCCAGTGCTGTGGTGGAGTGGCTGGGGCTCCTCCATCCTTAACTAAAGTCTCGGTTTCGAGTCTTGGGAATGGAGCCACACTTGTGAGGGAGAGTTTTGCCTCCCGCAAGGGTCCAACCCAACTCGAATTTGGATTAGTCAATTGCTCGTGTGGCATCAGATACCGAGTGGTTTAACAAAAAAAAGAAAGTAATTAGGTTAAGTAAGAAACGAATTACGCTAATTAACTAGGAGGTAAGTCCTACAAATTCAACTAAAAAACTCAAAGGAAAAAGTCTAAAAATGTCCATAAAAATGATAATGACCTTTCTAAGAAAGATCTTTTATCCATATCTTAATATATCAAAGTTTTCTATTATGGCCCATGTCTTTGGTAAGTTTCATCATAGCTCTATCATTCTTGAACACTTCTCCCTAGTTCTTTTTAGGCCTTCATTTTTTTTCCTTTTACAATTTTTAAGTATTATTTTCTCGCATATCCTTGTTGGACCATCATAGTGCCTCCTTGTAATATATCTATACCACCTAAGTCTCATCTCTCTCAATTTTTCATGAATATTAGTCACTTTTAATTTGTCTCTTACCATTACATTCTTGACTTTATCTCTTCTGGTAGGATTATACATCCTTTATTAATATAAAGGAAATAGCTCAAATGTCAACATATTAAAAAGTCAAAAGAACATTTGTAGAAGGGATATGAAAAAATTATCTACAAGAGCATTAATAGCATACATTAATTTCTTATATCTTACATTTTTCTTTAGTAGTGCATAATTGCACATTACAAAAATAAATTTATTCTAAAATTAAACAAATCATTTTACTCTCATAATTATAATCTATATGGAAACAAATCATGCATTATAATTTAGGGTTAATTATTAAAAAAACCTCAAACTTTCGTTAATTTTTTAATTATAGTCTGAACTTTCAAAAATAGAAATAAAATGTTCAAATTTTCATTTTTTTAATTCTATTCTGAACTTCAAAAAGTTGCAATAAAATGCTCAAACTTTTATTTTTTTCAATTCTAACCTGACGTTAATGTTTTAGTTAAGTTTGCTAACGTGACTTGTCAGATGTTTCAGAAACCTTAACTATTAATACATGTTAACCATAGTTAACACAACAAATAAAAATTAATGAAACGACATCATTTAATCACATAATTAAAATGACCTAAATCAGATTATGCAGCCCTGACGATCTTATGCTATGATTTAAATTTTTCTCTTCGTTTTTAGTTTGCTCTTTCGACGCCCTCATCCCTCGATTTTCAAATTACGTAATCCCGATGCCCTCATATTAAAGACATCAAGAGAATAAATTAAAAATAAAGAGCTTACTAGTATACTACAGTGTAATGCGATAGTAGTTTGACAAGTTAGAAAAACAATCAGAAAATAAATGCCATTTCCACAATGCACACAATAAAAACAAAACCTAAGACTACTGACAACAGAAAGGCAGTTGATGGTGGCAGTGAAGTCTAAGGAAGGAGCGACAATTGGCGATCAATGGCGTAGCACGATAACTGATCTAGTGACTAGCAATGTAGGGGGAAGTAGATCAGAGAAGCTAGAGATATGGGGGAGGACCTGGATCGTTGGAAACATGATGATGGAGGTTCTTGCGTCTGGAGACTGTTAGATGTGCTCTTATAGTTGCATTTGGAGACTGTTGGAAACATGATGTTGAATGCTCTTATAGTTGCCCGATGTAGGATTCCTGACACACCCTCTCAGTCCAGAGCAGGACTGGTTTTGATGCCATGTTAAAAATGCCTAACTTACCCCCAAAAGCTAGCTCAAAAAGGAGAGGTTTGCACATTATTAGAAATTGTTAAATGTTCTCATAATTGTCCGATGTGGGATTCCTGACAGAGACACTAGTAGCTAGGTCTTCTCTCTTCACTCTTCTGTGTTGTCTTCCATCTAAGGCATGTGGCGGTGGGTTGGTGGTGGTGTCTATAGAGTGTAGAGTGTGGGAGACTAAGAAGGTGAGAACTAAGTCGTGATTGTGTGAGAGAGGAAGCTGCTAAAGTTACAAGTTTTTTTTTTCAATTTGGTCCTTTGGTTTTTTTTCATTTTACAAATTAGTCCCTGTAACATGTTGAACCAGCAAAGACCCAGTGAAAACACTGGCACTAGGTATTTATAGTTGGGATCAACAAATCCTCTGTTTTTGTTAATTAGTTTTAAGTCTATGTCAGTTAATTTTATCCTACATAAATATGTCAACAAAATTAACCGACGTAGAGTTGAAACACAGTTTAGAACAGATCGGTAAGGTACCGAAGGCTTAAGTGCTATTTTTGGTCAGTGCATCATGTAGTGATTGATAAGTCGGCATGAAAAGGTACTCAAAACCTTGATCACGAGAGTTAAACATCTCAAAATTTAAAGATGGGATAACAAATAAAAACTGTTTAAACTCTTAGTATAATTTAATGTCAAGTTTTTTTTAATAATTTTTAATTTAATAATTAACCTTTTAAAAATTATACAAATGAAGTAAAAGATTTTTTTTACTGATTTTATGTATCCACTAAATGTCACATAAATATTTATTTATTAATCTTATTAACAGAAAAAACGTTTTAACTTAATTTGTAAGAATTTTGAAAAACTTTAGGAAATTCAACATTAAATTAAAATATAAAAGATTAAATATTTAAATTTATTATCTCTTTATAAGTGTCGAAATAATTGTTATATATGATGACATAAGCATTGCATCAATTGACGTAAAATTTTAAATTAACTAAACGTACATAAGTTAAGATAAATATAAAAAAGAGTCATGCCTATATATAAAATAACTAATCCTAAGACCAATGACCTGAAATTAGTAAAACTCCATTAGTTGACAATATTTAAAATCAAAGATTTTAATCAGAACTAAGATATAGTATCTCGCCGATATGGATTTTCAATGAATTTTAACACAATACTAAACGTGTACCAAAATTTTGATTAATTTGATGGCAAAAAGAAAAAGAAAAATAAGGCTATGATTCAAACTTTTGTTGATTGACATGTGTTTTATGTATTTAATATTTCTACTCTTCGTTTTCGTAAGAGCAGACAAGCAATTATATGCCAAAAAAGAAGAAAAAATAACATTGTACCTACGGCTACAACTATAGGTTTATTTCGTGATGACCATCACGTACACGGAGTCCCGCACCATCATTTTGGTATTAGCACATATTATCTCTTTTTCTTTGTCTCTCCCTCAATCAGCCCCCCTCTCTCTCTATACATATATATATGTACATATGAATGTATAGAAGTTCAACATGAGAATGAGACAGTAGTCTCGGCTCACTTGATCTCGCACACTTGTTGTAGACTTGTTTCTTCTTCCCTTTTGAGTTCTTCAATATTCATCAAAAAGATACATTTAGATATACGTATTCTTGGCAGCAAAACGATGAAGTTTCTTTTGGATATCATGCGTTGTGGGACTAGCTGCAGCAGCTCCATGCAAACAGAGGTTCAGGAGCCGGAACGACGACGGCCGGAGAAGACGCGCTCCCTGATGGGGAGAAGATGTAGGAGGACGACGGAGAAGAGGGTATTGCCAAATGCGTCAGCAGAGTGGAAGCCAACCCTGCATTCTATATCGGAGGATAACTTTGGGGCGGATTACGACAGAATGAAGAGTGTTGTGAAGGGCAGAGTCGGCGACGGACGTTTAGGTAGTAGGTCTCAAGGCGTATCTCCTCTGCGCATAAAAGATTACATATCCCGGTAATTATATATCTTCCTTCTTCGTCTCGATCTATTTCTAATTACTCTAGAATCCAGGTTAATTATATATTCATTTGTGTAACATAATTTGCATCGAAACCACAAAATATTTCTAAACATTTTGATAGGTACTTAGAATAGTTATTGGAATATCTGCACCTAAAGTTTTTAAATATAATTTGCTATGTTGAAAACTGGAAATATTTTTATTTGTGATCATTTACATCATTGCAAGACGATGGGTAACATGGAATAGGCTGGGCAAAATAAAAGTGATACTACAACAGTGACATGAAACCACATGTCTTGCTTTAGAGTAAGCAACTTGTGAGATTGAACTTTTTAATTACCGTGAAGGGTATTTTATTTTATTCTTCTTATTTGAAAAAATCGTGTCATTTGCTTTTTGCGATTGGAATTGGAGCCACAGCACCAATTCTTTGAACATTTCTGATATTTTTCTTTGGATTACTAAAGATCTTAAATGAAATAGCGGAAAAGGACCAATAACCATAGAAATAGGATGGTTCCAGGGCCTATTTTGGCTCGACCCAAAAAGGAAACACAACAAAGTATAATCAGGATAAGATTATGTGTGCGGTTCAGCATGACAGATGATTTAAATTTCCATTAATGTTTATTTCAAATATCTGAATAATTTACACAGTTTGACTCAATAGAAGTTATTTTAAACTTTGTAGGACCATCTTGTTTTATTTTGAATACTAATTCCTTTTAACAAAACTTTGTTATGGGCACGATTAATTTCTTACGTGCTGCATACATATTTTCATATCCTTCACCCCTTGTACCTGCCAAAAACTTGAACCATTATAGAAAGAAAGTCAATCCTACCTTCTTTGCAACTAGCCTAAATTCTAGTGATGTGCAATATAATATAGGTTTTTCATGTTCTACTAATTCATTACTTTTTGACAGATTTTCACATCTAATTGAAGGATCTTGGTTCATCGCAATTGTGACTGAAAAGAACATTAATTATGATATGAATGTTACATGGGGGGTTTAAAGTGGCGAGTATAATGAAATCTCTTCATCACATTCCAATTTTACAACTACATGAATTTTAAGGTTTCAAGAGCTGTGTGATATGTTTTGATACAAAGGAGTGAATAATTGTATTGTGTTTCTCACAATATTAATTTACAGAGTTTTGAGAACCTTAATATATATACACCCTTGGAATGGTTATCTCTAAGTAAGAGATGTTATCACTACAATACTTTTAGCATAGAGCTATCAAACTTTTGTTCACAAAAAATCAGTATATTCTATTGAAAATAAAGTTTTTATTTATTTATTTTCCGTTAGTTGAACTTGTTACTTGTTAGTGCTGTCACCCCTCAGGTTTATTACAGACACAAACTAAAAACTATTGCAACTTAATTTATCTATTCCTTCCAACTTGACATATTTTTCTGCTTTTGATAGACTTTATATTCATATGCTTTTGATTTCTACACCACGCATTTATTTCAATATGTTGATTGCATTGATACTATATATATACGGCATTTTTCAATTACTTATTCTTCGACTACCATTTTTTCAGTTCTACACTAAATAGGACGAATTATAGTAATGAAAGATTAAAAAATCTTGGAGAAATGAAAAGCTCATACGGAACTAAATAGATGATAAAAATTTAAATTTTACGACTAATAGTTATTGTCAGCTATTGTTAATGTAAATTACTAAAAGAAGCGTTTATGAAACAGCTTTCAAAAGCCTAAACTTTTGTTTTCTTGCATTTCCAGGGGAAATCACTTCGCGCCGGCCATTCCAACATTCTCGGCAGCACCGTTTATAATTTAGCAACAATCTGCCGTTTAGTTCTTTCTGTTGACAGGTAAATAGAAATATAGAACAGAATAAGCAGTGCCAATGAGTTAGTTTTATACATCTTTGTAATCTTCTACGTTCCTTTCGAAATATAAATAGATGTCAAGTATATCGGACACTTAGAAGCAAAAGGATATGAAATATTCAGAATTGGTAATGTTTTCTTACACGTAAGCGGGCAACCAAAATGACTATCACGTATAATGGACACTGAAATACAGATTACAGAGAGGCACCGGCTTGAACCAGCAGGGTCAAAGAGAGAGTTCTATATATTAGTTAACACACAGTTTAACTCATTGTGTCATATAATGGTCGATTAAGTGTCTCCAAATAGGAAAAGTGTTTGATGTCCAAGCAAGATACCAAAAACAGAAAGCACGATAGAAGGATATAGGCCGTCTGAGACCCTCTTTTCTGCAAATTATTGATAAAACTATTGAACAAATAAGGAGTATGACAGTGGCATATTTTGATAAGTGAAAAATCACAGCGGTGTAGTAGTTTCACAAAATCTTCGATTTGCTATAGTCATTTCTAGCACAATTAAAACTAAACAAAATGTACAAATATAAATCAACATCGATATTTGTTAACACAGTTCGGTATACCTTACCTATATCTGAGGGGTCCTCACTCAACTTAATTCTTTCACTAATAATAATAGTTTTATACAATGCTTTACTAAGCCGACACTATTCAACCTTTGACACTATTCTTCGTTCTCACAACATCTGAAAGAATTTCACACCTAATAATCCAACCGACTTATGTCAACCTAAACAGATGATTTTTCTCGACAATCTTTTAACGAAAGAACACTAAATAAATAACTTAAAGTAGTTAAACGAAAATTCAACATAAATAAGAACACACTTGAGAAAGAACAAAAAAACAACTTCCTTATAGATTCAGCTCCATTGAAACAGGTCTAAATGTTGTCACCACTAACTATGAGCTAATTCACAACAGCAAAATGAAGACACCAAGTATATAACAACCTGCACAAACAACCTAACTTTCCTTTAGCCTATGATAATACCTTTCAAAATGATGACTCACGCACATCATAATACACTTTCAGCTATCTCCTAATTTTCTGCACACCTAGCAATGTGATATGCCTATTCACGATATATCAACCCACACTAAGATGAAGACCCAATCACACGCAAGCCTTCCTCAAAATAGCAAATAATCAGATCAAAGACAACACCATATACACGTCCATTCACCGTCAACACATACTAGAAAACATCACGTGTGTATATGGCAGAAGCAAGATCACACACACTACATCAAATAAACGCCTAGCTAAAACCTTCACCAAGTTACTAATGTTTCAAGTGCAGAAGCTGGGTCACACATACAGGAATCTTTTTGACAAGAAAATCATGCACACAACCACACTCCTTTAGCTATCTAATAGTATACTATGAAGTGCGCATACATGCCTAATCAATTAATCAAGACACCAACAAAAAAATCACTCACGTAAGCCTACCTTGCTACAGTAGAAAGAAACACAATTTCTATCTATAATCTAGCATAATCCACTTGAACTTCAATTAAAGATAGACTTCTAATTTCACTACAATTCTTATATTAAGAGTCCAACTCAAATAAGAAGTGTTAGTTATTTTCACCATATCTTGATTTGGATTTTTAAACATTACCATGAAGACCCAATAATAAAAATGTCAAAATTAAATAATTGAGAATAATAAATATCTTAACAATCTCCCTTTTTTGGCATTTTTGTCAAAAATAAAAAACTTCTCTTGAATCATCTAATCGAATATATATAAGTATTCAAGTCAAAATATTCCCCCTCAGTCCAACATCAACTACCAAAGAGCATCCATTAAATTCTTCAAGTTTAAGAAACATCTAAAGAAATAATAATAATGAACAATTATCCAATCATCCAAATTTCTCCCCCTTGGGATAAAAAGACACTAAAAAATAAGACTAATAGTCACAAAGATATCTTAAAAACTAATTTGAGCAGGAGCAAGGATCACCATGAAGATGGCATGCGTGATGGGCGAGCTTGTCATTCCAGTTAAACCTATGTTCAAAGCTAGGACTGAGAGATTCAAGGAGACTTTCTATGCATGTGTGGGCCAATTTGTGGAGAGAATGGGAAACTCCAAGCCTATTGTAGGAGAGTTTAATAGAATTGAGCCCAAACTAATCCATTTAACTCAAATCCTTAGACCGGATATACTTGGAGCTTGAAGGCAAGAAGACTTGGGCTATTTTAATGCTTCATCACTTAAGCCCAAGGAGTGTTTAGTGTGCCACTTATTTTATTAGTGGGAGTGAGCTATTTAATTCACTTAAGCCTAAGAGCATATGGATTCAGCAGTGGCGCCACACATCAGATTTATTTATTTAGTTTTTATACTTTGTTTTATTTTGGGCTTCCATGTATTTTAGCCCAACCTTTTATTATTTAACCTAGGTATAAATATGTGACATTAGGTCAAATTTTCGTAACTTTTAGATCAGAATTGTTGGAGAGTCGTCAGCTTCAATAGGGAGAAACATTATTCTCTTATTCTTGTTACCTTTCGAACTATCTTTCACTTATCAATTACTTTCCCAATTGTGGCGTGTCGATTGTTTGTTTCTCTGCGTTTTATTTTGATCATCAAGATTGTTTGGAACAAGTTTCTAAGAGGTGCTGTAGAAATCAAACCTTGTGTATCCTTATTTTTTCTTGTTTGTTGAATCTGAAATTTTCATCCTTCTTAATTCCTCAAGGTCGAAAACACATCAAAACAAAATATTCATCAAAAACTCTATCAAATTGTCATCAATCCTTCTGCAGTGCGCGTTATTTGGTATCAGAGCTTTCGTTTGGAGGAGAATTCTTATTCAACTCCATCAAAATTCAAGAAACCGCCGCCCATCATCATCCAATTATTGTCGTATCATCAATTAAGGTGTGAATTAACTTTTGACCTAGGATTTCAATCTTTCTTCTTGTTTTTATTTTAGTTAGGATTTTCAATTATTTGTTGAAAACTTTCGGCTTATATAAAAAAAATTGAAACAAAATTTCAAAAAAAATTCACAAAAAAACTAAAAAAAATCTTAAAAATTGAAGAAAAAATGAAAAAAATTCTAAAAAAGGTCTGAAAAAAGGGGAGTTTGAAAAAAAAGAAGTCTGAAAAAAAGTTAAAAAAATCTGAAAAAAATTCGAAAAAATTTTCTTCAAAATTTTTCATAGTTGCTAGCTTGTTATTGGTTATTGGTTTAGGTTGCTTATTATTTGTTATTTGAGTTACATTTGGGAACATTGATTTATTGAGGCTGTGGTTCTAATTGTAACTTAGATTTTAGAGAACATTGAGTGGTAAAAGGCAAGAGTATGTAAGCTTATTTGAGGGAGTCATTGTCATGACTTAAACACGAGAAAGTGACAAATTCTTGAGTGAAACACGTGAGAGAGTGTCTGAGGTTGTTCATCACTAACCTTGTTTTTGCAGGTATATCACTTTATTTACAATGTCACATGGAGATAGTAATGATGACAACCAATGAGGGAGATGCAAATATCGCTTTCACTTTGAAAGCCATGTAGCAACAATTTGAGAGGTTCAATCTAACCTTAAATGAGGTTAGGGGACAAATGGATGAGCTCAGACAAGGAAGACATGAGGAACCTCAGGGCAAGCCTGCAGATGTACATCAGCAACAACCACCACCTCATAGACAACCACCATAGTATGAGCCTGAGGAGGAGGAGTTTGATGAGGATGAGGAGGACTATGAAGAGCACATGCCCAGGAAAGCTCGAAGAGGAGAATCCCTTAACAGGCGAGATGGAGACCTCAAGTCCATCAAGATGCAAATCCCAACATTTAAGGGGAGGAATGATGTTGAGGCATACTTGGAGTGAAAAACGAAGGTTGATTTGATCTTTGAGTGCCATAAATTCTCAGAGGAGAAGAAGGTAAAACTTGTTGCTGTTGATTTTACAGATTATGCACTACTATGGTACGATTAGCTTGTGACCTTTAGGAGGAGGAATAGAGAGAGACCCATCAATACTTGGGCAGCAATGAAGGCATGCATGATGAAGAGATTTGTGACGTCTTACCATTATAGGGAGATACATCAAAAGCTCCAAAGACTCGCACAAGGGTCTAAGTCAGTAGAGGATTACCATGATGTCCTCTTTTTCCATATTTTCAACATTATTCATCGCTCTTCTTTTCTTCATAGCCCTTAGATCTTCTTTCCATTGTGTACTTCTTTCTTTCTCCATTTCTTCCACCACTTA
>JANITW010000236.1:77959986-77972367 GCA_027564335.1 Erythroxylum williamsii | reverse complement strand
TAGAACACACAAATCTATACTTAATAGCATTTTCAAAACAAAGCATATCTTCAGAAAATCATATCTCTCAAGCCCGACATCGAAAAATAGCAAACTTTATGTCCACAAAAAGCTCTCAACAGAGGCTACAATTTTTATGATGATCATTTTCTCGAATTTTGACTAAATCAAAAAGTCAACTTTTTCTTCAAAAAGTCATCTTTTTATTCAAAAAGTCAAACTCTAAGCGAACTTTGACTGATCATAACTCTCACTTCTGATATCGGAAAATATCAAACTTTATGGCTATAGAAAGCTCTTGACATAAACTACAAGTTTCCAGAAGACAATTTTCTCAAATTCTCCCAAAATCAAAAAGTTAACTCTCAAGTCAAACATTTTATCTCCAAAAGTCAAACTTTCTTAATTTTTCAAATTTTTACACTTTTTCTTTTTAATTCTTGCTATTTAACTTCATTTCAATCAACTCATCCACTTTCGTGTCATAATCCATATAAGTTCACTCAAATATCAAAGTCCTCAAAATTAAACAATTCTTTTCTCATAAATTATTTTTTAATTTCATCAAATTTCCTTAAATTCAAAATTTTCTCACCAATTTCTTTCTCACTTAAATTCATTTTAATATTTCTAATTTTCATCAAAAATTCGGGATCCAACACTTCCCAACTAAGATATACATGTGACAATAGCATTTATAAAAAATATTTTAAAAATTAAAATAAAATCATTTAACATTATGTTGACAAATATGTTAAATTAGAATTTAAATTTAATATTTTTAAAATATTAAGGTTTTTTAAATATTTCAAAATGTTTAATTTTAAACTTTTTTTTTGAAATATTAAATTTTAATTTTACTTTTTTGTAAAAAATGACACGTTTAAGAAAAAAAATCAAAAGATCATGTTCCAAGCAACAACCATTTGACAAAGTAAAAGAAACAATGACATTGGTCTCAGTATCCTCCTGCGAAGTACAATACTCTTTTATATTATGAGTGTTGGGCCCCAATTCTGAACTATTCTTATACTAAAACAAATATTCTATGCTCAACTTCCATCCTGAAATTGAAATTCTTAGAAACTTAATTAAAATTTGATTTCTTCAAAAAATTTGTAGCTTTATGTCTCTATTTTATTCTAAAATAAGAACCAACTCATTCGGAGCCCTACATGTCAAGATATGATTAAAATACTAAAGTATATTTAGTAAAATAACCAATTCATGCTCTTCCAACCGATACCCTTAATTTCTTTCCATACATATTTTCCAAATCAAAACCAAAGGCTATCAATTTCTAGGCCTAGATAGAGTAATGTGTTAAGAATCCAATGCTTCAAAAATCACATCATTTGGAGGTCAGATGTCAAAGTTATTGCCAAAAGAGTCAAACATGTTTAGAGTTGGAACACCCTTCAGGTGCGATCATGAGGAACAAAGGCAATCCATCTAAGAAGGTGCGCTCGTGAGGAAGGAAGGTGTGATTCCAAGGAGAATGGTGAAATCATGAGGATGGAAGGTGCGATTGTAAGAGCGTTTGGTGCGATCATGAGAGTGCCTGGTGTGATCGCAACCGAAGTTGTCTCGCATATACATCCTATGCGACATTAGTAATTTCAAATGATCATAACTTTCAACTACGATGTTTAAAAATTACGTACTATATACAGTTGGAAACCTAGAAAGATATGATACAACTTTCAAGGGACAACTTTGTCTAATTCGGCCTAGATTAACTCGGATTTTCTCCTGAAGTAGGAATATAAATTTTTCCCTTATGAAAACTCGAAATTTTCAATGTACAACTTGGAATGTCATGAGCATAACCATTCAAGTACTAACTTTACTTCATTAAACTCCCTAATCTCTACTCATTTGACTCATCACTTATATATATATATATATATAACTTGAAGAAGTTATCAACTTGAGATGATGAATTTTGAGCATGAATTGTTATATAACTTTTCGGTGCCTTCATTTAACATTCTTATCCTTTTTCCGTACTGACCAGATTCAAATTTGTTTCATTTAGCTCGTCTATAGTAGATAGCAACTTCTTCTCTAGATCTTGAATGATGTTCCTCATGGTAGAGTTTTCTTTCTACAACTTCTCATTCTTCTTGCATGTTTACATCTATTTTGCATACATTAATTCATAGCCTTCATAGATATCCTCCTTTTGTCATCTGAACCACTGTTATCACTGTCATAATCTAAGGTTAGAATTTGAGTTGATTCATTTGCAGTTTTTTTGAAATTTTGTTATTTATCTACTTTTTATCATCATCAGTTTCTTCCTTCTTGGTTGATGTTAAGCAAGTAACTGGACTTTTGCTG
This sequence comes from Erythroxylum williamsii, assembly GCA_027564335.1. NCBI lineage: Eukaryota > Viridiplantae > Streptophyta > Magnoliopsida > Malpighiales > Erythroxylaceae > Erythroxylum > Erythroxylum williamsii. The sequence goes on along the minus strand of JANITW010000236.1, from coordinate 77,970,024 downwards.
TATAAAGCAACCAATGCAACACTACTCATAAATTCTTCTTGACTACTATACTCACTTCCATATTCATTCTCACTCTATCTGCTTGTATAGAAGTTCTCTTTCCTGTTCTTTTGTATTAGCACATTCCGCTTGCACATATCCAAAGCCTTAACATTTATGACATTGAATTTTCTTCACTTTTCTTTCAGCCTTTTGAGTTTTAGCTTGTTGTTTGAAATTACTATTTGATGACTTCCTATCGTTTTGCCTAAAATCGGATATATCCTTCTTCACTTTTTTGACCACTTTTTGAAATTTTTTGTCAATAACTTCATATCCCCATTCTCATCAGATTCATCTTCGAAGTCATTCACGGCTTTACTAATCTCATCTTACAATGCCAATCTTTTGTTCATCTCACGCTTTCCCCTTAACAAACTCATCTCAAAATTTGTAAGAATTTCAATTAGCTTATCCAATGACAATTCACTGATATCATGAGCTTCCTTGATTGCTACAATTTTTAGTATGAACCTCAGAGGCAACGATTTCAAGGTCTTCTTAACCAGTTTTAGGTTAGAGTACTTCTTCCCGAGTTAATGTGTTTGGTTTGCTATCTTATGCAATCTCTCATGGGGGTCTTTAATGGTTTCACTCTCATCAATCTTTAGCTCTTCAAATCTCACAGTCAATATCTGAAGTTTTGAGGTTATCACATATTTTGATCCCTCAAGGATAGTTTGCAAAGTGTCTCACGATTCTTTCGCTAATTCACAAGCTGACATCATAGCAAAGCGACCTTCATCAACTACAATAAAGATGGTGTGTGAGCCTTGAAAATTTCCAAGCGCTCTCTCTTCTTCAGCCCTTATCCACTCATATGCATCTTTAAACATTGCTTCTCCCTTTTCATCAGTCATCACTGGATATGTCTAGTCATTTCAAATCAACTTTCATACTTTTGTTGTTCCTTATACCTGAATGAATACTCTCATCCACGATTTTCACGTAGGATAATTTAAACCATCTAACAATGGTGGCCTGATGATTAATACTTCTTATGTTATAGTCATAATTACGAAACACATATCAGCACCAACTTGACGTATCAAGTTCTAATTCGATGACCTGCTCTGATACCAATTGTATTTGAAAGGATGTAGTTTCGCATAAATTATTAATGGTCATAGTCGCTATAAACTTTTTGAGAAAAATGAAAACAATAACAATAACAAATGAAATAACAAATCAACACCCATGATTTCATAATGCAGTTTGACACACCTTATCTTTTTCTGCAAGACCCTCACCCAGTTTAATACTTTCACTAACGACAATAGTTTTATATAAGGATTTACTGAGTCAACACTATTCAACCCTTGACAATATCCCTCGTCTTCACAACTCATGAAAGTATTTTACACCTAATAGTACAACTGCCTCGTACTAACCTTAACAGAGAATTTTAACAACATTGTTTAATAATAAAATGATAATTGAACAACTCAAGTGAATAAATCAATAAAGACATAAAAAACACTTGAGATAAAAGCACTCCCTTAAATATGTATCTTAATCAGCTAAAAGTGTGAGAAATGGTAGAACAATATCTGGTATGAACTATTAAGAAGAATCACAATCAGCCCATAAACAATAGCATCAAAATAACATCAATCAAACAAATGTTTCAACGAAACGTCACCAAAAATACAGCTACAACAACACACGTCTCCTAGATGTTTTTCACTCAAATAACAATATCTAGAGAATCCTTAAAATCATGCAAAACTTTGAAAAATACAACTGTCCAAAATGGATAGAATCGCCAAAAATTAGTGTCAAAGATAGCTCAATATTCCTGAAAATACAACTACAAAAATCACGAAAACTTCAAGAGTTTTTGCACACCACCACACTAAAAGGACAATTGCAAAGGCATAGACAATAACCACCAACCTAACACTGGACAGCTACCAAACTAGCTGTAGAAAATCACACAATCAACGCAAAAATACAGCACCAAAATCACGTGAACACCACCAAAGGACAGCTGCCAAAATTGCCCTCAATAATCTTTCAAGAACAAGAAAGAGCACAACTAGCTACCAACAATTATGCAGCCCCAATTTAGTCACGCAGGAGTAAAGGAAAATGTAGCAACTACACTCCCACAGACCATCAGCTAAATCACATTAAACACACATTAGAAAAATAGCTGCTTAGACTTCCAAAAAGAACAATAACTCCAATAAAAACGCAGCATGAAAACATTCAGCCAACGGTGATGTGATCAGCTAAGAAGTTTGCAATACATGGACTTTTATCTCCACTCAATCAGCTTACAAATATCATCGACAATATCCCTTGGATATCCAACTGCCATAATCAAGTTAAAATTTCAGAAGATCATCATTATCCCACAATAAGATATACAAACTTAATATTATCTTAATTAGGATTTTAAACTTCTCAAACTTATCTTGAAAGAGTCCCACTTAAACACAAATAAGTTCAATTATCTAATAATGTCTAAAATTAAATATTAAGATATCATTACCTATATCTTAACACATCCTAATAGGACCCAAATCGATTACTTTTCTTGTGTTTTATTGGGTTTTGTTATGTTCAGAACATAAGAATTCTCTGCATGTAATTGGAGATATTACGTATTTCAGGTATCACTCTGTATATCCATTTAATCATTTTTTGATGAGTGACTGACCCTCTTGTTACCTACCTCCTTTTACTCACACAAGTGGATCGAAATTGCTATTCCAGATTGAGGCCCCTATTCACAGTTCATATGTAATGCTTTACTCTAAGGAGCAAAATGCTACAAATCGGGTCGGTCACAAAGTCCTTGTCAAAGGAAAGCGACTTCGCTACCTTATAAAACTGGAGAAATAACTGATAGTGTAGAGAACTGGAAGAAGCTGAAGGAAGAGAAGGAGAAGATTTAGGTAGCTGCTACTTTTTAGGACGTATCAACCTTTTTTTTTTAGCTCAGAAAATTAAGGTGTAGTTTTGTCCTCTCACTTGGATGTTAGGACAGTTGTTTTCTTGTGATCCCTTGTTGATTTCAACCATTGAGCAAGGCTAAAATGGCCCTTTTGTAACATGACAAACTTATATGATTCTGTAGCTGTAAAATTCAAGTTATTTCTACTTCAGGATAAAATTGTCTGTTCCACAATTCCTATTCCAACGTGTGCCAATGCAGCATCTCCACAATATGACAGAGCTAAATGTACGGATGGCCTGCAATGATAAAGCTTGGGGCAAGTGGTGGAGTTTACGCATAGTTTTGCATTTCCTCTCGTACAAACTGGGACTAAAGATTGACTGATTTGAGTAAAGTAGTTGGATAAACGTGGCTGCTTGTTCCGGCCTTACTGATTTGAATAAAGTAGTTGGTAAACGTGGCTGCTTGTTCTGGCATTTCTTTTTCAGTTTATGGTAGATAATCAGCCAGCCACACGTCATTTTCCTTCTTCTACAGTACTTGTTGCCTGTCTTCTGCTGTGGCTTGCCTCGTACTTGCTTCACTTTTACTTTTGTCGTATTTTCCTCTTCTCGTTTAACCTTTTCCAATCTTACTTGATTCTGATCGCTTTAGTCTGTGACGATGACCATACTATCGCTGCAAAACTGAAGACCTGAACTCTGGTAGAAATGTGCATTTAACCTTTTTATCACTCTAAGTCTAAGTCATCTACCAGGTAATACACCGACGAGTTTGTGTTGATCTAAAAGAATTTGTGGACCTTCTATAAGTTGATTTCAAATTTATGAAACTTGACTGCTACAGATCAGTTTTCAAACAAAATAATAGGAAGTTCTCAATAATTATTAGTCTTCATCTATTATGGCAAATGATTTCATTAGGCTGGTATCCTTTTGGTCATAAGTGGTTGGGAGTTTATTAATAGAATGAAATATAACGTAATATTATTCAATCCTTTGGAAAAAGAGTTTATAACATAATGGAATGAAATAGAATGAGTTATATCACGTTCCATCTTAAACAGTAAAAATGATAAATGTCCGATTTAAGAGTTTATGATGAAATGTAAAATAATAAATAACTTTTTACTATATTACATTATAAGCCCTTCTTTCAAACAACATTTCACTATATTATATTATGAATTCTTTCATCACTCCCGAATAATAATTTTTTAATATTACATCTATTTACATTTTATTATATTATAAATCATTTTATTATATTAAAAATCTTACGTCCAACTAAACATAGTCTTAAACTCTTAAAAGCATTTCATTTAAGACTCAATATTACAAATTCCGTCTAACTTTGGTACTCGGTTTAGTTCTACCAATAATATTGAGTACCATTATGATAATTTTTTTGAAATTATAAAATCATTTTTAATTTTATAAAATTATAAAATAATCTCTCAATATATTACGTTATCTAATTTTTAGCTTTATTTTAGCCTTGTCTCAAAAAATAATAATAATATAGATTTGATGTAATAATTATTTGTATTCCTATTAATATTACTTTTCACATATTTTCACATGAACAATAATTATAATTAATATAAGAAAAAGATCATTTGATTCTCATACAGATATAAAATTAAAAATAATACAAAGTAATTAAGATGTTATAATTGATTTTATCAAAACATTATATAATAAGTGTGAGATCCCACATCGGTTAGAGAGAGGAACGAAGTATGCCTTATAAGGGTACGGATACCTCTCCCTTACAGACACGTTTTCCTAAGGTAGGAAGAGTAAAATCGTGACGAATTGACTGAGTCAAAGCCCAAAGCGAACAATATCTATAGAAGGGTGATCTGGGCTTTGTTAATAAGAATAATATAGATACTTTAGCATAACAATAAAAATTTGGGCTTAGGAGCACACCCGAGTAAAATTGAAATCTTAAACAAAAACACTTACCTTTAAAAGTTTAATATTTGTATTACATATATAAAATATAAAATATACATAAATATATGTAAAATTAAAAAAAGAGAGAAAAAGTGAAAAATCTTTATTCAATAACATATCCTATCAAATTACATTTACATATTTGTATTTAGTATAAAATTTGCATCATTAAAGAGAGTAATATATTAGCTCAAGGTTTATTATTAATGATTTTGATAATAACCACATAATATTTCAACATTCAAATTGGATTTATTTCCTTATACAATTAATGATCTAATTCTCAAAATAAAATCATAGAAAAATGCTTCCTTTCTTATAGAAACCTTCCTAATAAACTTACCTTATTTATTTTACAATATTCGGAAGCATTTTGTTATCATTGGACTTATTTCATTTTATTTTTAATGGATTAATTCTCAAAAGGAAATAAAATCATAAGCAATACATTTCCTTTCTTGCAGGAATCTTCTTTATAAACTTGGCTTAATAGAAATGGCTTATCCGAAAGGATCCTACAAATTATGAAGGTTGTATATTAGCTCCATGATGATTGAAAGATTTTTAGAAAATATGACATCGAAATTATTCAGATTTAAATATATCTAGTTGACTAATGATGCAAGTAAAGTAACGGTTAGTTGAAGGAAATCCCTACTTAAGGAAGAGTCACTGTTTTTGTGAAAACAGAACAAACTCTTGAATTACATCAACAACATCAATACTCATGAAAGTCATATTCTTATCAAATTTTTGTGCTTTAGAAAGTGAAAATTCTTTTTAAGAGAGATTATTAAAGCTCATATCGAACAAATTACATTTTCATCTATTGAGAGCTTATAGAGAATAGATAAATACTACTAGTTCGAAAGGTTAGAGAACTTTGAAAAATATGTAGTCGTGAATTTAAAGAAGCTCATCAAATTATTACTTAGAATTTTAGTGAAACATTTAAGTTATATACTTAGGGACTGGACGTAGGCTTTGGTTGTAAGTCGAACCAGTATAAATCGACTGCATCCTTCTTCTCTCTCATTAACTTTTAAAATTTCACATTATTGTCTGTATGCTCATTTTAGCTAGAGGCTCATTCACTTTTATAATAGACTCTTTTTGTTTTTCAACTTACAAGAGGTTCCTTTCAATTTTAACAAGTGCCTTCTATTTTAAATTGTCTTAATAAGATTTATCATTTAGTAGGCTTCTATCGTTTAGCAAGCTCCTATCGTTTAGCAAGTTCTGATCATCTAACAAGCTCCTAGCGTTTAATAGGCTTCTATTATTTGATAGGCTCCTATCATTTTAAATTTTAACAGACCCTTGTCTTTATATGAATTGAAAGTTAACTTTAAAAAAATTAAGTCACACACGATTCACCGCCCTCTTGTGTGTGTTTGCTTTATCATTTGGTATTAGAGCGAGATTTCACATTTTTGTGTTTTACAACATATGTGATCATGGCAAACAATTTGAGAAGTTTTAAAGGCCAATTCATCTCAATTCTTCCTTACTTCAGTGGAAATGACTACTCATATTGAAAAGAGAGAATGACCATATATCTCCAATATGCAGATATCGAAGTCTGGCAAGCTATCAGAGTTGGATCAACACTTCCTACTACCAATAACATAGAAGTATAGACTAATGCTAACTGAAGAAATGCACAACTAAATGTTAAAGTACAACTAAAGACTAAAGCAAAACATCATCTGATATGTGTGTTGTCTTTAGAAGAATATGAAAAAATATCCTACTTCTCTACAACAAAAGAAATTTGGGATAAATTTCAAATCACCTTTGAAGGAATGAATGAGATAAAGAAACATAGAATAAACTTTTTAATGCATCAATACGAAACTATTGCATGAAATAAGGAGAAATCATGGATGAAACACCATCATAACCTTAAAGAACTTGGGAAATAAATATCCCAATGATGAGCTCATAACGAAGATTCTAATGTCACCACCAAAGAAATGAAGACCTAAGGTGATAACTCTAGAAACTGCAAAGGATCTAAACATTATTTCACTCGACTGGCTACGAGAAAACTTGATGATCTATTAAACCAAGCTTAGGTGAGATAAAGGATTCTCCTATAGAAGAGGAATGACACTAAAAATAGCCTAGTCAGATGAGAATTTTGAAAGCTTTGAAGAAGAAGAAGAGTCTTAAGAAGTTAGCAATGTCTATTTTATGGCTAAATCTGGAGATGATGAGGTATATTATTTTGACTCTTATATTGAAGTTGATGAATTGAACATTGCATATCATGAATTGTTTGATCAGTACAAAAGGTTGATAGTAAATTATTTCAAAGAAGTTAAGAAGTCCAAGTGCAATGATGCATCTTTGAAGAGTAAGATAAAATCACTAAAATTTGAGAATGAGAATTTGGTGACTAAGAATATATATCATGAGGTTGATTATAAGCAAAAAGTCTCTAAAAAGAAAGTTTTAGAAGAAAGAGTGGCTAAGCTAGGAAATAAATTGCTCAAAAATGATTCTAAAAAGGTGAGATAGTTAGAAGAAAAATTTGCCACCTTAGAACTTAAGAAAGAGAAAAGTGATGGAAAGATCTTATCTCTAGAAAAAGATCTAGCAAATTTTGTTGATGGACGGAACATCCTTGATGCATTGCTTGGCAGAGGTAAATTTGTTTTTGATACGATCAGAATAAGATATAATGAAAATAATAACATCAGGCCTTTGTAAAAACTTCTTTGTCCAATCCAGCAATAGATACAACCAAAATAGCAGGAACCTGATACATGGTAGAAATTATACTAATTCTCAGTCATCTATTCTTTGCTTTTACTATAATAAACATGGTCATATTAGCCATTCTTGTAACTTCATATAATGAGAAAATTATCTCAAATGTATGTTTGGAGACTGAAAGGTCAAATTACTAACCTAAAAGGACACAAAAATTTGGGAACCTAAAATGAGATAATACTTTCTACAAATATGCTTCAAAATAGATATAAGAGAAAATCAATGGATAGTAATGTGTGTTCGAGACACATGACAGGTGAAATATCACATTTGAACTACATTGAAAGAAAACATGGAGTTTTGCAGAAAAATTCAAATTAAAAAAAGGGTATTGCATTTCATCAATTCGAAGTAATAATGGAAGAAATTTTGAAGATTTCTATAACAAAAATGGTAAGATGGTAAGAAACAAAGCTAGACTTGTAGCTCAAGGTTATAATTAGCAAGAAGGTATTGATTTTGATTAGACTTATGCACCTGTTACTAATTTATAGTCGATTAGAATTCTACTTGTTTTTGCTTGTTATAGAAATTTTAAGTTATTTCAAATGGATGCTATAAGTGCCTCCTTAAATGGATACATTAACAAAGAAGTGTCTGTTAAACAACCTCCTTGTTTTGAGAAAGAAGATCATCCAGATTAAGTGATGAAGTTATCTAAAACCCTATATAGTCTAAGGCAGGCTCCTTGAGCATGGTATAAAAGGTTAAGTAATTTCTGCTTGAGAATAACTTCGAAAGAGGAAAGGTAGATAAAACTTTATTTATTAAGAGAAAGGAGAATGATTTACTTATAGTACAAATATATGTTGATGACATAATATGTGGTGCTAAGGAATTCTCAGCTTTAATGCAAGGGAGCAGATATATTTTTATAATGACAAAGGGGGAGAGTTAAGAGTTAATGATATATTTTTGACTTGCATTATTTTGAGCACGACAGGTTATATATCTCTTCAATAATTTTGTTGCTCTTTTTGCCTGATTCATTCTTTTCCCTCTACTTTTGATAATGACAAAGGGGGAGAATTAAGATGACGATATATTTTGCTAAAAGATGTATGATATACTTGCATGACTTTTACTTGCATGATTTGTGAGCATGATGAATTTGTGATATATGGTTACTAATTGAATCTGTGAAGTTTTAATCTATAATTTGTTGACGATAGGCTCCTTACTAAGAAAGGAAATTCTCCTTCTAACCAGTAAGAACCTATAAAGTCTACATGTATTTTTTCAAAACCTTTCATTATTAATTGAATTTTGAAAATATATCTATTATTGTTTGCCATCATCAAAAAGGGGGAGAATTTTATCTCAAGGTTTATTATTAATGATTTTGATGATAACCAAATAATATTTCAAAATTCAAATTAAATTTATTTCCTTGTACAATTAACGGACTAATTCTTAAAAGGAAATAAAATCATAAGAGAAATGTTTTCTTTCTTGTAAGAACCTTCCTAATGAACTTACCTTCACAATATCCGGAAGAATCTTGTTAACGTTAGATTTATTACCTTTTATTGTTAACGAGTTACTTCTCAAAAGGAAATATAATTATAAGAAATATGTTTCCTTTCTTGTAGGAACCTTCCTTATGAACTTACCTAATTAGAAATGGTTTATCCGAAATGATCATACTAATTATGAAGGTCATATATTAGCTCTATGATTACTGGAAGATTTTTGGAAAAAATGACATCGAAATTATTCATACTTAAATCAATCCAATTGATTAAAGATGTAATTGAAACAACGGCTAGTTGAAGGAAATGCCTACTTAAGGAAGAGTCTTTGCTTTGTGAAAACAGATCAAACTCTTGAATTACATCAACAGCATCAATACTATTGAAAGTCATATTCTTATCAAATCTCTTGTGCTTTAGAAAGTGAAAATTCTTTTTGAGAGAGATCATTGAAGCTCATATCTAGCAAATTACATTTTTATATGTTGAGAGCTTGTAGAGGCTAGCTAAATACTACTAGTTTGGAAGGCTGAAGAACTTTGAAAAATATGTATTCGTGAGCTTAAAGAGGCTCGTCAAATTACTACTTAGAATTTTAGTGAAGCACTTAAGTTTGATACTTGAGAACTAAACGTAGGCTTAGGTTGTAAGCCGAACCAATATAAATCGATTGCATCCTTCTTCTCTCATCTTAAATTTTAAATTTTTGCGTTATATTTTGTGTGCCTTCATTTTAGTAAGAGGCTCCTTCACTTTTATAATAAGCTCTTACTGTTTTTCAACTTGCAAGATGTTGGACCCCGAATTTTTGATGATAATTAGAAATATTACAATGAATATTAATGAGAAAGAAATTGGTGAGACAATTTATGAATTTAAGAAA
>JANITW010000236.1:77934889-77953947 GCA_027564335.1 Erythroxylum williamsii | reverse complement strand
ATAATAAGATAATTAATTTCATATAATAAAATTAATAATAATAATATTATTATTAATAAAAAGAATAATAATAAGTAAAAAATTAATAATAATAATAAGATAATTAACTTCATATAATAATAATAATAATAAGTTCAAATTTTATAATAATAATAACAATAATTATTAATAATAATAATAATAATCATTACGATGAGTTTAATAATATAATTAAAAATAAAAAATTACTTATGTAAGAGGTGAAGTATTTTTAAAAATTGCTAATACATTTTGTTTCTGTTTTTAAAATAAAAAATATTGTATCACAGTATTGAAATGAATAAAAAATTTATATCCCAATATTCTGCAGTTGGAACAAAAATAAGTGAAAGTAGCAAATAAATACTACAACTACAAAATTTTTGTGTCTGTGTCATTCATCTCCACTAACGAAATCGGCAACCGAACGCCACGCACTATATGCAATGCTGAATTATGGAACTATGAGCAAAGCAGTCTTAAAATTATCTTGTACATTGAAAATTTATTTCCTTAAATCAAAATAATATAATAACTTTTGAGAGAGACGTCCACATAATTATTTGTAAGTGTAAATAATAACTCATTTAAAAATAATCTTTTTATTAATTCATATTACCAAATATCTCCGAATTGAACTTCTGCGAAATCGTGCCGGTTGTCTTTGTAACAGTAGTATTAAATAATTAGTAATTACGAAAGCCGTGCACCTGGAAATATGGGAATAATGAGTTTCACCTTTCACGTGATGAGCACATCGCCCCATGAAGGTCCGTGGTTTGCACAGTAAATTACTATTAGCAATCGCGCAATGCCAAAAAAACACCAAATCGTGCTGCTTTGCCCCGTAGAAAGGGGAAAGTTATGAAAAAGCAACTAATCCTACCTCAGCCGCCCACTACAGTAGTAAGCTATGTATCAACGAACATAGATATATATTTTTAGAATATATAAAAATATGATCCTCACCAAGAGCACTCTTGTGATGAATTTTGTCTGGCTGATTTAAGGATTTGAAGAAAACGAAAATGGAGGGGTGGTCGCAGTCGAAGAGTTGCAGCTCGGAGAAAAATGAAGAACATGAGAGATCAGTTGATGATACTTATTGTGTAACGGGTGCAAATGGGTACATAGGATCTTGGTTGGTTAAGCTTCTTCTTCAGAAGGGCCACACGGTTCATGCCACTGTCCGTGATCCTGGTTCGTATCAGAACTTTTTCCTTTCGCTTCTTCTTCTGCAAACTTACCACAGTATGCCTTCTTTTTTCCTTTGTTTCCTGTTTCCTTTTAGTTCGTGTGAAGATCGTGGTAATAAACATAAATTTAATGTAACAGCCTTTCTCTGTGATCTAAAGATGGATTCATTAAACACAAACACAGCTAAGGGAAGGGACAGTGCTTTTTTATTTTCCCAGAAGATGATGTTATTTCTCATATCTGCAAATGGCTGACTATAGAGTTACTTACTTCCCTAGTTCGAGAGTCAAACAAGTAAACGCAAAGGAACCTTGTATCCTAACTCACCAGTAAGTAACATTAATAGTCAATTAAACATAGACTTTGATGGACTAGCGGATTAAGGGAAGACATAATCAAATTATAATATCTATATTATATAATATAAGCTGGTATTGGATAGGAATGAACAAATTCCGCTCTACAATGTTTCCTAAAGTTTTATGTATCGAAACTGAAAAACCAATACCAATTAACTAATTTCAGAATTAACTTTTTGCAGAAATTGATGTATCAATAACATTTTTCATATAACCATTTATAATAATAACACCTTGTTTTGAATAAAAATAAGGTAGGCGTCAAAAATAAGTCTTTATCTAGTATTTGTACAGAATAATATGACACTTTGAATAATTTTTGACCTAATAAATTTAGAAACAATTATTAGTGTTTCATTTAAACCTTACGTCTTTCATTCGATCATGTTGGTCATTTAGAAATGGTTTTTCTACTGATTAGGGATAAGGTTACGTATTATTAGACTTCCTTGTATTTTATCTCAGCAAAATTTTTATTGAGTGTTGTTGTTGTTAAAACCTATGCATCTTATGTCTTCCTATGAAATGAAAATATTACTGACAATCCTATAATTTCGCATCTTGGGAGTTTAACAAATTTGTGAAATTTATTAGCACCTTAATATCAAGCAATCCTTGTAGTATGATACGATTTCAACAGATTTATTAACTTTTAACTACATTTTATTTCAAAAAATTATGTTAAATACAAGTTTAATAGTTAAGAAATAACCTTTAGTACAATTTTTAGCGTTCTTTTCTTCAACTTTTCCAATTGAGTTGTTTATGAATTAATATTGCTTCTACCAAATAAGATTTCAATTTATTATGTAATAATTAATAACTTTTATTTCGCCATAATTTAGTTGACACAACCTAGAATTAACCAAGGATTCATCTAACCTCTGTATCACTTAGCATGCATGTTTAAAATAGTGTTATAGAATACAGTTTAGAGGTTGATTGTAAATTCTTAGAAAAAGTAATGCATCTGCTACCCCTGTGGACTGGCGGCGTCCGATTGAGATTGTTCAAAGCTGATCTGCAAGAAGAAGGCAGCTTTGATGAGGCTGTCAAGGGCTGCCATGGAGTATTCCATGTTGCAGCTTCAATGGAATTCAGTGTTCCCGAAATAGAAGACATTGGTAACTTCAACAGAACACCTTAATCTGGATTGTTTGTGTAATTCACATACTTACTTTGTCGTTATTTGTGAACTTGAAGACAAGTATGTACGGTCAAATGTTATTGATCCTGCAATCAAAGGAACGTTAAACCTTCTCAATTCCTGCCGGAAATGCAACACAGTGAGACGAATTGTTTTCACGTCCTCCATCAGCACCCTAAGTGCTACAGATGGTGCCAGAAATTGTAGAGCAGTGGTTGATGAAACTTGCCAGGTTCACGTTGATCGTATCTGCAAAATGAAAGCTGCTGGATGGGTAAATTTTCTACTGTGTTTATCCATAACATTGCATATAAAAAAGTTAAAATCACTTGTTGGGTGTTACTGGCTTTTGCAGGTTTATGTGCTCTCCAAACTTCTCACTGAAGAAGCAGCATTCAATTATGCCAAAGAGAATGATATTGATCTCGTGTCAGTTATTACAACCACTGTTGCTGGTCCATTCCTAACTTCAAGTGTTCCATCAAGCATTCAAGTTCTCTTATCTCCACTCACGGGTGAGCAGACCTGTTTATCTCTGGAGTTGCAATTCTCGTTTGCTAAAACCAAATTTACCTGATAAATATATAACAAATGATCTATTAGAACAAGGTCAGTGTGCAGACCTATTTTTGCATAATTTAAGACAATATAGTAACAGGTAGGCTTTGTTTTTCTATAGGAGATTCAAATTTCTTTTCAATATTATCAGCCGTGAATGCAAGAATGGGTTCGATTGCCTTGGTTCATATTGAAGATATATGCAATGCACATCTATTTCTAATGCAGCAGGCTAGAGCAGAAGGCCGATACATCTGCTGTTCGCAAAGTTGTGTAATGTCTGAACTTGTTGATATTCTTGGCAAAGCGTATCCTAACTCAAGTATTCGAAGGTTCCTGATGCTAAAAGCTAAAAACTATTCTGCATTTATGCTACCTATAGATATTTGACACTTTTCTTTCTTATTATTTGTACGTCCAGGATTGCCGGGGAAAATCAAGTTTCACCACCTTCAGAAATATCTTCAAAGAAGTTAAAAGACCTGGGGTTCCATTACAAGCACAGCATCAAAGATATAATCCAGGAAACTATCTCCTGCTGTGTGGGTTATGGTTTTCTACCACACTGAAGAGTCAAAGGCCAGTAAAGTAACCTCTTCAATTGTCCTGGTAGCTGAGAATAACCGATAGTGGTTCAGTGGTGTAAAACTAAAGCAAGCTTCCTCCTTTCTTCAAGGTATAAGAGTATAAAAACTTAACAAGCTTCGGGCAGAATTTTCAAACAGAAATAAACCAGACATCTCATTCATAATGACCAAAATCGTTCCCATTTTTGGAATGTGTTGTTTTCTTGATGTCACAATCTCGTGGTTCTCAATATTCATAGCCGTTATAAATACTTGGTAGATGTGAAGACCCATTTGCGCCTTGACTTCCGGAGGAGTTGATCTAAATGCATCAATTGCCGTGACTTCCCATCTAAATTTCTGAAGTTGTAAGTGTTGAAATCTTCATCTACTGATATCAATGCTATCTGTTGAGTTCCAATTGAAGCATCAAATTGATGTATCAATCAAATAGGACATTGGTTCTGCAGTGGGGTCAGAACAGTAAATAGAGGTACTAAATCAATGCATCTGAATACATAAAAAACCAAACTAAGATTCCAATGGCATGAAAGTAATTGCCAATTGAGAAGCATTGAAGTTATGCAACTGTTGTAATTTCAAATTTGTTTTCCCTCAAAAGCTACCGGGCAAGAGCAACTAGTTCAAGCCTTATACTTTTTTCTTTTTACAACTTGCCTCAAACAAGAACTTTAACATTATGTACTGCTAATAGGGAAGGAGGTTTAGATCCCCAGCCATTCTGTAGCCCATTTGAAGGTTTTCTATTCCAATCATCGTAGGAAATCTTATTTGATTAGATCAATCAAGTTACACCCGAATTGTACAGAAGTTTGGATACCAAATGCCCCTTCATCATTTGAGAGAACCTTCCATTGTGCAGCAGAATGAACTATTTAAATTTAGTTCTAGTATATCTGTTTTTGAATGAAAATGACATGCTTCCGGTGCACATGCTACGAACATGGTTAGTTAACGCGTGCAGAATATCATAGAGAAAAAAACATTTTCCTTTTGTTTTATCTAATTGCTGGAGAGTAAGAAACTTGACAACTGATTTGATTCAACTCAAATCATTCTTTCAAGGTTCAACCGCAATCTATGTCTAACTTTCCTTGTTCTTCCTTCTCTCAATTTTTCATACAAGCATGTATAGGTCATAGCATTGGCTTTTGTAATAATGCCATGGACTTATTCAACATTAAATAGTTGAGAAAACAAGCGACAAGTGCTGCTATACCCCAATGATGTGATGGCAGTCAAAATCAATGAGTTCCACACCAACTACAGTTAATATCTTCATTTGTGTTCAACTGCCCTCAAACAACTCCAACGAGTGAATTTAATTCAGGTTTCTGGAAGCATATCACAAGCAGAAGGTAGTGATAAAAGGATTAGTCTGCATTTATGAGTTGCATGTGGCAGCATTAAAATCCTTGCAGATGTTGCAGAAGAAAATGAAAACAATTAACTAATGAAAGTGAATAACAAAGTTCCCTTTTTTTTTATTACTTTAGATATCATGGCTTAGTCAGACTAATTCTAAGCCCCTATAATTTTACTCCAAAAATTTAGAGGATGTAAATCTGGAACTCTAAGATCCCTCAGGTTTTTACTTAGTCTGTACACTTCTGCGCACAAGGAGTCTTCACACACTCTAGATTGTTCAGCTGATGATTGATCACTGGCTCCCCTCTCTCAGCATCAGGTTCCCATCAGCCCCCAGGTTACCTAGCAGCTCCAACTCCCACACTGCCGCTGGAAGCGAGACGTCCGTAATTGATCCGATCAAGGAGCTTTGTCCAGGAGGCTAGATGATCATTAATAAGAAACATGCCTATTTTTCCTCCTTTTGCGTGACTCGAACTCAAGACTTCCTTGAAAAGAGGAGTCTTAAGTGAAAAAGTTAGACCAATTGGTCCACCCCTCGTTGTCACAAAGTTCCCATTTTGAAATGAGAGGAGAGACACATCCTGACCTTATCTTAGCCATTAGCTAGTCTTTCTCAGCAGGAGGATCTATGAGGAAACTCCACAGGAAAAAGAGAACCTGAACAATTCTTTTACCACAATTTCAAAAGGGGATGAGAATAGAAGAGACAAAATATGTCTGTCTCTACATTGAATATGTAGATTTTTTGTCCTGAGGCATGGACTTCATGTTCAAACACAGCCTCCAAAAAGGACCCATGCAGCTTTTTCACATTTCATACCATGTTTTGAAAGTATATTTATCATTCATAATCCATGCACTCTAAAATGTAGACATGTTTGGAACAATTTAATGTTCTTTCAGCTTATTAACTTACGAGTCCATAATCCTCCTACACGTGATTTTGTTTTAATTGTTCTTTTACTTTGTCTTTTCAGACAGGACCTTATAAATAGTACCAACAACTGGATTTTGTTTGTTCACGGTTTAATAATGCATGTGCCAAGACTTGGAGTTTTCAGATACTGCTCAGAACATTTCAAATTTACCGATTAAAAAATCACACACACACATTTCAAACTTACCTGCAAGCTCATTTTTGAGGTTGGATGACGACGACGATGCATGTTCTAGCTTCCTTACACAACTTCCTCCACGACCATGACTACAACACTACCTGATAATATGCAATTAATAGTCACACTTTCCTAATTGAATTTTAGAATTAAACTATGCACGTCATTGCTACTACACCTAACAATTTAAAGAAACCGATCTCCATTAAGTTGAGTTAACTTCTAAGTCAAGCCTGTATCAAATTCATGAGATTGGTCGGTTAATTTGTATCTGCAACCGAGAAAATATGGCCGGGATTTGTTTCCCGAGATTTGATGTATCTGTTTTTATTTTCCTTGTAAACAAAAAAAAAAGTTGTATCTGCAACCGCCTTTCGTTCTTTTGCATACAACAAAAAGCATTCTCATAAATTTGAATGTTTACATTAAGGACAAGAATCAAAACAAAAGATCAGTACAGTAGCATGAGATATGCAAATCTAAGAAGGGCATAATACAGCTACAATGAGTAGAAAAATTTTGATTTACTGAGACGTAACAGGAGGTGTGGAAGAAGAAAATCAAAAATCCTTCAGCCAAAAGATAGGTGGGGGAAAAAAATCCTCCAAGACAAGTTGGCAAGGATTCACAACTTAAGGAAAGTGATGTAAGAAGTCCATTTGCTTCAGGGTTTGCAGATCACTACGAAGCAAGGAAGAAGAGCTCTAGGGTTGAGCAGATAAAGCTCCTCAATATTTGTATACAGACCAACTTTGCCAGCCAATGAATCAAATCCAGTTTGGCTGGTTATTTCTTGTATATTCTCCAGAGGCTTATGAACTCTCCCAGCAATCACTCTGCATACTATTAAAGCTTTCCTTGCACTATCTTGTTCAAGTATCTCAATGGACTCGAAGGCCCTTCCACTAGTAGAAGTAGTGAAGACACCTATCCCATCCTTGAGCTCTTTCTTGGCAGAGAAACCATTCCTAATAATTCGACAAACACAGCATCTGTCCGATACACACAAACTTGAGGAACCATTTAGGCCAAGCGAGCAAGCCAAAGTGGTGCCAAAGAACCTCAAAAGCTCATTCCCATCTGCTAGGCACCGAGGGTGTTTCTTGGGGAGTTTGCTAGCCTTGATTTTCACCATCTCCCTATATTCCTCAAAACGTGCTAGAGTCTTTTGCATGTTATGGACTTTCAATACTCTTTCAATTCGACCACAATGGTTTTCGCTCTTTAACCAGCTTGCCCTGCATATGATTTCAACAATTTTTCTTGATGAGTCACCTTCCACAAGTTCAGTGACTGTAACAAAGAGAGATCTTGTCAGTTGCTGGAAAAGAAGGCTGGTTGAGAATCCCAAGAAAATATTTAGATCATTTGAATTGAAAAAGATCAATAACAAAGAAGGAACCAATTTAACTTTCACAATATAGAAAACCCAGCAAACATCAAGAACTGAGATTTAATCGAACAAGGGTCATGTTATGCTTAACTACATGTTTGATTAATTAAATAAATGGAGAACTTGCAAAAAGATAGGAATGAAAAGTGGTTGAAGTACCAACATAAAAAAGAATGGATATACAAGCTTCAACAATCACTGTAGAGAACTACCCGAATGATCAA
Organism: Erythroxylum williamsii; assembly: GCA_027564335.1. Lineage (NCBI taxonomy): Eukaryota > Viridiplantae > Streptophyta > Magnoliopsida > Malpighiales > Erythroxylaceae > Erythroxylum > Erythroxylum williamsii. The sequence continues at coordinate 77,945,978 of JANITW010000236.1, read as the reverse complement.
ACAATTTGGTTTTGGGGTATAAGAAAATGGACAGAAAGTTAAATGGCAATAAAGCCTGTAAAGTACTTCCATTTCTAAAAGAAAAAAGCTTAAAGTGACAGATAAAAAGTGGTCGTTGGACTCCATGGTCAGAAGAATGTAAGTTGGTTATCTGAAGACAAGAGAACAAAGCATAGACAAAAGCAAACCATAAAAAGATGTCTTAGCGCATAACATAAAAGCATATCTAAATTATTTAGTTAAACAGTTCCAGGGATGAGTTCTCTACCAGCGTGTTTCGAGAGATGATGACTTTCAGCAGCTTCCCATTTACTAAATCGCTCTCCACATTTATGGCAAGTGATTGTGGAAGAACCAGTTGAATCCGTCTCAAGAGACACCCTAGAGCTTGAATGTCCTCCTCCAAAAGTAACACCAGAGCCTCCAAATCCAGACCCTTCCCTATCTGATAAAAGAAATGGAGATTTTCTTGGAGGAGTTGTTGAGTTCTTTATAGGAGGATTGAAATAGTGCATTGTCGGCTGGCCACCGGGCCCAGGTGTACCTGGCCTTAAAGTGCCCACAAAAGTTGAACCACCGGTAACGTAGTTACCACCGGCACCACTACCGGTGGTGTTGCCATTATTAGTACCAGTACCAATTCCTTCTTGAAGACCACCAAAACCAGTGATTTTCAACTCACACCTTGAGTTACTCAAAATGACTTCATGGGTTATTGGGTTGAGAAACTCACTGCTCCCTATGGACCTTGGACTGCAACTTGGTGGTTTCTCCATATGTCTTTTGCTTCCATGGATAACATCTTTCAGATTAGCTATGGACCTTGAACACCCTGACCTGCCTGCCTTTTTCGTCAAGATTGTGCTCAAATGCTTCCTGGATTTTGGGTCATGAACATCCGATGGCTCTGATTTGCAGTGCAGAGACCTCTTCAGCGAGAACCACACTGTTGGCATGTTTATGCTTTTATCGCCAAATTTCTCTCTTGTTCTCTGTTTGCCTGGCTAGAAAATGATAATCTCAAAAGTCACAACTTTCCTGTGGAAAATTCACATCCACCTCTTTTCCTTGAAATCCCACTCATTTTCATCGCCAGTTCCTTCACTTTTCGTGGATGAAAGCTAAAAAGGTCTCTGAATACAAAAATGGACCTCTTTTCAATTTTGCTTTCTAGTTTCGGTGCAGAAACTCCAACTTTTACAGCAATCTCCTTTTGTATGTTGAGGAACCAACCAGTCAATCTAAACCAACTACAACTCCTTCCAAACTCTTGAGCATGTATCAAAATTTAGAAACAACAAAGAAGAAATCTTGCACGAAAACACCAACAAAGATTATAATTTTTCTTGTACAGTGCAGCAATGTCCATTCCATATTGATAGCCATCACATCGAGCGGAATTTGGAGTTTTTACTAAAATGGGTGTTGTTTAAAGAGAGAGACAGAAACAGAGGACACAAATCCAAAAGCCGAAGAAGGCCCGTCATAAAAGAAAGAAAAGAAATTTTGGACAAGACAATAAAGATATTCTTATGGTAAATATTTGAACCTCAAGGAATGAGGAATCTTTAGCTCTTGGGAAATCTGACAAAATAAAAAACAAGACATGGTCGTTTGTCGTTAGTGACGCTAACTGAGGAAGACAGACTGTGAAACCAAGTCAGGATATGAGAGGAGCTGAAATGGACTTAACTCCCGAGACACATCCCACTTTGAATTAGATTACTGTGAGAAAACAAGTATCATCTTTTACCCTTTCACATATCCATGAAGATTCCGAGGTACAAAAATGATGTTACATTGTGCAACCAGAAACCCAGAAAAAAAAATTTTGAGTACCGTAGTTAAAAGCTGAACTGTTAAGACCAATGGACATTGAGATTTCATAATTACCTACTAAAGATAAAAGCTGATTTTGACCTCTTTTGGAGGGTGATGAAGAGTACTATATCTTGAGGATCTAGATTTCCATGAGTGTTTTGTGCAAAATCATAGTTGTGGGCGCACGAAGATTTTAAAGTTTTCATCTTTAAACTTTAAACAAAGAGTAGTGCTACATAGAGTATTTCTACTTATCGTAACGGACAGCAGATGTCACGTATGCGAAAAGGAAGAGTTTACTTTATATGTCATCCGGACTGTTTAAGAGTGCAAACTTTTTTGGAAAAATTTTTACTCGGAGGTAGTTAATACGGATTTCTTCCATCAAGACGAAGAGTTATAGGTAAAATTTAATCTCACGAAACACTCATAGGTGATGCAGGAAGAATGAGTTACTATTTTTTGAGTCGCCTGATAGATGCTTTAGAATTGACTCAACAAAAGCCTTTTTAAAGATGACTTTGTTTGGCCAAAAGATGGTAGTTATAAAGTAGGTGAAGTGGATAATTAGGGCGAGGGCAGTGAAAAATTGTGTAATTTAGAAGCAGGGACTATCGATAGGCAGTCTAGTGGGATAAACCAAACTACCGAAGGAATGAGTTAAACTAAACATAAATTGAGCGATTAAACAAGGGTTACACATCGCTACAACTGGTGGTTTAATTCGAGATTGACACGGACAATGGTGCGAAGGGTTTATTCAACACATTAGAGGAAGCTCGTTCCTAACGACTGAATTCTGGAGAATCCACTCGGGCTTCACTTTGGCTTAGTCTCTTAAGTATCGCCGAGTCATGTTAGAAGTGGACTCTTTAGAAGTCATTAACATTCTATCTTCTTCCAATACAGAGATTGATGTAAATAATTTTATATTGGCAAGTACCTGTGGATTACTTCAACGATATTGGAAGGTGTAAATTCTCCACATGCATTAGGAAGGGAATCAGTGCGTGAATAACCTGGCTGTCCTCACAGTCCTAGCCAGCACAGGCATACATATTTTTCAGGAGCCTTCGATGTCAGTCTTAAACCTCATTCACCAGGACAAGCAAGGAGCAGTGTACCGCAGAATAATGCAATAATTAGACTTTTCAAGTTTTGAGTTTCCTTTGTTAAAAAAAACATTAAATAGTAGCTCAGGTTAAGTTGAAATTAGGTACAAATTATCTCTTTCATTGCTTTGTTTCTAACTTATTTTATGAGCGTTCATTCATTTAATTACTGCCAATTCCATTTATTGAATGAATAGTACTCATGAAATAATATAGGAACAGAGTAGTAAGAATAAATAATATAAATAAGTAATATATTTCTTGAAATAGGTTCAAATCACATGTTCTCACTATTTTGTTTCTACCATATTTCATGATAATTCATCTACTCAATTTCTATAAGTCTCATTAATTTATTGAACAATGGATGTTTATGAAATAAAACAAAGTAGTAAGAACAGATGATTTGTTCCTTGAAATGAGTTTAGATCACCTATTTTTATTGCTCTATTCCTACCCTATTTTTCAAGTATCCATCTATTTAATTTATGCGAGTTCTATTTATTAAATAGATAGATGCTCATGAAATAAAATACGATCAAATAACGAGAATAAATTATTTGTTTCTTGAAATGGGTTCAAATTACATGTTCTCGTTGCTTTCTTCCTACCCTTGATCATTCATTCATTCAATAATAAATAGGAAATAGTTGATCTGTTACCGAAATGGGTTGCATGCACCTAGATAGTATTTGTTGATATAGTAACCTCATATTCCTCCTGTAAACAAGCTACACCCATATATGCATGGATTCCTATATCACTCCAAATTATTCAACTAAGTTTGATACTTTATTTCATCAATTTCAATGGTAACTCTAATTTTGTCAAATTTTCTGTAATAACAATATAATGCTTTTAAAGAAAAAATCATTTTCAAATTTTAGAAATTCATTTTCAGAGCCAATCATGAAAACATGTCCTGCAAGATTATCGATATTCCAAGTAGATACTTTTATAAGGATTATATTAGAAAGAAAGGAGTAAAAGAAGACCTGATAGAAAGTACACTATTATGATAGTTAGGAGTTCTTGAAAGGATAGGTATATTGCAAATCAAATGCATTATAATCAATACTATGGTATCTCTTTGAAAACAAAAGTTAATACTAAAAATTATATCATTATTGAAATTTTTATCTTTTAATTATTTAATTATGACATGCAAGCAATAAATTCACAACTATCTTATACGGCATTAACTTATTTAATTTTAAATTTACTTACTTATACCATGAAAGCAATTATAGGCATAGAATACGCTTAACAATACCAATTTTGTTTATCTTTCTATGCTTGAAATAAACCTTGGGTGGTATACACGTAAAGGGATAAAGTACTTATTTTGTTTCATACATGTTACATATGAATATGCATAAAACTAAAATTCAATGCATAAAATGTATTTTATGAAAAACTTAGGGTTAATTACACAAAAATTTCAAACTTTACTTAATTTTACAAATTTCAAACTTGGCTTGCCATATAAGACAGATACTCTTAACACTTATAGACGTTAAACTTAATTAAACTAACTAATTAAATTTTATTAATTGTTTAACTAAAATACGTAATTTTGGAATTGAAAAACCTTAATGTAAGAAAAAAGGGCATAGTGTTTATATCTTTCCTTCTAAAGTAATATAGAAAAGTGCTTGAATGGGAGGTGTTGACTCACAAGCAAACGTTTGCAGATGCAACTATGAATTAAACCAGATCGAAAGATTAAGATGTCGATAGTTGTCAAAGCATTGTCAACAAATGAAAGATGGCCAAGTCCCAATTCCTAAGATTTTAGAGTATTCTCAATTTTACTTCAATTAGAACGAAACTAGTTTATTCTTTTTCGTTTACGAAGTATATAACTGATAAAGGTATCTATCTTATGTATAGTAAATCACGTCAGTAATATTAACAGAGATACTAACATCGAACTAGATTTTAAAAAAATTGAAAGTTTGATAATTTAATTATCATTTTTTAATAAATTTTGACTTTAATAATAAAATTAAGTAAAATTTAAGATATTTTTTTGTAATTAACCCGAAAAACTTACTTTATAAAAAAAAAACTTACATCTTGATGGTGCAAAATTTCCACTTCACTTTGTTTTGATCGCATTAAAATAGCTATTAGCTAATTTAAGTCGAAGTGAGCCGAAATCTTGTATAGTCTATTATTATTCAGGAACCAATTAGGTCATGCTAATATTAGCAGGATCCGACCCATACGGAGAAAAGTTGTGTGTGCCATTAATATCTGGATTGTAAATAATAAATATAGAACTTCATCTGGTGGCATTTGGAAAAGAAAGAGTAATTATTAGCTTTCAACACTAATCTCCACAGATTATTTTTGAAAACTGAAACGTTGATGAAAGGGAGGCATAAAAGATGCACAGACAGAGACAGGAAAAAGAAAGGTGGGTAGGACTGTAGGAGGTAAAAGCAACAGTTTTATATCATTAAAAGCAACACTTTTATATCATTCTCATGAAGCTGACACTCTCCTCCTTTGTTTATTGTTTTTCACATCCATTTCTCCTGCTTTATCTCAAAGCTTTAGATTTAGAAATTGCAGACTTTCACAAAGATGACAGTATTAAATTTCAGCACCTGGGGTATGCTTAGGTGTGCAACCATTAAGTGGAAGCACATGCAGCTTTTAGTATTTAATTGTTTATCCCATCACTTGTGATATTTCTAAAACTATTTAACTTTTACTGAAATATTTTAACTAAGAGCCGTTTTCTGCACTAGTCAAGTTTCATTGTCTCATGTGGTTCTATTCTACGAGTTGTGACTTTAATCTTTGGAATAAATAAACACTTTTACTTACTGTCAGTTCAAAGTTGCATTTTTAGTCTAGGTGGGAGGAACTTTCCAAACAGCTTCTAATATTCCTTAACGAGGCTTTTAGGAGAATGACCTTTTAGGATTCACTTAGTGGCTTTGTGTGTGTTATAATTTACTGCTAATTAATTAAATCATTAATGCGTCACCAATTTTAGTATTAAAAGAAGTTTCATTTTTCCTTCTCTTTGCCCTTTTTATTTATATTAAAATCCTGGTCTTGCAAGAAATTGTAATAAGGTAATCCTACTGGGCTCTTTCTGAAGCTCAGGGCCGTTGCTTGTACATGAGGTTCGTTTTTTTTGTGTTAGTGCCAACAAGACTACTCAGAACAGGGTTTGAAACCCACCACAATAACACCAGGTGATGGGCGCGTCTAGATATTCTAGTTGATCTACTTAGAACTCTTGTCAAGTTTAGAAAATAGAAACCCATCAACGTAATGTAACAGGATAATTGTCGAAAAATTTGAAATTTATTTAGTTATATAATATTAAATAAAAATTTTAAAAATACCAATAAAATGTTAATTTCAACTTTCAATTTATCTCAAAAATAACTTGTTGACATGTAGTCTTTTATTACCACATCATAGTAAATATTAAAAATATTTAAAAACTTGAATATTAGGAATCTTATACCTTTAGCCTGGTAACCTAAGCAAGAGGACCAATAATGGCATTCCGTTTAATTCTCCTCACTCTTAGATGGTCAAGTTAATTGGATCCGACCTTTGTTTGGTACCAATTACCATAAAAGCGTATTTAAGATACACTTTTTCACCATAAAGACATGGAGACCGCATTGGAGATTGCGAAGCTTGGAGTAGGGAAGGGAATGTGTGTAACAATCAAGAAAATTAATCCTGGTGTATGTTCTTACCAAAAAAGCAAGAGCTTTTGGGGGCACAGATCCTTGTATGGCTTCAATGACTACCTAAATAAATTAAAAGCTCTTAGGTTATATTTGATTGGACTAAAAAGTTTTTAATAAAATGAAATAGAATGAAATAGTTTATAATAAAATTGAATGTAAATGAACGTAATATTAGAAAATTGTTATTTAGGAGAGATGAAAATGCTTATAACGTAATATAGTGAAATATTATTTAGAATATGAATGAAATGAAATAAAATGTATATATAATAATAATGAATGATTATTTTATCCTTGATCAACATATATCTTTTTTTTAGAAATAACAAAACATATATCTTGCTGCTTGTTATTAGGGTTGGGGGTATAATTGATATTATAAAAAATAATTAAGGGCATACTAGGTAGTACATATTTATCATTTTAGGCTATATTTGATAGGGCGGTTAATAATGGAATTGAATGGAATATAATGTAATATTATTCAATCGTTTAAAAGGAGGGTTTATAATAGAATGGAATAGAACGAGACAGTCTCATATTACATTATATCCCATCCTAACCAATAAAAATGAGTTACCATCGATTTGGGGGGTTTTTGGATAAAATGTAAAATGATAAATATGTGCTACTTAATATATCCTCAGTAATTTTTTATAATACCAATTATACCCTCAACCTTATGTTTTGTATTCATTAACATATGTTTTGTTCTATCAATGGTAGAAAAGTCATTCATTATTATTATACATATATTACATTTCATTCCATTCATCTTTTAAACAACATTTTACTATATTACGTTATGAAATATTTCATCCCTCCCAAATAACAATTTTCTAGTATTATATCCATTTATATTATATTCCATGATAAACCATTTCATTTCATTTCATTCTATAAAAAATCTTACATCCAACCAAACATAGCATTACATTTCATTATAAACCCCTAAATCATATGTAACTTAATTTTGTTGTTTAGGATGGACGAAAATGTAATGTAAAAACATCTCCTTCCATCCTATTCCCTCATATTTCATTATAAACCCTCATCCTAAACGATAGAATAATATTTCATTCCATCACTAATTACCCTACCAAACATAGCCTTAAGGATTTTGAAAGATGTTGAGGATTTGCTAGGATTGAGGTAACAATTCCACCGAATAAACCTTTAGATAAGAACATCATGGAATTCTTAATCAATGGTGAGGGTTATTCTCCTTGCTTATATTACAGATTAGGCGTTAATGTCTAGAGCACTTATAATTGATTATTCCAAATAGGCTTCCTAATGAAGGAAAGATATTAGAAGTTTTAGTGTTAGGCAAGAATTCGTGATCAATAATATAAGGGACAACCCCCACCAATGATCAAGAATTCCTGGATGTTCCTATCCAAAGGTTTGTTGAGTGCAACTGCGACTTCAATCTTTGATATATCCTTATCATCCTCCAAGACCCTTAAGAGCACTGGATTTATTTTGGTGGTCATAAAAGCCATAGAGGTTGATCAAAGGGATTTATGCTCCAAAAGCTCTCGCTTTTTGGTTAGAACATAAGCCAAGCTCAAACTTCTTGATTGTTACCTGCATTTCCTTCTGTATTCAAAGATCTACTATTGGATTTCGTTTTCGGAACTCAACATCCAGAGTCATAAACCTTGGGCTTGTGCAGTACCTTGTGAGGTGATTTCCATTAACCCTAAATAATCATCATCCTATAAGAGTGGAGGCCCACACTAGTCAAACACCAAAATTACAATTTGACTTCATTAAAGAAAACAATCTGCAGCTATGAAACTCTAGTTCACTTTGAAGCCAGGAATCACCTCAATCGGAACTCTACAACCTGAGACATACTTAGAAAACTAAAGCATGCACATGCCACGATTATGCTCTCCCAATTGACCCCTCACTTTCTCTCTAACAAAAATAATCATATCAACCCTAGAATGATACAAATTTTTATGGAGAGATAAGAAAATATGCTGGAAAACCATTGCTTCAAGAATCACTTCATTTGGAGGTCGGATGAGGAAGTTATGACCAAAAGAATCCAACATGTTTATGCCTTACTTGAAATGTACATGTCTTGGCGCAAATACCATAACCTTTTTTACAAATGTTGGATTGATTTCGTTTTAAAACCATTTGAAAGAAGGCCTCGACATCTACAACCTTCGTGAAGCACTTGAAGTGATTTTCAGCCTCTAAGAGGGTCAAAAATAGAACAGACAAAGGAACTAAGACGATGCTGACGTCATGAGATAATTGCTGACGTCATACTGAGATGATTTGGAAGAATAGATATAACTTTTTGTACAGAACTCAGATTTAGGTTTTATTTAGATTAATAGAAAGAGGACTTCATGATCTACAACTTTCATGAAGACCTCAAAGACCAATTCTATCATCTAAAGGATCAAATGTGGACAAGAAGATGTTCTTGCCAAAACTAAGACGATGCTGATGTCATGAGACGAATTGCTGACGTCATATGAGATGATTTGGAAAAATGGGTATAACTTTCTGTCCAAAACTCAGATTCAGGTGTTCTTTATATGAATAGAAAGAGGACTTCAATATTTACATCTTTCATGAAGACCTAAAAGACCAATTCTATCATATAAAGGATTAAATTTAGACTAGAAGATGTTTTGGTCAAAACTAAGACGATGTTGATGTCATATGAGACAATTTGGAAAAATGGGTATAACTTTCTGTAAAGAACTCGGATTCAAGTGTTCTTTAGATGAATAGAAATAGGACTTCAAGATATACAACTTTTATGAAGACTCAAAAAACCAATTCTATCATTTAGAGGATCAAATTTGGATCAGAATATATTTTGACCAAAACTAAAACAATGCTGATGTCATGAGACGATTGCTGACGTCATATGAGATGATTCAGAAAAATGGGCATAACATTCTGTACAAAACTCAGATTCAAGTTTTCTTTAGATTAATAAAAAGAAGACTTCAAGATCTTTATGAAGACCCTAAAGATCAATTCTATCATCTAGAGGATCTGACGTCATGAGACAATTGCTGACATCATATGAGACAATTCATAAAAATGAGCATAAATTTCTATACAGAACTCAGATTCAAGTGTTCTTTAAATGAATGGAATGATTACTTCAAGATCTACAACTTTCATGAAGACCCCAAAGACCAATTTTATCATATAAAGGATCAAATTTAGACTAGAATATGTTTTAGCCAAAACTAAGACGATGCTGACATCATGAGACGATTGCTGACGTCATATGAGATGATTCCAAAAAAAAGCATAACTTTCTATACAGAACTCGGATTCAAGTGTTCTTTATATAAATAGAACGAGGACTTCAAGATATACAACTTTTATGAAGATCCTAAAGACCAATTTAATCATCTAAAGAATCAAATTTGGACCAGAATATGTTCTGACCAAAACTAAGACGATGCTGATGTCATGAGACGATTGCTGATGTCATATGAGATGATTCAGATAAATGAGCATAACTTTCTGAACATAACTCAAATTCAAGTTTTCTTTAGATGAATAAAACTACGATTTCAAGATATACAATTTTCATGAGACCCCAAAGACTAATTTTATCATCTAGAGGATCAAATTTGGACCAGAAGATGTTTTGGTCAAAACTAAGATGATGCTGATGTCATATGAGATAATTCAGAAAAATGAGCATAACTTTCTGTACAGAACTCGGATTTAAGTGTTCTTTAGATGAATAGAAAGAGAACTTCAAGATCGACAACTTTCATGAAGACCCAAAGACCAATTCTATCATTTAGAGGATTAAATTTGGACTAGAAGATATTCTGGCCAAAATTAAGACGATGCTGACGTCATGAGACGAATTGCTGATGTCATACTGAGACGTAAAACTAAGACAAAGCAATAAAAAGGGCATAACTTTCATTACAAGTTTCATATTGAGGTAGTTATTAGACCATTTTAAAGAAGACTTCTAGATCTACAACTTCTATGAAGACCTCAAAAACTATTTTTGCCTCTATAAGGGTGAAAATTTCAAACAATGCAGCTGTCCCGAAAATTCACCCTATACAACAATACAAATTTCAAAAGATCATAACTTTCTACTACGATCTTCAAATCTCACAAACTTTATATCGTTGGAAAGATGGAAAAATCATCTACAGCTTCCCATAGGACAATTTTGCTTAATTCAGCTCACATTAACCCAGAATATCCTTGAAGTCAGTACATACATTTTGTTCCCCCTACATAACCTTGAGTATCATGGGCAGAAATAAAGTCATAAACCATCAGTATCAAAAGATCGTAGTTTTACAAAGCTTTAATGGACATTTCAAACCCCCAATACATGAATGTTTCAAGAATATTTCAAGATACAAAAGATATGTGAACAATAAATTGCTCAAAATGCAATTA
>JANITW010000236.1:77920366-77932170 GCA_027564335.1 Erythroxylum williamsii | reverse complement strand
ATTATCAAGAACAATCCTAAGGTTGCAATACAATCACATTTTTAACTTTCTTTCTATAATTGAGATCTCAAAAACCTAGATTCAAACTCTCATTCTTTTCCTCAATTGTAGACTTCTTTCTCTAGATCATAACAAATCAAACATCACCTCAATTGGAGGTCTACACCATTATCTATGCCTCAAAAACCAAATTAAATCAATTCAGAAATCTAGTCCTCGCCGCGACGTATGGACGCTCGCCGCGACGTCAATCCAGTGGCTCGTCGCGACGTATAATCTTGCTCGTCGCGACATCCCAATCTATCGCTCGTCGCGACGTGCGCTCATCGCGGCGTACACTCCTTTTCTCGTCGCGAAGTCTAACCCTTTTCTCGTCGAGACGTCTAATCATTTTCTCGTCGCGACGTGCGGGCCCTGATTCGTCTTCTCCGATCAGTTTTTGCCATTTCTCACTCTAAAAACTTCCATAACTCACCCATAACTGCCTCAATCACTCACAATCAAACCCATGAATGCATTAACTAACATATAAACAACAGTAAACCCATTAACTTACCAATTAAGCATAATTCCTCCGATCTCTGAAAATTCTCAAAATCTTTCCTCTTTTCTCCAACACCCACGGTGAGCTTCTGAACTCTCGAAAATCATCACTTTCTCAAGGTTTCTAGTTGATCTTCAGCCACAAAGAAGGAGCAAGCATACTCTCAAAGAGGGAATCGAAAATCACCCAAGGAGAAGAAACGATCGTGCCCTAGGAGAGAAGGAAAACTTTCCTTTTCTTCCAACGTTAAAACCTAAGCTATTTAAAGGATAATCACTTAAGCCTCTTGTCTCTTTGCTCACAATAAATTTAAATCTCTTTCTCTTTTCAATTCATTTCTAGTCCAATTTGTCTTCAAATTTCAATGGTTCGACATATTAAATTCCAATATCATATATCTAAATTTTTTCCATTGCCATTTACCAATTATTCTAGCACTGTGCAGTCAATCAGTCCGTCACTCAGAAAATTTTTGGTCCGGACTTTTTCTCCCGAATTTTCCAGAAAAATTTTGAAGAGTTGTTATCAATCTGCAATTTCTCCATAACACTTCCTATTCAAAATTTCAAACCCAATTATTCCAAATTCCTAATAAAACATAATCAAATCTAATTATCTCTTAATTTCACAATTCATATCATATTCAAAATCGAAAGTCGGGAAAATGTCATGAATGCATGTGCCTAAATGTGCATGTACCAATTGCTCATGGCCTCCAAAATTAGAGGTCAAATGAATGCTCAGTCAATAATATGCTGTAAAATCTTAATCCGTCCCAATTTACCAACATAACATTCCCATCGGTGACGGGATGTTACACACAAAGTTTTCCATTAAATACTTTCTAAGAGACTTATGTGTTTTTCCTTTCCTTCATCAAACCTACTTTGCCGTTTGTGTCCTCTACCCTGAGAAAAACGAGAAGTTGGTCATTGTGCTCAGTGAAGTACATAAAACGTGTGGAGTTTAGGGCTTAAAGATTTTGGGGTTTTCAGCAGGTAAGTGGTGAAGAAATCCTTCAGAGTTGGGAATTTGTGAAATAAAGTTGATAAATTACTATCATCTGCATGAAAATGGCATTTATGTGTTTGTTCATAAACACTGGGTGGTTGGGAAGAAATAAATTCAGTTATAGTTTTATTTTTTTTATTTTTTTGGTGTTTTGGTGATGTAAAATATTGAAAGTTTGAAAATCTGGAAAATTTTCACTGAATACACTTCAGTCTTTTAGCCATAAGATTTTTTCTAGTTGTCTAAACGAGATGATTCTTAATTTGAATTAAACTAGAGACATATGACTACATTTTGAATGAAGACATCGAATTTCAGTTCTATCCCTAAAAGTCTCAAGATTTTATGAAGTTATAAAGTTAGTCCAGTACATTAGAGTGTGTAGGGAAAATTCTTCTAATCTTTTTTCACTAACCTCTCAAGTTCAAGATTTAAAGGATTCAGAGTTAAAGCCCTATCACTCCTAGACATAAACAGCAACAATAAGAACGAGGTGTAAAACTGACTTACACAATAAGATTCAAGTGAAAAAAAAAAGGAAGAATATGATGAGTGCAAGTGTGTGTGTGTATGAATGTATGAGTATGGATGACGATACACCTTATAGTGTATAAAAGAGTGTGATAACCTGTAATATGCACAATTAATCAAAGAATGTCAAAAACTACACCAAAATGTATAAAAGAGTAAATTTCCTAAAACTTGACTTGGAGAATGGACCCTTACACTTAAAAAGGCAATCGAGTAGGCTATAATTAAGCAAACAGGAGCAATGTAATCCAATAAATAGCAACCAAGTCAAAGATTAACCCAAAACTTTTATCTAGCCAAGAAAATGCAAAAATACAAATGGAAATGGACTATACAATACCAATGCAAGTATGAGGCTCATCACACAAATCCCAATCAATGTTACTTGACAATTAGTTACTAGGAACCAATTTCTTGGTTCATAGGCAACGATGTCACTTGAAATAACCTTAAATCTGATGTCACCTTGGGGTTATTGCAAAATTTAACCAAGGATTTTATATAGTGCAACCTCGAGTCGTTCTTTATGAGGAACCAACAAAATTGAAACTAATTTCCTAAATAACTAAATGCAATGCAACTTAAAATATAGAATGGGGTGTGATTTGATCAATTACCACTAAAATTGCAATGAATTAGAATAAACATAAAGGACTTGTTTTTGGTATTTTAAATTTAAAATGAGTGATATGAAATGGTAGCGAGTGAATGTAAAAAGAAGAAAAATACAAGTGATTAACAATGATAAACACAACCCTCTAGTTCAATAACACAGGCAATCATTAATCAAACAAATACTGGAGTTAAACAAATGAACAAAGAGTTAAAATCAAGCTTTTCATCCAACAACTGAGCCACCTCACATTGTTACAAAAATATTTTTCAAAATTTTAATTTACTATCTGCCATAAAAATGGTGAAATCGAACTAAAGATATTAAAACCAATGCTCAATTTTTGCTCAATAATTAAGGAAACATAATTAATACCAGCAACCGATATAACAATCCAATCATTTAAGCTACCTTGAATAACCCCAAATATTCACTAAATTTCAATACAAAGTCTTGACCCAAAATAAAGTAACAAAATTGAACCAGATTCAGCGTAATATCAGTTGTTAAACAATAACCCAGCCATAGAAATATTTCAATTCAAAGATATAATCTATAAAAAAACTCCAAATAATTAAATAGTTATCCTAAGACCTAGGAATCATTAAACAATCAAATGGGTATAAGATAAATGCACCTTAAACTCCCCTATGAAAACCCACGCTCCTGCCATTGCCATTGAATTAGAGGATTAGGATGAACTAGCCACGAAAAACCATGGAAGATGCTAGATACAATGGGCTACGGTGGTCAGTCATGAAAGGTGGGAGATGATGGTTTGGATTTGTGGGAGACGATGACGAAAATGAAACCTAGATCCCCTTCCTGTAGAACACCTTGATCCCTTCTTTACCCAGACCACGCATCTCCCATGTTGTCATTTTTCCTTGTCTTCCTAGATGCCGCCCAAACCAAGCAGACACCGGACACACCATGCACACACCACTTCTACTGCCCACTCTTGGATGTGACATTTTTATTTTTCTAGTTTCTGGTCCACACTCACTATTCACACATGCACTTTTTTCTTCTTTCTCTTCACACATTATCGTTTTCTCCTTGCTTTTCCCAGGCCACACATGCTACATTTTTCTCTTCTACATAGTTGTTTTGGTCTTCGTTTTCCAAACCATGCTGCCTCTAGACTATGAATGCCTTACATTTTTCCCCTTCTTTCCTAGACCAGATGCACTCCACTTTTGCCCATGTATCGTGATATGACTAATTAATCTCATAGTTTCAGGTCCACCGTGACTATTCACTCTAAACCCTCGTATGCCTCACATTTCTCTCCACGTTATTGTTTCTTCTCACCACGCACGCACCTCACATTTCTCTTCACGCTGTCATTTTGGTCTATTTTTTAATGTCCGATTGCTGCTCTCAAAGTTATCGTTTTCTTTTGGTCTTTTCTTTAGCTATTTTAATGACTTGGATCACTACTTCTTAATCTTTTTAAGCTCTAATTTCTCCAAGTACCCTACAATAAAAAGTATAAATAAAGTAGCATCAATTGTCCAAAATCAATTTATCACAGTTAAACACAAATTAAATGTAAGGCACCATAATTCAAATAATTCCATAAAGACCAATTATGGTGACAAAAACTCATCCAATTGATATGAAAATATATGTAAATAAATGAGTTTGTCACTAGATCAACAACATGTAAATTCAAATTCTTGACATGCAGATTATGCTTCAAATTTTTTTTTAGTCTCTTAAATAACTTTTTTTTGCTTGGTTTATTTTTACATACTTGTGCTATTTTTTGACTTACTTTCTAGTTATTTCCCCTCTACTTTTTGATAAGGAAAAAGAGGGAGAGTTAATGATATACTTGCTTTTAATGATATATTTGCTCTTATATTTGTGATATATTCTTTACTAACTGTTGAAATATTGTTGAACTAAACTTGAGAAGTTTAAATCTGTGATATGCATAAACTATAGGCTGTTGTTGTATGAAAGGCTCCTTCTAATCATGACTGTGAGTTAGAACATATAAAGTTTATAGGAATCTTTCAAAATCTTTTATCATTTGAACTTTAAAAATATATTTGTTATTACTTGTCAACATAAAAAAGGGGGAGATTATTAGCTCAGGGTTTGTTATTAATGATTTTGATGATAACTATATAATATTTCAAAATTCAAATTGAAGTTATTTCCTTTTATTGGTAATGACATAATTATTAAAAGGAAATAAAAGCATAGGAAAAATGCCTTCTTTCTTCCAAGAACCTTTTTAATGATTATGTCATTACTAATTTGAATAATTAACTCTTAAAATTTTTGACAAAACTTTTCTCTTAACATCTAAATAATGTAAGATTCTAGTAGAGATGATATCAAAGATTCATTAGATATAAAGTCAACTCAAAATTAAAATAAAGCAATCATTAGTTGAAGAAAATATCTACTTAAGGAAGAGTCATTGCATTTGCGAAAATCACACAATTTTGTAAAATACTTCAGCAACGTCAATATTCTTGAAAGTTATATCTATATCAAACTTCTAGTACTTTAGAAAGTAAAAAAACACTTTATTGAGGGAGACTATTAACGCCTTTATACATTTTTTGTTGGGAGTTTGTAGAAGCTTGTTAAACACTAAAAGTATGGAAGGTTGAAGAATCTTAAAAAAATATGTACTTGTGAGCTTAGAGAGGCTCATGAAAATTTACTGCTTAGAGTTTTATAGTAAAATACTCAAGTCAAATACTTGGGGACTAGACATAGGTTTCGTTATAAGTTGAACTAGTATAAATCGATTGTGTCATACTTTCTCTCTCTCTTAACTTTTAAATTTTTGCATTACGGTGTGTGCTTAATTTATAAGAGGCTCCTTCACTTTTATAATAGGCTCCTTCTGTTTTAATATTGAAAAAGGTTTCTTTCGTTAACAAGCTCCTTTCGTTTTTAACATTAACAGGTTCATTTTGTCTTTTAAACGTTAATAGTCTCCTTTTGTTTTTAACGTTAACAAGCTCCTTTCATTTTTTAAATTTTAACAAGCTCCTTTTGTTTTTAATGTTAATAGGCTCCTTTTATTTTTTAAACCTTAATAGGCTCCTTTCGTTTTAAGCTTTAACAGGATCATTATATTTGCACACTTTTCTAATAAAATTTAGCAGGTTCTTATCGTTTACATGAATTGATAGAGAAGAGTCCATCATTGAGAATTGGTAAGTTTTCTCATTTAGTTAAAAGAGAAAGTTTAAGTGGATACTTCTAAATTTGTGAAATTAATAAGTTTAAGGTTGGGGTATTAATTGGGATGCTCTTGTGGTACTAGTGGGCCCTAACCTTAAAAATAAAGCCCTACTAACCCCACCTGATGAAACCTTGCTAATACTTTAGTGTTCCTTGAGTTTGAGGTTTAAATAGTATAATTTTAGAAACATTTCAGTCTTCTTTAGACATCAACAAATGTTAGAGTCTAAATTAAATTTTAGTACAAATATTAAGGGTCAAGATATACCTTTTTTCCTTACTTTATTAGTAGCAATTGAGTTTTATAAACATTAGGTTTATAAACCTAAAGGTTAAATATAGAACGTACTATTCTATAGGGTTGAAGGAAGTATAATTGAATGATAATTAAAAAAAAAGAAAAATAAAACATTATTTGAGAGGACATATATGAATCTTATGTCATAAGGACCTAAGTCATTTATAAAACCCTTTGACAAGTCCATATGTAAAATTTTGCACAACAACGTTTTAAAGGCAATTAATGAATATATTTAAGAAGCAAAAACCAAAGAATTGTTAATATGCTATAGTACATTAAATAATAAACTTCTCTTTTTCCTTTTCTTTTATTATTATTTAGTTGCTAATTGATTAAAATGTTATATTGGTACATTGGTAGAATTTTAATCATGACAAGGATTAGTGAGAAAAAAAAACATTGGTGGAGAAAATTCTTAATGAAATATATCCAAAAATTAGAAAAAGAATTGGAGCAAGCAAATTAGGTGGATGGTAGATTTTGTCAAACCAAAAGTGAATCCCTGTTATGCCTCTTCAAGTAAGAAAGAAGTTGAGTAAGCTAAAAAAATCAAGAAAATGAGACCTAAAAAGGGCTTAAGAATCCTAACAACATGTCTAGAGTTTATGTGAAATCGTAAGTACATATTGTCAAAAGATTAAACAAAACAAATGAGATAAACCACTTACACCAAAAGTTGTAGTTCAAGAACTTCATATACTCATTTTTAATTCAATTATTGTTAATCTCATTAACATCATTTCAACCTCCTAAGTTAACTGTGTTGTAGATCAATATCAGTAGAGCTACTTAGGTTCAAATTCAAGATTCAACTGCTTCAAATGGAACAACAAAAGTATCCAATTCAGAAATTTAATGCTAAAAAGGACTTATAGATTGAACTCTAATTATAATGGAAGTTCAAGTGAGGCTCCAAATACTAGAAGGGGAGCTTCAAGTGTTGGAAGAATGAGACCAATAGGAACTGCTAGTAGTATAGATACATTAACACTCCCTAGGTTTAGGAGAACAAACAAAAGATAGTAAGAGATAATAATAAGGGTTTAAGAGATTACAACAAATTAAAAAAACTTTGGAATAATGACAATGAGAGAAAGAAGGAAGACAAGTCAAGATTGTAGCAGCATATTTGGTAAATCCTCAAGATTGCATATGACATAAATAAAAGAAGATACTATTATTTCATTTACATTCTTACACGATGTTTCATTTGTTTTCATTTTTCAATTGAGATATTAACAGTAGAAATATACAACGAAAAAATGGAGAAACTAAAAAGATATTAAGGTGAAATTGGAGAGGAACATACATACTTCATTTAAGTATGTGTAAATTATTTTAAATATAAGCTAACAAGATTCTAATAGGTAATATGACATGTATAACCTATAGTAACAAGAGCTATTATTCTTATAAATTTTAGAATAGATGTATATGAGCTCTCAAAAGTCAAAAGTAAAAGTAATGCTATTTAGAGTTAAAATTAAAGTGAGATAATTTTTAATAAAATCCTTTAAAATTATAATTTACTTTTTAAATTATAAAATATTTTAAATTTAACTTTTCTTTTCTTGTTGAACTCTTTTATATTTCATTTCTACTGCGAGTTGTGTCATTTAATGTTTCAAATTTGGGTCAATGCCTCTCCCAAGCCCAATTCGTGGACAAAGTGGCGCTAGCTACGTCTTGACTATTTGACGACGTATCGTTTTCTTGTTTGTGCCCAAGCGAACGTAATCCGCAAATTTTCAAAAGCCCAAGTTTCCGTTTAACGCCGTCTATGTTCTCCGCTGCTTTTGTCAAGACCAATAACGAAACCAGAACGGTTGTTTCCATCTCTACCGTTCACTACAATCCCAATCTAACGGTAATCCTTATCGATCCTCGTACTCCACTCCCATTGGCTAATTCCAGAATCATAGCCTCCTATATAATATCAAACGCACCATAAAGCCTTCTCTCACGACACCATTTTCAGTCTCATTCTCTCTCTCTCTCTCTTGTCCCTCTCTTGCTTTCAATAAAATTCAATGGCGGGTAGAGGTAAAACCCTAGGATCTGGAGCCTCCAAGAAGGCCACCTCTAGAAGCAGCAAAGCGGGTCTACAGTTCCCCGTCGGCCGTATCGCTAGGTTCTTGAAAGCCGGCAAATATGCCGAGCGCGTTGGCGCCGGCGCTCCCGTCTATCTTGCCGCCGTCCTGGAGTATCTGGCCGCTGAGGTATGTATATTTCTCTCTTTATCTCTCCCTTGAAGTTGAAAAATGGGTTGTTTCGTGAATTAGGTCGGTTTCTGTTTGCGAATCTAGGGTTCGCATGGTGGCAGAATTGCTCCTAGATTATTTTGTTCCCTAATTAAATATGATTTCCTGATTAATTCAGGTTCTTGAATTGGCTGGGAACGCAGCGAGAGACAACAAGAAGACCAGGATAGTGCCGCGACACATCCAGTTGGCGGTGAGAAACGATGAGGAATTGAGCAAGCTTCTTGGTGATGTCACAATTGCTAATGGAGGTGTTATGCCTAATATCCACAATCTTCTCCTTCCTAAGAAGACTGGGACCTCTGGTTCCAAGGCCTCGGCAGATGATGATAGTTAGATTTTCATACTCAAAGAAAGCTCAAGAGAGCTATTAGTGTCAGTTTCAGTGTTAGGAGTTGAGTTGGTGTTTTTGTTTTTGTATTTTTTTTCGTGGGTAATTGTAGTTTAAAGTGTTTTAGGGTTTTTCTTGTTGGTGTGAATATAATGCTGTAGTTGTGAAGTTGTTTTCTTTTTTGATAATGAATATCAAATTAATCTATAGGACTTATAGTCTGTTTTAACGTAGTGATGTTGTTTCCAATTTTCCATTTTGAGATGGATTTAACTTGCTGTTTGTGACCCCAGTTTAACATAATATCATTGCCTTGATGACTGTCACCCTAAATTGCTTTATGTTCGTCTTTCATCAATTCTGAATAATAGGAGGGGGAGAACTTAATTGCATATTTCTTTTGCTGGTGTTCCTGCAACTGATGTTATGGTGGAAGAATTTACAATCAAGTCTGCTGTTTAGCTTACTCGTATCCTTGGTTTTGTGTGAAGATTTTAGTTTGTGTTCTGCACAGGCCTTTGACTGGAATTAATTATACTTGCTTTCATCTGGATTTGCAATTTGCAACGGCAGCATATGTTCTTGATTTTACTACTGTGATTCCACTGCTTGGAACTTGGTTAGTGTAACTTGTGTTTTTTGTTTTAAAGATTGTCTTGGAAGTTGATAAAGACTAGTACTAACTGTATAACTATTTAATTCTTGCGTGTTTAACTAATTTGTTAAGTATATGCCTCTAGATTCTGCAAATGCAACTCTTTACTTTTGACCGTGATTTGATCTTGTAGTTATTATTACATTGTACAATTATAAAATAGATTTTATGTAAGCTGAATATGATGATAGATATTTGGGACCTGCTGTTACTGACTTTGACTACATGGCAAGTTGACTTGGAGGCTTAGTATAGCAATTGTTTCCTAAATGATTTATGTTAAGTAATGAGAGTTCATGAATGTAAAGTTCTTGTCCTTGTTCCTTTTTTGGTGTAATAGTCTGCATCAAGTGGTTATTAGGAGAAAGTTTGATGGAAGTTCCAGCATTGTTTTTCTATGTTGGGACACCATTGACGTTAGTTCAGGCTCTGCATGAATTAGTTTATGTTGCATGGATAGTTTTGTTTGTATCGAGCAGTTGTACGTATGCCCCTTGATTGAAGTGGTAGTTGATGCTTGTGGTAGGAAGAGGCAACACGTGCACTATAACTGTTTTTGCAACCGTTATAATAGTCTGAAAGGTTTGTGTTGTCTTTGTTTGAAGGTTGCAGGGAATTGGCGAATAAGTTTCTTTTATAAGTTTTATTGCAAATGATTATATGGTAGTATAATCAGGATCCATGTGTAGCTGGAGTTTGTTGTTAAAAGTCTGTCAGCTTCAGATTGTGTATTTTTGGCACGTGTCATACTTGACAGCTTTTGCTTGAATTAGTTGACAAAACAAAAGCTCCGAGCATAAATATAAATAGGCATTTGATGAAGTTTCTGAAACCAACTGGTGACATGTGTTTAGTATTATGCTTGATTTGCATTTGCATGCACCTGCTTTGATTGTAGAATTGGGAGTGTTTTGGTATGGAATGACTGCCGTAGCAGTGTCTTCGCACGATTTAATCAACTATAATGCCAGTTTGGGGAAGTAGTCGCACTGTTTAAAAGTTGACAGTAGTTATATGCTTTCGAGAGAAATCTCGTAATTATTGATTGCACTTGAGCATTTTTGGAGTGATCTTGCTTTAATCATCGCGGATCATGTAGGGTAAATGTGGGAGAATTCTATGGTATTGTTTCTGCCTTTATATATGTCGCAGCTACTTGGTACTGAATCGAAGCTCGACCATTTTGGGAAGGTGTGGCCGAGTTCGTTTGTGAAAGGTCTTATATTCATTTGCTGAAAGTGTTATTGATTATTGAACAAAGAGTCTCTATTTATTAGTTTAGAAACAAAAAGATATTTTGATTAAAAAAATCTGTATTGATTATTGGACTAATCAAACTAGAAGGAACTAATTTGGAGGGGAGTCTAAATTATCCAAGTTATCATTGCGGCAATGCTTCACATAAGCTTTTTCGGAAGCTAGTTTTTTTATGCAAAAGCATATAAGCCGAAGGAAAAGGATATAATACAGATGCCACATTAACTTGCCAATTACTTTCATCACCTGCCTACATAAACTTAATTCCTTTTCCCAACAATTAGATACTTGTTACTTTATTTATTTATTATTATACTCCAATATTCTTCGGAAAGGGCATCAACCGATGGCATCCCCTCTAGAAAGACTGCTGGCTTCTGGTCATTAGGTCACATATCTCCGGGAGTGGATCGTCTGTCTAATTTTATTTTATCTTATTCTGTCTAGTTTTAAAACGGCGTCGGTTTCTTCTAAAAAAAAGCAACAACTCTATGGCAGATGGGTAGGCGCCTGTGGTGCCGTTTACAAGCCACAGGCAAGCCAAAGCTGGAGAATTTCCTTTCCTTTGTACTGCTCTAATTAAGACAGACAGACGATAGACAATGGCTTTGACTTTTTCTTATGATTAATAATATTTATGAATAACATTTATTTGTAAATACTGTGTATTACATTTTTTTAAAATAGTTATGATTATTTTATTTATTGCAGAGTTATTAATTATTACTAACTCTGCAATATCATTAAATTCCTTTTTAATAAATCTAGTAATTTTTTTGTTATCTTTATTATTATAATTATTATTAGTATTAGTATTATTATGATAATTTCGTTATGATTATTAAATTTATCAATTATTATTATTATTATTATTATTATTATTATTATTATTATTATTAACAGTCTTCATATTATTATTATTATTTGTATTATTATTATTTCTATTCTTATTCTATGCTTATTATTATTATTATGTTGATTATTGTTATTATTATTATTTCTATTCTTATTCTATGCTTATTATTGTTATTTTTATTAATTTTATTATTATTATTATTATTATTATTATTATTATTATTATTTC
>JANITW010000236.1:77837285-77849456 GCA_027564335.1 Erythroxylum williamsii | reverse complement strand
AGTCGGTATGATTCTTAAAGAGCAAAGTGCCAATTGTGTTTGAAGGAAGGAAAGGTGAAGCTTGTAATGCCTTTCAAATTACATCCACGAGAAAGACTTCCCCTTTTTCCTTCCCTTGCAATTTAGGAAAACTACGGGTTACAAGTTAACAAACCCCTGATATTTTCTAATGGGCCTTTAGAATATTGCTAAGGAAACGAAAAATGCGAGCAACAGTATTCAATTTACAGGGCTAGCATTTGAGGCTGAAGTTGCATGATTATCCAAAACATGTTCAATGAGCGGACATGGACAAGTGATGAATCTGGAGTCCTCAAAGTAGAATCAGAAGAATCCTGGGACTTCCTTATCACTGAATCTACCAATCATAGCTATCTTCTCTTCTTGCTTATGTTAACTCGCACGAATTGTTGCACCTATAACATGCCTCTTTATCTTTTTAGTATTTAATCTTCCGATTAAAACTTTTTAAAAAAATTATTTCAGTATTTAATTTTTAAAAAATTTTAAAAATTGAATAACTTAATTTGAGATATTGTCTATATTAATATTTTATTAATGTTATAAACAAAGGATAAATATATGAGCTGAATTAATTGTATTCATTCAAAGAGGTGTATATATACGCAAGCTTAAAACAAAAGATCTATCTGTGAATGCTCCAAGAATAACGGAGAATCAATTCAAAATAAAACAACCGGAAAATCTGTAACTAATTAATAAGACGTAGAAGACCAGATCATAATAATTGAAGAAGAACTTATACAGTTGTCATGCTAATATACCCCCCTCAAGCTGGATGGTGTGGAACAACACTGAGCTTGGATAAATGACGATTGAAAGATTGTTTAGGAAGTGATTTTGTGAATATGTCAGACGGTTGATCTGAACTTGAGATTTGAGTAACTTTTAGTTATTGAGTTTGAATCTTTTCTTTGACATAAACGGCCACGTGTTTCATGCGACTGTGAAGAGCTAATTTATGACATAGATAGGTGCCGCGTAAGTTGTCACAGTAAATAATTAGGGGCTGAGAAATAGTAATGCCAAGTTCTTGGAGGAGATTTTTGACCCAAGTTGTTTCATCAAGAGCACTTGCAACGGCTCTATATTCATCTTCTGTTGAGGAACATGCAATTGTCCTTTGTTTCTTGGAAGACCAACTAACAGGATTATGACCAAGAAAAAGAATATAACCTATAGTGGAACTTCGATCATTGAGATTTTCAGCCCAGTCAGCATCTGAGTACATGGATAATTGAAGATTGCTATTGGGAGTGAAACGAAGACCATAGTGAGTGGTGGACTTAAGGTAACGGAGTAGGCATTTGACAGCCTTCCATTGAGCTTGAGAAGGTACATGCATGAATTGAGATAATTTGTTGACTGAGAATGAGATATCCAGCCTGGTAAAAGACAAGTATTGCAACTTGCCAATCACTTTTCTATATTCAGTTGCATCATGTGAAGGTGTGCCATCATTGATCTGCAAACTTTGAGTGGAGCTCATCAGAGTTGTTACACCTTTGCAATCATGCATATTTAGATCATGAAGAAGTCCTGAAACGTATTTTGTTTGTGAGAGGACTAGTCCTTGTTTATCAGGGTGGACCTCAACACCAAGAAAATAAGATAATGAAATTTTCTAAGTACTTTTGGTTTAAGAGAATACGTAACTGATAAGACAACATAAAATACTTATTCAATCTGAACTTGTTGATAAAGTTTCATTATGGACTAGGATTCCTTAGTTGACTACATTAATCCTTTTAACACCAACATTACGTTTGAACATATGAACTTTTCAAGTTAGAAGGTAGGTAGGTAGGTTTTTAGCACATTCTAACTATAAATTTTGATCTAATAATACTTTTTAACAGTCATGCTAAAATACGTTAACAGTTGGGTCATTCAACACCACAAAAATTTCCTATTATGCAGCAATTATTTTGCACCAAAAGCATGGAAATGAACACACACACACACATATATTGAAATTAAGAACTGAAAATTTGGAAGTAAAAAAATCTATAAATTCATTTTGTTCCAGACAATTCCAAGATGGTTCCAATTTAGGCCTATTACGTAGGATATGTTCCTATTTGTTATTTTAGACACCAACTTAGAGGAGCAGAACAAGAGATATAATCAAACATCAAACATCATCTACACCTGCTAGTAGAAAACCAAACATTATTAACGGATAAAAGACGACAATGAAATCTTAAGCAAGAAATAAAAACCTAACCTTCATGTGGCTAACTATTAAGAAGGGCAAAATAACCCTTTCGATGATGCAATGCGAGAAGGGCTGAGAGTAGGGAAAATTTACCTTCTGACAATGGGAGAAGTGCTGAAGATGATGATTGAGAATGACGAGAGAGAGCAAACTTAAGAGAGGTTATGGATTGAGAATAACGGGATGAAGGTGATTTCGTACATGAGTGAGAGAAAATTTAGAGATTTTAGTTTACAGCTTGAGAACGAAGATGTGCGTGAGTGAGATTATCTCAAATTTGTTGAAACGACGTCATTTTACTATCGTCAAAAAACAACTTTCATTTCATTAATCAAACTGACTTCTCCTAAAGATGCTAACGTATCTAATTAATGAGATCTATTGACCATGACAGTGCCACATCAGTAAAAATAACGTTGGACTATAATTGAAAATTTTTGAAAGTTTGAATATTTTATTGCTACTTTTTTAAAGTTCAGATTATAATTAAAATTTTAAGAAAAGTTTGAGCTTTTTTTGATAATTAACCTGGTCGAGTCGGTTGTATTGAGCCCGAGCCCAATCACAACAACCCACAGGCCGATCAGTCAGTCTCACACCTATTGGTTAATCCGAGCCTGATCCACACATCCATGACCCATTAGCAGAAGGAAGTCTCCCATGCAAACACGTAAAAACCTAAACCTAGCTGCAAAACCATATATAAGGTATAATTCTCCCATAACAGAGGTACGCATAATCATAACCTAGTTTTTTCTCTGCATTCATCAACCTCACATTCACCAAAAGACTGACTTGAACGTTGGAGGGGTTAATCGGGACACAATTCCCGACAAGCCTTCTTTGTTTTGCAGGTATCTTCACGTCGGATTCACCACAGAAAACAGCCGATCACATGGAACATAACAGCAACGTTCAGTTCAGCCAAAATCTGGCATAACCATAACCCTTACATTATTCATTTAAGTCAATTGTTTCATTTTCTTTGCACTCGATAGTTGTTTAAGAAACTCGTAAAATTTTCATTTGAAACCCACTAAATCAAATATTTAGGATATGTTATTTTGGTGTGAGGCGTGGGGATGGATTCGAAGAAGATTAAAGGAATACAAGAATGGCCAATTCCTAAAACATTAAAAAAGACTCCGACAATGTATGGACTTATACAGATACTATCCACTATTTCTAGAGGGAGATAGCACAAAAAGAAAGTTTTTTTTCTTAGAATCCATGGGCAACATAAGTTTTTAATGACTTAAAAGAGTCCTTACCGTTAACTCCAATCCTAACCTTGCCTAACTTATCCAAGGAATTTGTGGTTAAATTTGATGTGAGTGGGGAAGGCATTAGAGTTGTGTTAATATAGGAGGGACACCCAAGCAAACGTGGATAAGGTACTATCACCTGGGTATCTTCTTTTATTGTCGTTGGTCATAGCCATTAGATAGTGGTAACATTATTTGATAGGCCATCATTTCTGGTTCAAATGGATCGCAAGAGCTTATGTCATTTGCATAAATAGAAAATCTCGACTACATTTCAGTAGAATTAGTTGTCCAAAATATTAGGTTGATTTTAATATCAAATATAAAAAAGGCCCAAACTTATTAGAAGCCTACTAATTACAAGTTATTTCATAACATAAGAGTTTTTCACTCGAGCGAAACAAGTTTAGAAAGAGCTATTCTTTTTTAAAGATTTGAACAAAAGTTATTTAGGGAGCAAACATCAATCTTAATTTGGTGAAAAATAGCTTAGTTCATCGTTATACACACCAAAACTTCTTTTTGGGAGATAAAATAGTTGTGGAATTGAGCATTTCAAAACAAAATTGCTCCCACGAGATACCAAAATTCACATTTTTCTAATTAAAATTCAATAAGAGAAGACCTTAAATTTAAGAATTTCATCTTGGTGTTGCCTCCATCAACATCATTCTCATTTGAGTAAGAAATGCATCTCATTTATTCTCTCAAGTCTCATTTTATTTTATTTTATTGCTTTGAATTATATATTTTTTCTATAGCTTTTTTTATCGATAGATTGGGTAAAATTTTGAAATTTGATTATGAGTGTAATAGGTTTTTCAATATGGGTTGAACTTCCTATTTCTGAATTGAAGGTCAAATTAAATTTTAGTTGTAATTTATCTTTCTTTTATTTCCTATTTTAATTGCAGTTTATCTCGATAATTTGAAATTTGTTAATTTAATTATATATGATATTTGACAATTGCGATTATAGGTATAATTTTATTGTGAATTGAAGTTCAGGTAATTTTTCTTTCTTTTATTTCACACATATCATACTTGATAGTTTTATCCCCTTTTTTTTCAATTGCAATTTATCTCTCTTTCATTTATTAAGTCATAATTAGCATTTTTTGATTTATAGGTTTGACTAATTTTTTACATATAAATTTAATTTTATTAATGAAATCTACTTTCAATATTTCTATAATGTGAATATTGGTATTAATCTCTATTCTCTTTTGTGAAAAGTAGATCGATATTAGTTTTCGATGTTTTAGAATTACATGAAAAATCGAAAACAAATACATACTCTTTGTTTTTTTATTTTTAATATAAGATATTAAATTTGAATTTGAATTTTTTCTTTTGTTGCAAATATATAATACCATTGATATATCATTGTGATAAATGATCTAATTATTGTTGTTCTATTGCACCTACCTACTTCTTCCAATTCCATATATAAGCTTTTGTTCCTTTTTCTATTTCAATTGTGTTATAATTATTTTATATAATGTTGCCCAAAAGTATTTATCAAGAAGTGAAAAAAAAAAGAGTAGAATAGTTAATATCCTAAAAAAGAGTTTTTGATAAATTTATTGAGAGAGTGACTTTTCTACTAAAAATTATGGAAAATTAAGTGAAGATAGTTTTGAACAACCTAATGAAAATTTAAGTGATGAAATTAATATTCATGAAAATCTTAACAATTCGAGTAAGAATAATATATATCAAATGCATTGAATTTAGAAAATCTAAGGGTAGATGAGCAACCAATCATTCTGTTAAAATATTTATGTTCTTAAAAATTGAAATAATGTTGTCAATAAAATAAAAATTTTAATTAAAAAGACTTAGAAGAGACCTGAATCTCATGTATTTTCAAATAATACATATTTTTGTATATTATCGATTCGTTGGACCCTTCTTTTTATTTTGCCCGAGCTTATAAAATCTTAAGACCAGCATTGGACTTGCTGCGGTAGAACGGGCTACTCTTCATTGGCAGTAACCCAAAGTTAAAGACCCAAATCATTTTTCTATGTCATGATAACATCCTAAGTTACTCATTTGGGATTTGTGGGCACATAAGAAGTTACATGTATACTATTTTGGAGAATGGCAACTTGTCAAAGAAATAAGCACGAGACTTGTGGGTCGGTTAGCATTACTGCAACTACCTTAACAATTAGGTCTGACATCAGCTTGGATGTCATTTTGATGGTTTACCCAAATAAGATGGTTGTTACGTCATTTTGTGTGTCATTGATCGCGTTAGCAAATATGCTTATTGTATACAATTTAATTAAGTCTGCCAGAGTAATCGTGAATCAGGCGTATAAATTTTACGGGCTACCAAAGACCATGACCGATGATCGAGATGCAGCCTTTATGAGTCAATTTTGGCGTAAACTCTTTCGTTTTAAAACATTTTGAGCATGTGGATGGCTTGGCATCATTGGACAGGTGGTCAAGCAAAAAGTTCTTAAGGAGACAGTAGAGGCGTATTTGTGTTGTATATCTGGGACCGTTTTGTTCTCAATGAAAAATGTGATTGTCTCTGTCTGAATGGTGGCATATAACGGATAAAAGTTGATATTACCAGTGCCGTTCAAAATTTGACCGGGTCACCTACAATCGACCGAGCTGCAGCTTAAGTGACGGCTAACAGGTTTGAAGAAGTCCATACGCCAAAACCAGAAGAAACTGTTCCCAATTATCGAGACAAAATGACTAAAGCTACGATCTGATGTCACATGGGCCAAAGCATATTCTTTGCACCATATCATATTAAAAACACAGCACAGGTAACGTTAATAATGAAAGCATTCAGTGACGCAAACCTTTATCAGAACCACGTCTCTAGCGCTTGCTAATTCAATTAAAATTCCTTAATTCCCATATACGCTTACCTTTAGTCCCTATAAGGTTGTCTTTTGGACTTTGACCTAAAAATTTTGACTAGTTATTGGTGACATATTACCATTCTTTACTGTTGTTGTGGTAGTTACACAATATAAACATATAGTTTAATCGTTTTTTCTTTTTACCTTGACGAATTGTGGAACATTTTAGTAGGTTTTAAAATTGTAGTAGAAAATAAACTTCTTTCTATATCTGAGTTGTATGCTCGGAGCATGTTTTTATGGTTTTATCCAATTGTGGTATCAACTGCTTCATTCGGGGTGGCCAACAATTCCAACTTTTTGTATTGATGAGCAAAGGAGGCTGAGGTTGATAAGCTTGTTTGTAATAGTTGGTTTCCAGTGTTAGATTACTTAGTCACATGAATTATACCATATTAGAATGAATTTGGTGTATTTAGGATATGATTTTATGATTTCATTCACATGCATAATATGAGCATACACACATGAATTTTGATTTAGAAAAATTGCACTTAGCTGACATGTTTCAGGATATGAAAGTTTCAAAATGATTATGATATGAGTGTGCATTTCTAATGTCTTGTATTTTGATTTACCAATAAAAAGAATTGATAGATTAAAATTATTAATTTAGAGTTAATTGTTACAAATAGGAGATTGATGAATAAATATGTATATTTAGCCTAGGAAAAATTTCAGGTAACAAGACAAGTTGACATGTAAAAATTTAGAATGACTAAGCCTATAAAATGAGTGACATATGGTAGTAGACTTGAGTGACAAATGGCTTAGAGAATTGAGTGACAAATGGTAGAAGGACTAAGTGACATTTGGCAGCCTAAAGAGTGGACATGTAGCTGGCTTATACACTTGACAAGTGTCCTTAAACTCATCTTGCACCTACACTATATGACATAGACACTTCGAGAATCATCTTCATTGTATTCTACTGTAACTCTCTCCTTCTTCTCCCTCTTACTATCGAAACTCACTCCTACCTCACATCTTAAGTTTGTAACCTAAATTCTGTCCATTACTACCTCAAGACCTTTGTCAATTTCTTCAGAAAGATAGCTATTTTATGTTGTCTTCTTCTTGTTCCTGCTGAAACTCATCCTACTCCCTCATTGTTCCTGAGATGATCTTGCATGCATGTGTGACAAAGCATGCTTGATACATTGAGGTGGCATTTGAGTTGAACAAGTAAGTGAAGTAATGATCTATTATGCCATGTGTAAGTAGAAATTATGATGATTGATTAACGATAGATTGAATGTGGTATTAGTGTTGAAATTATGCTGGAAAATGATGAATGAAAGGGTTACTTTCTGTTCTGTTTTTGGATGCATAACAGCAGTAGTTTATGGGCTATTATAAGGATGATTTAAGTTGAGATTGAAAGTATAATTTGTGATGAATTTATGATAAAGATAAGTGTTATTGAAGTGTTTTCAAATCTGTAAAAAGTTAGGACTGCATGTATGATGATATAAAGTAAATGGTAATGAAACAAGTGAGCAAATTTTTGTGAGGTTTAATGTAACCAATATGGAAGCTATACTAGCATAAAATGAAGTAGCTTTAAAGGACAAAAGTTCTGGAAAAATTCAATTCGTAGTGATTGTAACATTCCATATTAGGGGCTAGACCTTAAAATAGTGAATTGAGAGTGCAGTGAGAAATTAGTAGTACATTTCATGCTCATGCATCATAGTATATTCACACATATGTGAATAATTAGTTTTGATAAATTAAAATAATTGTTCATGCATTCATTGACATTTTTTCGGGTATAAGTGATTTTTAATGTGATTAAAGTGTGAATTTTGGATTAATTGTGTTACAAAATTTATTTGGTGATAATAGTTATTATTTCGAAATTTTGGTGAAATTTAGAAAATTTATGAAATTTTGGGTATTTTTCGATTAGAAAAAATACCAAGTAACAAGACAATTGATAAATGGTAGTAGAAATTACTATCAAATGGTAATAGACATTTTGATAAATGACCTTGTGATTTATTGATAAGTGCTATCGAAAATTGGAAGACAATTAGAGTAGGAATTAGAATTGATTGAACTAGTTAAATAAGAGAACATAGTTTAGAGCCGTAGAAATTGGACAAGTAGCAAGTGACAAGTGAAAAGTGTCATTTGCCAAGCCAAGCATTAAACCCACGTAACTTTTGGAAAGATCATCTTTTAATTAGTCTTTCATTTGACTTCTTTGGTCAAATGTTCTCACCTTTTTTCTCTTTTTTGTTGTTCTCATCCAGGACACTCATTTCTTACCCTCTCAACGTGCTCTTCATCTTGTTACAAGAAAAACCTCATCTCTCCTTCATAAACGAAGATGATCTTGGGATGTTTGGGAGTTAGGGTTATGTGATTTGCAACTTTGGAGCCAAAACAAGTAAGAGTAGTCTTATTCATCTTCATAGCTATAAAAGTTTCCACTAATTAAGCTTTTGTATTTTAGTCATAATTTGATATGTAGATTTTCGAAGGGAATGATTTTTTATTTATATTAAATTAGAGACATACAACTACAATTGTTAAGAAGAAATTGAATTTGAATTCCATCCTTAAGAGTCTAGAAATTTGGCTTAAATTTGAAATTGGTGTTCTGTCGAGATATGAAAACAGTATGTAAATTTTTGATTATAACTTGCAGGATACTAAACTAAAATGCATGATATTGGTGTCATTAGACTTTCAAAACATTGAGGGACATTTGATTAGTAGAAGATGTTGCCTAAACACCTCATTGTCGAGGTCAAAATGGTCATACAAATCAGACCAGAAATCTACATAAGAAAAATCTAGAAAATTGATAGGTTTTATTTTTTTTATTGAACATACTTTGGTATTTTGATGATATCTTGATCTGTAAATATCCAAATGAAGTGATTCATGGATTAGATTAAAGTAGAGACATATGTCTACAACTTTATTGAGAAGTCAAATTTTAATTCTATCTCTCAGACTTTCAAATTTTGGTTTGAAATTGAGTCTTGATTGAGGTTGTAGTACTAATATAGACGGAAATTATGTCCTGAGATTATCAAAGAAACTATATTGATGTAGGACGAATTAGACTAAGGTGTCTTCACCAAAGTTGTATCTTATTCTCTTATCTTTAAATTGGTATGAAGTTTGAAATTTTTGGATATTGGAATTGAGAGATATGAGTTGTACAACTTAAATGCATGATCATGTTCTAGCCAAAATCTCAAGTGTATATAGCCTGCAGTATTTTGAGCATAACTCATAAAATAATTTACTAAATTGAATGATCTTGGTATTAATAGAGAATTAAAACATAGAGGGATAATTGTCTAGAAGAAAGTATTATAGAAATACGTCATTTTCTTAATCTTATTGATTATGCAAAGTTGATTCGAATGAGATGCTTCCAACAAAAGCTGGAATAGTAATTGAATGTATGAATTTAGGAACTTTTGAAGTGTAATTAATGTTTACATCAGTTTAGTAAGGAAATAGACCCAAGAATTTGTCATGAGCATGTATCATACATATTCAGTATATATAAATGATTTCTTAATCATGCACAATAGTGATTTGTACATGTGTTAAATGTTATAGAGGAACGCATAGAGCGACTACTTCCAGATATTGCTGGGATTTTGAGGAAATAAACAATAAAGGAGCCTTTGGTAAGTAATCTTAGATGGTCACGCCTTACTTTGTTCTGCTTGTTGAATTTGATTTATGTTGATTGTGTTCTGAATTCCGGATAATGGTTGTCCGAAGCGTTTGATGCATGATTATATCATTGGAAGTGCTACTTACATGTGAATATGATTGACTATTTGCTTTGTACATGAAATGTCTGAAATAACTTTGTTTTTTTAAACTATTAAGTCCTAATTATGGGTAAATAGGCATGCCTAGAAAGATCTGCAGTTACTCCTATGACATTTCAATGTCAAGACTTCGGTCTCTCCTGTATAAGTCTCGTTACCTGCTTCTGTAAATTGCTTAGCAATCATCTGATTTTGTATTCTGATATATGTTTGATTCTGTTATAAACAAAATTGTGTTCTGATTCTGAAGGGCTTATACCGTCTTTTGATATTCAGCTCTATTAACTATAAAATCTGTTCTGAAATGCATTACGTCTGATTTATTGTTAAAAGAATTTATTAATGCATGTTTATGTTATTACATGATTCAGTATGATGAGTTATCACTTTATATATAGATTAGTTATTACTCACTAAGTTATATGCTTAGCACGGTAGATTTGCCTCGTGTAGGTTCAGAGTGAGGATTATAAATACTAGGACAAGTCAACCGCAATGGCCAATGGAGTCTGAGTCTTATTTTGATAAAAATGTATTTTGATTTTATCTTGGCTTGTGTATAAAGTATATGACTTTGAATTGTTGTAAGTTTTTGTAATAATTATGCTTCAAGCTAGTTTCAATTTTTGGAACAAATTTGTATTATGCTCATGTGATATAATGTATGTATGTTTTGAACAAGTTTGGAATGATTTGTAATGTATGTTCACTTCAATTTCCAAAAATACATGTAATGAATGTTTAGTATGTTTTGAAATGCTTTCGCATCAATCTGTTATTTGTTTCTGTTTGTGAGTCCGATGTGGCACTCTCGTATCCTTCCAGGGGGTATTGGGGCGTCACAGTGATGTCTTTAAGTATGTGAAATTCGTGCAGAATTGAGGGGAAGAAAGACAGTGCATGATCGTGACCTATTTACTTACTTTCTGTCACGATCTTGACATAGTCCCCCACAATCGTGGGCTTAGTTCTAAAATGTTAATTTCAGCTTTGTGTATAAGTTGAACTAGCTGAGAAAAAGTCACTCTAAATTGGTGTATTGAACTTGATTAATGCTTGGAATGAACCTAGATTATTGTTTGATTAATTGGTTAAGAGCTTGATAAGTTTAAGTTGTTAGTTGATGCCATAACTTAAAGAATGTACTTTGAAGAACGTGAGGTCATTTGAATGAGAATTGGGTAACTATATGAATATATATTGCTGGAAAAGTTTAGTGAATGTATGATTGATGAATTTGAAGTAAATCAGGCTTACTTAAGGTATAAACCTGATTGCAAACTAGTTGTATACAAGCTATAATGTTTAAATGGTCAAGATATTTGTATAAGAATACATCCCCGAAAAGTTAATTGAGCATGCATTAAAACATGACACGTATACATGTGCATGATTGTATATTCATATGATTAAACAAATTAGTGATTTGTGAACTATGTGTGTATTGCATGACAATAGACATGCAAGGTGATCGTCAATATCTAGACATTGCCGGAACATCAAGAGAATAGGCTTTCTGGAGCGTATTATAAGTCAACTTAGATTTGTAAACTCATTTATATGTGCTTCTGTATGAATTGTATGCTTAGTATGAAATGTGTGAACAATTGATTGATAAATGCCAGACTTAAATCTGAGGAGTTTGATATATGTGGCATGAGTGCACAGAGATGAAAGGAAATGAAAACATAGTATATGAAATGATGCATCTCATCACATTTAATGCATTATCAAATAAGGGATTTGCGACCAGAGTAACCGATGTGGATAAAAGAGCTTTAAGCTCAGGATTATGAAAAAATACCTCAGTCTCAGATAACATAGACTCGATATCCATAATGGATATGGGCAAAAAATATCTCAGTATCTACAACAGATACGAGACAGTGTGGCAATTAACACTTTTGCTTATCTAGTGAATAGATCTCCATCAAATATAATAAATTTGAAGACTCATCAATAGG
>JANITW010000236.1:77696809-77720207 GCA_027564335.1 Erythroxylum williamsii | reverse complement strand
TATTTATATTTTATTTTATATCTATTTATATTTTAAATTATTGTTACTTTATTGTTTTCGTTTTTTATGAGTATATCGAAAATAATCTCTCTACTAATTAGGGATAAGATTGTGTACTTTTAAACTTCCTTAGATTTTGTGATGAATGAGATTTTCACTTCATTTTTTGTTATTGTTGTTGTCGTTGTGCTTAAGAAAATCAAACAGGATAAAGGCAAAACATTTAATTTACTTCTTAATGTTTGGTAAAAAATCTAAGACCCATGTCCTTACGTCTGATATAAATTCACCCTTTAACATTTTTAAAATCGAACAATTTGCCTAAAAATGGCTTACTCAATAATGTCTCTCTCTACTTAATGTTATATCTTAATTATATTGGTCCCGTAGCATGCTAAATAAAGTTGTCCGTGTAATAAAGATATTAATTTAAGATTTTTGAAACAAATTCTTATTGAGGTGTCAAATGTCTCCTCTTAACATATCCAAATTACTTAAATCTTGTTTCTCTTAATTTTTATTAATATTAACCACATTTACTTTGTCTCTTACCATTATATTCATAATCTTTTTTTTTTCAAGTAAGATTGCACACTTAATAAAGCATCATCTTCTTTTCCACCATTAAATTATGACTACGTGGTTATTTAATAGGCCAACATTATTCTCCAGTATGACTGAACTAAATGATAAACGATAAAATTTACCTTGAAACTTAAATGATATCTTCTCTTCACGTAAAATAACAAGTCACTATCACGATGTCTATCAAGCCTTACCGTATAATCCTATTCAACCCTATAAAATCCTCCTTAGTACTTGTAAAAAAAAATATAAGTTGTGAATACAACTCAGATTAAATCACATTAAATGTGATGCAAATTGATACTAAAACACACATACAATGCTTTGTAAAGCTAATTTGGCTTGTACATGCTCAGATTTGGTTCAGACAACATGTTTCAGATAACAAAACGGTACATGCCTCATTTTAACTACGAATCATTCACCTTGGACAACATATTAGTATACACCTTAATTGAGTAATAAGATTCAACCATTAGTCACATATTTATGCAAATTATAACATGCCCTTCCCTTTGGGCACCTCTGGTGATATCATAATATGCACATAGTCACTAACGGAGCCACATGCCCCCCAAAAATTTTAAAAAATATTTTTTATTTTTAATTTATATATATAATGACTTGGAGCCCTATGATACATTAGGCCCCCCTAAGATGACACATACTACACCTAAATTATGCATGCACAATTAATTATATTATGACCACAATCACACTATTACGTAATAAACATATTTAAATTACAAGAAACTAAGGATATAATAAAACTCCAAAATCTAGCACAACACCTATATATATAGGGTTTCCTTCTAATTATACTTCTATCAATTATTGAAATCACAAAAATAATTACAAACATGTGTATTTAACAATTAAGGATACTAAATCAATCAACTATACATCCTAAAAAGATCAATTGTTATATATTTTATTATGTGTAATTGTCATCTCTTATTTTTATTAATATAAAAATTATTTAATAAGCAGAAAATTAAATATAATTGATACTGTGATTTATTTTTTCATTCATAAATAAGTAAGTGAAAAGATACAAATGTAAAATAATTTATTAAAGGATTCTCTCAAACTTCTAAATGATATTTAAACAACTTAAATCGCATCTTCAATTTAACTTTATACAACAAAGGCACAAAATAGTAACTAAATTATAACCTTGAAAAGTTAAGGGCGAGATTAATTCATATAATTAGAATATTGTTATTCTCTAAAATCTAAATGCCCTCCTGACAATGAATAAAAGGTTAAAATTCCCTTTTAGGGGAAAGAAAAAAAAAGGGACTAAAATTGTTAAATCTACATTTGGAAATACATATTTTTTTATCGACTCGAATTAGACCTTTTATTAAATGCATAGTTCGGCTTACTCAATCACTCAATCCAAAATTTCTAAGAAGTCGGGCCAGGTTGGTCCAAGGCTGGACTTTTTTAAAATATCTAGGCCCAAGACTTAGCCCGAAATTTGATAAACTCAAATCAAGCCGGTTGACTTCGACCAAACCGCCCAATCCGAGCCTAGTTGCCATCCCAAATATCGTTGGATATTTGTGATGATCTTGCTCGTAAGATTATCTTAGCCATGAAGGGCAAGAAAACATAGCCTTACTCTATCCACTTCTACCTTCGCTACAGGGCTTTAATGGCTTCCACTTTCCTTCACTCGCTCTCTCACTTAAACCCTCTTCACCAAAACCATCTCGGCCCCATCACAAACCCACCACCACTCATCATCCAAAAGAGCCAAAATCCACAAGGAAACCACTTCCCTGCCATAAAATGCACTTCAAACTCGGCTCCAGAGACCAGCAACAATGATCCCTCATTTCCGACTCCATCCTCCACCACTTTAAACAGTCCAGAAACTTTTCCTATCGAAAAACGGAGAAGATCAGAGATTGTCCGAGAAAGAATGCG
The DNA here is from genome assembly GCA_027564335.1 of Erythroxylum williamsii. Classification (NCBI taxonomy): domain Eukaryota; kingdom Viridiplantae; phylum Streptophyta; class Magnoliopsida; order Malpighiales; family Erythroxylaceae; genus Erythroxylum; species Erythroxylum williamsii. The sequence goes on along the minus strand of JANITW010000236.1, from coordinate 77,717,687 downwards.
TAAAACAGGCCTTGTAAAACCTGACCCACCAAACTTTGAAGTAGGGTGGAAGAGAACAAAAGAGATCAAGCTAGAGAAGCCAGTGGGATGGATGATAATGGATTTCTTGGAGAAGTTGGAGAGTCTGATGGGGAAAGAGTTTGGTTCAAAAGAGTTGGTAGCAAAGGCTGGAGAGATAGTTGCAGAGAGAGCGAGAGAAGAGGCAGAGGTGTTGAGAGATGAGGGGAAAGTAGAGGACAGAATGGTGACTGAACTGTTTAGAGTGTTGAGGTTGATGGAGATGGATTTGGCTATGGTTAAAGCTGCAGTGAAAGAAGAGACACTAAGTGAAAGGCTTGAACAGGCCAAGGCTAGATGCAGACAGGCTATTCTTGTTGCTAATGCATTTTGAAGGTCTAATTATCAGTAATATGCTTCATTCGTGTAATGGTTTAAACTTCTCAAATCCATCTGAATGTCACTGCAACAATTTTTACGATACAGTGATATAGTGATTAGTGCCAAATTAGTGCATAATTTGTTTTCATCTTGGCACTAAAATTGTCATTTGAAGGTCATCTTATCCTATTTTTTGACTTCGTCAATTGGTATCTTTCAGTTTGTTTGAGAGATTCCTGAGACAAAGTTTCGATACTGGCAGAGATCTTATCCTTTCCATTAGGAGGAGAAATAATGAAAGTTATTTCAAATAATCAAACTAAGTGGATTTATACCAATGGAAGTTGATGATGTGATATGTGTGTCCGATTCATTGTTTCAGTCAGCTTGTAATCGCAACGAATAGGCTGCTTTTATTGCTTGTTTGTCTGTAATGATATCTTTACTCCCTGGAATGGAATGGAAAAAAAGGCTGAAAACAAACACATTTTGATTTCTTGCCTAAATCCTTATATTCTATCAACTAAAAGTTTCGTAAGTATCAGAAGTGAAAGATTGCAATTAAGCATTTACTTGCACTGTCATTTCTCCTTTTCTTCCCATCGAGATTGTTTTTGTTAATAATTATTGGAAAACAGGTCATACGACTCAGTACCTTCAGAAGAGGATAGTGTCTGAGGAGATAGCAACAGACAAGACCCAAGGTTGTCTTGGGTGTGCCATCACAATACCTCTCATTTGCTTAATGCTATGTAACCCAACCTACTTCAATGCTGTGACTGAATTGACTCGTTCTTGCATTTCCTGTTCACGGTGGCTACTTTATATCGGAGGACATGGAAGTTACTGCAACTGGAACAACGTTAAGACCTCTATTAAGCATTGATGAAACTAATTACCTTTGCAGAGTATGCATGGTTACGACTTTACCTACGACATGCCTATTTGAGTTTACAAAGTGGCACATCCTCAACCTTCGACCTTCAAGATATATCATATTTAAAGTGACTTCACCTTCAATAAATCACAAAGCTTAAAGTATCATTGCATACTTCATCTTAAAGGCAATTCTCTCTCAGAAATTGGGATATGAAACTACAAATAGTTTTTTGTTTTTCAAAAATTAAATACCTTACATTATTATGTTATTGTACATTGCAATGATGCTTCAATTCTAGGTTAGTACAAAAGATCAATAATTTAGATTAGCATTTCACAAAAACCTGAAAAGACTTTAACTCCTAGCTACCATGATATACAAGGTGACTCATTCCAATGACCATCTCCTTCTCATATTGGTGGATAAACTAGTTGTTACCCTCTGGCTAGTAAACTTAGCCTGATCTGTAGTACAGTTTCATGAAAGACCTCCTTATGCTGCTGCTTTCTTGTCTGAATATTCTGTCATTCCTTTCCTTCCATATGTTATAGACCAATGTGCTCTAGCTGATCTTAACAACCTTGTAATTAGCATGATTCTTCATTTTGATCGTCATCAGCCAGTTACCAGTGTAGGATAAGGCCGGACTACTAATGTTCAGTATAGACTAGATTCTTGCCGTGAATCTACATCTGATCATTAGGTGTCCCAGGCTTTCTAGATCTGCTTCACATAGCTCGCATCTCAGTGAGTTTATAGGAAACTTCAATCTATTCTTAGTGAGCAACCCCCCGTTCATTCCTAACTAAAGTATAAAGGAATGAACTGCTCTGATGTTTGAATCCCAAACCAGGTTCGTCCATCTAACCTTTCTGCTTTGATCCTTTTGCAGCCAACCCTCGCATGCCATTTTGTTAAAATTTCTTGAACTGTCAGCAGTCCATTGAATTGTATCATCTTCCTCCTCATGCCACCATAGCATTTGATCTATTATAGCTGTTGATTTTCTGCTTTTATGGTAAGACCATAGCCATTGATTACCGCTCATGAATCTGCTTACTTTTGTCTTTGCATTCACAACCATCCTTAGCATCTAAGCAAAACACAAGGCTTTGTAGAGAAGAAGCAACGGAAGTTTATGGAACCCACTTAAGAATATATTTTAGAAAATTTAGAATTAAGTTTTAATTAAATCCAAAAAAGTTGAAATAATTGTATAAAAGAATTTATTCATTAATTATAAAAAAGCAAGAACTAAATTTAGGAGATAATTAGAGGTTAAGAAGAAGGAATGTTTTAATAAGTGAGAAATTTAATGAAAAATAAGACAAAAAAAATTAAGTACTAATTTTTTATTGTACCACTCATAAGTTAGCTATAACAATATCTTGCAACTCAAATCAATTTCTAATCTTGCCAATTATTATATTCAGTCATTCAAACTGTTACTGCATAGCCTAAAGCATGAACTTGTTATCATTCCTCCTTCATCTTGATAAGACATAAGTTCAATTTATACGAGAATGTTGATAATAACCTTATAACATCTCCTCATAGCTCAATTAATTCACTCAATTCACTTGTGTTTCACTATAAAATTTTGGCTCTTCTTTACTAAGGTTGCTCCCACACTCTTACCTTTTACTACCTGTTTTTTATCCTTCACAAGATCATTAGAACACAAAAGACAGAAAGTATAAATTGTCCCTTAATGTTTCTTAAAAAGTTTAAGTTAGTCCTTATCACTATCTATAATATTACCTTATACTTCATCGTTTTTAAAATGGTACTAGTAACATTCTAAATCCTAACTTAATTAAGTTTTTAGCAAGTTTTAGTATGTGATAAATTTAGCCTATCTCATGTTACAACAAGACAATTTGAACCTGCCATGTATTGATATGATTTTAAAAATAATTTCCTTAAACATTTGTTAAAGGTGTGATTTTTATCTTAACTTTTCACTAATGGTCTAAATAAGCTCTTATTATTATTTATATTACAAGCTAAGGTGTAAGGTCTTGATAGTTTTTTTTGTGCCGATTTTGTACTTGTTTTTTTTATTTTTTCAGTGTCTCACATTATTACTTTGCATGTTACATTTATATGTGGATTTATTAAAAACAACCTCTCTATTATGTAGAGGTAAGACTGCTTATTATATAACCTTCTCAAATATCGATTTATTGTAAAATTTTAGATTGAATGCGATGACGATGATGATAATAATAATCATGATGAATAGTTTCTTAATCTAATGAGTACTATTTTAATAATATTGGCGTGTAACAAGTGCTATTTTATTAATGTTATAATGCAAAGTGGTATCCGAGATAACGCGGTACTTAATGGTCAATTTCTAGTAGGCCCAAAGCGGTATCTGAAACGGTCAATCTCTAAAGAATTTTATGAAATTGGACCTGAGAACGTGAATGTCCTTATATCTTTGTGAAATTAGACACGATTTGGGCATGTTCATGTACGAGACCGTGTTTGTGAGATTGAACATGGCATTTGGGATACGTCTGCGTCTCACAATTAAATCCTTCAGAATTGTGTCAGAATAGAAGTCGTGTTCACATTCTACATCCGAATCTTCAATTAAGCTAACCAATATTCGCCTTTCGATTTATCCGTACACCCCCTTCTTTCACAATACTGATAAGCACATCCTGAAGTTTTTTTTTTCTTTTTTGTGTAATTAATTGGTTTGGTAAATTCAAAGGATCGCAACTTCATTCTTATAAAAAAAGATTTCATTTTTTGATTACTTAAATGGGTTAGCATAGAAAAGCATGGCATCAAAGATGCTTTGGTGAATGCATACTTCCGCTGCACGTAATTGACTAAGCCACCCCAACAAAAATGTGAACTAGTCACAGGTGACAGAATTTCTTAACAAAAGTTGGAAATGTCCCGAAGAAGTCAGCTTGCAGAATTACCACATGAACTGCCAGAAGTGGCATTTTCATTACAGTAGCTTTTGTCTGGTCTCTATTGGACAACCAGGCCTAGATCGGGATGATCAACTTGTTAACCGCAAAACAACTTCAATTCATCACCTTGAAAGGAATGAACCAATTCTAATTTTCATTCAAAAGTTGCTTAAGATAATCAAAATATTCTGATTTTGAAGCTTCTGACTGGTTGAATCCATGAGAGTTTTTCATCTGGATGATTGTTTCACTCTTAAGTAAGTATAAAAACAATGACTAGCCTGGAAGTTGAATAATTTGACCACTCGAACTTCTAGATCTGTCTTTAGTTTGTTCGCTTATAAGGGCATCTAAGGATTGGATCAAGTCAACAAATTAGGTGAAAACAGGATCCAAAACGTGAAACAGAGAACAAGTCTGCATAACTTGTTGCCAATGAGGTCTCACTGGAATGAGTTTTCACAGATAATGGAACAAGGCACAAGCTTTTCAACAGACTAACATTTGACAAAATGCTTATGAGTTGGAGCAGATAAGTCATTACTGCAGGATTTCACTTTTCAAGATTTAATCAGGTTCTCTGGAACCGGTATGCATTTGGACCGAAGACGTTTGCATGCTGCATTTCGATGATGTAATGAAAGTTCTCTTTGAAAACAATTCAATCTCCAATACAAAGGGCCGAAAGTCTTTCTTATGTCAACGTAAGGCTTCTCTTTTTATTGGGTTGTGTTGCAGGGGACATGGAGATGGAGTTGTGTTGCATCCATACTTCAAGATTGGAAGTCAAGCTAGGACCTTTTGATATGCAACGAAACTTGGAGCGAGGAAGCAAAGATGTACTTGGTTTGCACCATTGAATTTTATATTGGCATGGAAGGAAAGAAAAAAAAAGTGAATAGTTGAATATTGATACAAGGGATAGTGAATTATTTACAAAATTTAGACTTCATCTTTGCGAAATCAAAAGTGACTAAATGCAAGGCCTCAGATATTGGTAAAATTTGCAGCAGTTTTATAAGGAACAAGGAACTGCTAAAATGAAAGAAAAGCCCCAAAATATTGGTGATGACATGAACGTAACGCTGTCCAGGCATAACAGCTAATATTCCCACCACGAAGGCCATCCATGTAAATTGAAGGGCAATAAACGTTAGCAGATTAGCAGTAGCAAAGTAGTAAATATAATATGCATCACTGCTCATAGCTCCCCAAGATAGAAGACATGCCGCAGTTAGTGAGCTGATCAAGGCAACGGTGTCTGTAACCACGAACCATTTCATGATTTTCGTAGACTGCAGAAGTGCCAGGCCTTGGTTTGGACCGACGTCATTGTTAAACCCACCAGGCAACGTAAAAGCGGCAACAAATGTTAGTGTTGTGATTAAAGTTGAAACCATTAAAAGAGACTGTCCCATTTGCCTGCAATTTTGCAGCGAAGCTTTGTGCTGATCTGGAAGAGTAGTTTTCTTATCATTGATTTTCCAAGATGGAGGCGAGATAAGTGCTCTCAAGAATCTTGTAACCATGTTCTGCCCAAAGGTGTAGGAAATTTGTTGAAACGCTTGTGATGGTATTTATGGAATTATTCAAGCAGTAAGAAGTTGCACTTACCCTGGACAATGTGCGACAACATTCTTCAATCGACTCATCTATTTCCATAGCTGTATTGCCACTTTTGTTCTTTGCTGTTCTATCGACCCTATCATTCCTAATGAGGTACCAAACAATCCATGTTTTCCTTTCAATTGCGGCCAAATGCAAAGGTGTGTTTCCTTCAGTATCTGCTTGATTTATGAGCCCTTCTAGTTCTTTTGCTTCTATCATATACCTGACTACATTTGTTCTCCCACTAAGAACAGCAAAATGAAGAGCATTCCTGCCACTGAGGTCGAGCAGTTCTCCAGAATCCGGGCAACACCGAATAAATTGCTTCAATATGTTGATATAACCTTTCCTGGATGCAATGTGAAGTGGCGCATGCCCCTTTTTGTCCAACATATATACAGCAGAAGTATCGAGTTCCAGCAATCTTTGAACTGTTTCAAGATCTCCCAATTCTGCTGCATGGTAAAGTGGGGTTCTTCCTTCATGATCAGATTCTGTGACGAGCTCCGGTTTGGCTTTCAGAAGGTCTTCCACGATGCCTTCAATTAATGAAAGAACGAAGTTACAGAAAACAATATACTGTTTAAATAGAATGCTGATATCTTGTGCTTAATTTTAGGACTGATGTTCATGAAATCACCACTCTGATTATACACATACTTATAATTGTATATCAAAGTGAAATAACAATAATCATGAGAATAATTACATTTTGTAATTTATTAGTAAGTATCCAACCGTATATTCTGCAATGACAGGAAGCATACCAGAATGTTTCCACATGATAGCAGCATGCAGAGCTGTTTGACCATCTGATCCTCCATGAGCTGAAGATGGAGTTGCGATCAAAATTTGATTCACAATATCTCTCAACCCATCTCTAGCTGCAACAAACAATGGAGACTCGCCGCCATGATTTTGATAACAAGCTAACATGGGGTCAACCTCTAGCAAGAACTTGGTGATATCAAGATGACCATTCCTGACAGCCTCATGCAAGACCGTGTTTTTCTCTTCATTGCCCTGCCTTAGAAGCTCAATATTGAAAACTATCCCATTCTCAATATTTTCCCAGGACAAGCATAAAATTTCTTTCACAAGAAACTTGACAATCGAGAGGTGACCACACCTTCCAGCCACATGAAGAGGGGTGTCTCCGTGTATGTTTGGCCTAGTGAGCAGGGATCTGCTCCTGCAGTAGATTTCAGCAGCAACATCTTGGTGTCCATACAGCACTGCAATATGAAGAGCTGTGTTCTCATTAGGAGTTAGTTTGGCAAGTAAGCTTTGGTTTTCATTCAGAAGTTGTCTGAGAAAACATACGTTCCCAGATTTGGCAGCTTTGTACAGTCTTGCATCCATAAGAACCTGGAAACTGGAACCTGGAACCTGCAACCAGCAATTAACAGGAAGCTTTCATAAGGTATATGCAATTAAGTGCCGCAACAGGAAAATTTGACCAACAGTTTGGTATATGATATTGATTGGTCTGATTATTGGAATTGACCTGCACAGAATGGGAGTGAAGTAATGTCAAAGTAAATGAAGATTGATTGTCCAAGCAGCAGTGCTCGTACGAAGACTACATAGGGATGATGACAAAAATACCGTCATCATAGAGTGATTGGGCGGAGAAAATAATGAAAAGTCGTCAGACCAAAAAGTTGATGCAACACGCCCCTCTAGTCGGACTAGAACTCGGACTAGGACTCGGACTAGGTGGCAGATTTACAGATTAATAACAAATAATCTGGTCTTAGCATACCAACGGTCCATTGAGGTATTGATATTATACCGTTTCCATAATGACAAAGAGCAATAAACTAACCTCATAATCTACGTTATGTGGCAAATCCTACATCCACATGGTAATTATTGGTTCAAAGATTAGGAAAGGACAATTTATTCAATTTTGCTACATTCACAAATTAGATTATTTTTATTAACTAATCTTGCAAGTAAGGATGACAACTGGCCGACATCGTCGAACCTTATGCCCAGAATTTTTTAAAAAATCGGGCCTCAGGTAAAGCCCGGCCTATCCAAGCTTAACCCTTATAAACGATGTCCTTATTGGGCCCGGGCTCCAACAGCTCGGGTCAGGTGTCATCCTAATTGCTAAGGTTATTACTTATTAGTTACATCTCTAGTTGACCGTTTGTTGGATGGGTACCTAAAACCTCGAAATTCAAGTTTTGGAGATAACTTGCCACTTGAAGCAATGAAGCTAGTTGATTCCAACATTCAACACAGAGCTACATTAGTAATCAATGTGTTCAAATAATGCAGATGTTGAAATTTCAGTTAAGCAAGTTTGACTACTGCTCGTAACGGTCAACCAAAATTTTCTCTGGATTCTAATTTTGACTGCTGCTTGCAACAGTTAAACCAAAATTTTCAATGGTTTCTTTAAGCGACAATGACTTGCTTATGAGAATGTGCTATCTATGTTTATACTACTCTTAAACTTGATAAAGATTGATTTCCTTCTGTTGAGAGCCTCAAATCTAGGATATTAATTACATGAGAAGGATCATGGAATTAACACCTGTTCTAATTCTTTATCAGTAGTTAGAATTTTGCTGCTCAGTCATTAGGAATGATAGTATGTGGAGACTTATTTGACAAATAAGAGTGGAAAGTATATACATGTAGTCCAAAAACTTTCTGGGATCCAAATGGTCAATCATCATTCCCTTGTAAAATTTTACCAACATTCTGAGTGGATTTTGTTCCTCAACTTGGAATATCCTTTCATGTAAATAACCAATTGTGTACTTTGAGTGTATACAAAACCTCTTCAATGCATAGATTCCTTCCTTCTCAATACAAGTGAAGTCTGCAGATAATAATCACAAAAGTTAAGTAGTTTTGAGGAATATGGCTAGTTGCTGTCACTCTGAAAGTTAATCATGATAATTCGCCAATATAGAAAGTAACAGGTGAGAATGACTAGCCATCACTTTGATAATTGCTTACTTGGAAGATATAAAATATAATAGGTGATGCGATTATTCTGAGGTTGCAAGCTCCACAGAAGTGTTTAGATTCCTACAAACAATATGATAAATGGATGACAGCTTAGGTCTCAGTAACCTCGACACAAGAAGTATTCTTACAAGGTAGCATGACTTTGGCTTGATTTATGCACTACATTACATGCATTCCTAACCCTTTCAGCTTTAGATTAATTTATGAGATTCGCAAAACTCATCTTTTTCTTTGTTTTCTTGGACTTAAAAAGGCTTTGCGTACGTGTGCCTTTGCCATTACTAGACGGGCGTTATGATCCCCATCTTCCATAACCTCAAACTGTTAAGAACCCCATCTTCAAGTGATCAGACATTACCTGCAAGCCACAACCCATGATACAGCTGCATAAGAGAAGACCCCAAGAAAAAGAAAGTGGAATCATAATGAGAAGGAACAATGCCAAACGAAAGTATAATGGAAGTTGATTTAATACTCTAGAAACATGATTCATGGAGAAAATTCCAAGCTACTTTTCAGATTCGTAGCTATACAGACATTGCATCTGAGATGTCCATATGCCGAGGCTTTCTGCTGCAAGAAGTCAAAGGTCACTTTCAAATTTGCTATCACAAACTTAAATGGACTCATTCAATACCTTTATTTGGAAAATAGTAAAAAACTTCCTACAGACACACGTCCTAAGCCTACATGATGGATGGTCCTACCTATGAGGATTTCGACTGTAACATCCCTTGTCTGTAAAAGAAAGAACAATTAGCGGAAAGAACGAAGTAGGTGTTTTGCTGCCCAATAGAGGACACTATATAAAGGTTTAGCAATATTGGATTTCTATAATAATATGCATCTTGTTGTTATATCTTTGGCAGGAGGTCTTAAGCATGAATGAGTTAAATATTAACTTTGTATGTGTAGAGTTGGTTCTATATTTTCCGGGCATAACAATGCATAATCATATCATATTTGATTAACCATAGCATAGAATTTCTAAACCAAAGTCTTATTAGATTGGTTTTGTATATCTTAATTATCTTTAGCCTTTGGAACGTACAAAAATGCTAAGAAAGAATTTGAAAGCACTTACAGCCGTGTCAAAGGATAAATAAAATACCTTCGACAGAGCTGGCAATGGAATGTATCATCAAATTGGAGCCGGCTAATTTAAATTACTATCAGTTTTTATTGTATTCGGAATTGGCAAAACCATTGATAGGAACAACGAAAGAGACAGAGGCCTGCATGATTAAGCTGCTGTTTCTTTCTAATATGTGTATATAAAGCAATCTGTCGATAAGTTTCATAGAAGAATTAGTGAACCAAAAAATCCGTGGAACTTCATACATAGCTCAAACGGAAGGAGCATAAGCGCAATGGGGGGTGAAGATAGCATGTTTAGATATGCAGATGGCTCAGACAAATTGTTGATGTTCTTTGGGACTTTGGGCAGCATTGGAGATGGGATGCAATACCCTCTTACGATGTTTGTTCTTAGCCATGTAATTAATGAATATGGAAGCACTGGTAGTTCTTTGTCTATACACACTGTAAATGAGGTAAGTCCTCTTGTGGAAGAACCATTTTGGAATATGTTAATGACACGAGTTGAACTAAGCAATTTACAGAAAATCATGATGACGAAGAAGTGCAACATCTCTTTTCAGAATCCTGTCATAGTTCTGATATTTTGAAAAGATATAATAATTTGGAGGTTGGCTTCACATATGCTATGGAGAAAGAGTAGAGTCAGCTAAATCACTGTTAAATTAAGGATTTCGTAAGGAATTTAAAGCATTAGCTCACTTCATACTGTAACAGTTGAGCAAACGTATCATATCTTAAGTACTTCTTTACTTTTAGTACGGGCATATATCTCTTTCTGCTTGCTATACATATAGGCTATGGAATCTGTTGCTTGAGCAGTATGAAATGTTAGGGAGAAACATACTTGAAACTTTTAGTTTCATTCCCGAATACTGATATATGCCACAGTTATGATAAAAGTCTATGCATGTTTTTCCATATTGATAGAAAGGCATTTAGAGAGATTAGAAGTGATCTGAATTTTCGTTTCTTTCAATCTTGTATTTTGTTTCCTCTAATCTGGGCCGAAAATGGTATCTATTCAGGCTGAAACTTGGACCAAAACTTTCAAATTCCATGTTCACTTCGTCCAAAACAATTTCTTATCTATGATGATATTATGTATTTTCATGTTCTAATGGTCATTCTGTTGATTCCAATTTTGCCAGTATTCACTCAAGCTGATGTATGTTGCTCTTGCTGTTGGATTTTCTGCTTTTGTCGGTAAGTTTGGTCCTGATAGCTCTGATCTAGTTATTGAAGAATGTTCTAAAAACATGAAGTACTGGATACGGATTAGTAAACAGAACTATATAATTGTGGCGCTACTCGTACTTGAGAAACTCGTGAGAATCTATTCTGTTCACTTCCATTATTACAGAAGGCGTATGCTGGACAAGGACTGCTGAACGGCAGACTTCAAGGATGAGAATGGAATATCTGAAATCAGTTCTTAGACAAGAAGTTGGTTTCTTTGACACCCAGGAAGCTGGTTCTTCTACAACTTTTCAAGTTGTGTCTACCGTCTCAAGTGATGCCAACTCAATCCAAGTTGCAATATGTGAGAAGGTAAGAATTTCTGAGTATTTCTTGCTCCCATACAGTTGCATTTAAAATCCAAGAATTGAGGACTCAAAACTCCACAAGGAAAGATTTCTATAAGGATGCATGTTGCATTGAGTATCCTGGAAGCGGAGCAATAACTTAGATGGTAAAAGATGTCTGGAGTGCTATTATCAAAGGCTTATATATTCAACAGAAGAAAACAAGTAGCCAAAATGGAAACAACTGAAGAAAGTGTATAAATAGAGTAAAGATTCCTAGTCAACGAGGATTGCTGCTTTCTTTACATGCTGTTTGTGAAAAGAAGCATTCTTCCACAGAGAGAGAGAGAGAGAGAGATTCTATTGCCAAAAACGTAAAAGTGAACAAAAAGATTGACCAGAAAATATGATAAGAGTAATATCCAATGGGAAAAAATCAAATGTTTTGAAGCCCTTAATCTCCTTAATTATCTTCATCTTATCAAGCTTTGAACTTGTGACCTCCAACTCCCAATCCTCTATTGCTGGGAGAGAATTTAACAAGAAGAATTTGGTACATACAAACCATGCATATCCATGGTCAATTTTTCAGCATAATATGCTTCAGATCGAAGGGAAATAAGGCATGATATTCCTCATGAGCTTAGGGAATTGAAACATGGATGCTGAATAGTTTTTGGTTGAGTTGCCAGGAAATGGAAGTGATCTAAAACTCTTGGCCATGCTGTTTGAAAATGAAATATTTTCTTTGTCTGGATGCAGATACCAGACTGCCTCACATACATGTCAACCTTCTTCTTCTGCCTTTTATCTTCTTTTATTTTGTCATGGAAGCTGGCACTTGCTGCTCTTCCTTTGACATTGCTGTTCATAGTTCCGGGACTCGTCTTTGGGAAGTTAATGATGGATGTCATAATGAAGACTATGGAAGCATATGGCATCGCTGGTGGGATCGCAGAACAGGCTATTTCTTCTATAAGAACCGTATATTCATATGTTGCAGAGAGTCAAACACTGAACAGGTTCAGCAGTGCACTTGAAAAGACATTGGAATTAGGAATAAAGCAAGGTTTTGCCAAGGGCTTACTGATGGGGAGCATGGGAATGATTTATGTAAGTTGGGCTTTTCAGGCTTGGGTTGGCACAATATTGGTGACTGAGAAAGGAGAGAAAGGTGGCTCTGTCTTTGTAGCTGGAATCAATATCATCATGGGAGGGCTGTGAGTCACTACTTTATGCAAATGTTCTTCAACCAGTCTTCAGTAATCTGATTTTTATTCCAAAAACTCTTCTTTTTTATGTTTCCTGTTTTGTTATTTGCAGGAGTGTTCTGGGTGCACTCCCCAATCTAACTTCCATTACGGAGGCTAAAGCCGCAGCTACACGCATCTTCGAGATGATTAACCGAACGCCTGGTATAGATTCAGAAGACAAAAAAGGGAAGGCTTTGTCCTATGTTAGAGGAGAGATTGAATTCAGGGATATCTATTTCAGTTACCCTTCAAGACCAGAAACCATAATTTTGCAAGGATTGAATCTGAGAATTCCTGCTGGTAAAACTGTCGGTATTGTTGGTGGCAGTGGATCTGGAAAGTCCACACTTGTTGCATTGCTCCAAAGATTTTATGATCCCGCTGAAGGAGATATTCTCTTGGATGGTCACAAAATAAGAAGACTTCAGCTGAAATGGCTGCGAATACAGATGGGTATGGTTAATCAGGAGCCAATCCTCTTTGCAACATCTATTAAAGAGAACATATTGTTTGGTAAGGAAGGAGCCTCCACTGAGGATGTGATAAATGCTGCCAAGGCTGCAAATGCTCATGATTTCATCGTTAAGTTACCAGATGGATATGAAACTCAAGTAAGCTAAGCTAATCTTTCCATTAGTTTCTTACTTTTTATCAGGCTGTCTCTCTCAACTTTTACTCATCAGCTCAAAATAGTTTTGGTGTAAAAACACTTGAAAACTTCTGCAAACATGTTTCAGATGCCTTCTTCTTAAGTATAAAATGTTTCTTGTACTTTCAGAATGTTATGTTTGTAGGCTATAGTTTCGCAGAATGCAAGCATGTTAACCCCGGAACGATGAAATATGGTACCTGCTTTCCAAGAAATTATCAAGGTCTTGACGATTTTGGTATTTTGCATATAAAGAGGATTTTGAGTGGTAAAATATTAATGTAAGTACAGTACTTGTAAATGATAAAACGTATTTTGGGGATTTAATAGGTTGGCCAATTTGGATTCCAATTGTCTGGTGGGCAAAAGCAGCGAATTGCCATTGCGAGGGCTCTGATCAGGGACCCCAGAATTCTGTTGTTAGATGAAGCAACCAGTGCACTGGATTCACACTCTGAAAAAATAGTGCAAGAGGCAATTGACAATGTATCAAAAGGAAGGACAACAATCACCATTGCTCATCGACTTTCAACGATCAGAGCAGCGAACTTGATTGTAGTTCTTCAAGCAGGGCGAGTGGTTGAATCAGGTTCACATGAAGAGTTGGTGAAAAGAAATGGGGACTACTTCAAAATGGTGCAATTACAAGAGGGAGCAACTCATAACGTAGTACCTGATGACTACAATAACAATGATGGGAAGAACCACCATAAGATGAACATTGCTCAAAGCCCCCAAAGTGCGTGGCCAAGTGCACCAAGCACTCCTGGCATCAACCCCTTCAGCCCCGGATTTTCCTTAGGCACACCATATTCCTTCAGTGTCCACTATAATTCTGATGATGAAAGCTATGAATATGACCTAAATCAACTGTCTCAACCTGCTCCTTCTCAGTGGCTTCTGCTCAAAATGAATGCACCTGAATGGGTGACAGCCTTAATTGGATCATTGGCTGCAATAGGTTCTGGGGCAGTTCAACCCATAAATGCTTACTGTGTGGGATTGCTCATATGGAACTACTTTGGCACAAATGATTCTGCTATCAAGCATAAATCCAGAATCTTGTCCCTTGTTTTCTTAGGTATTGGTGCCCTCAACTTCACCACAGGTCTTCTCCAACACTACAATTTTGCAATTATGGGTGAAAAGTTGACAAAGAGAGTAAGGGAGAAACTGCTTGCCAAGCTGATGACTTTCGAGATAGGATGGTTTGATGATGAAGAGAACACAAGTGCATCAATTTGCGCTAAGTTGGCCACTGAAGCCAGCACTGTTCGGTCTCTTGTGGGAGACCGGATGTCGTTACTGATTCAGGCATTCTTTGGCTCTCTCTTTGCCTATATATTGGCAATCATACTCTCCTGGAGGCTAGCTCTTATCATGATAGCTGTGCAGCCATTGGTTGTTGGAAGCTTTTATCTGAGGACTGTCATAATGAAAAGTATGGCAGGAAAGGCACAGAAGGCCCAGAAAGAGGGAAGCCAACTAGCAAGTGAAGCAGTTATTAACCACAGAACTATAACTGCCTTCTCTTCTCAGAAAAAAATCTTGCTACTTTTCAAGGCCACTTTGAGAGGCCCTAAAGAGGAGAGTGTTAAACATTCCTGGCTTTCCGGCCTTGGCTTATTCAGCTCTCAGTTTTTTAACACAGCTTCTACGACATTAGCCTACTGGTATGGTGGGAAGCTCTTGACACAGGGGTTAATTACTCCAGAGCACCTTTTCCAAGCATTTTTGATACTTGTTTTCACTGCTTATGTTATCGCAGAAGCAGGAAGTATGACTAATGATTTATCTAAAGGAAGCAATGCTGTTAGATCAGTATTTTCAATCCTTAACAGGAAAAGTGAGATTGATCCGGAGAAGTCTTGGGGTTTGGACATTAAAAAGGAGATAAAAGGGCGTGTGGAGTTCCAAAATGTGTTATTTGCATATCCAACAAGACCAGATCAGATGATCTTAAATGGCCTGACCCTCCGCTTTGATGCAGGAAGGACAGTAGCATTAGTAGGGCCAAGTGGTTCTGGCAAATCTACTATTATTGGTCTTATTGAGAGGTTTTATGATCCTTCAAAAGGAACAGTTCTTATTGATGGACAGGATATTAAGAACTACAATTTGAGGGTTCTCAGATCCTATATTGCCTTAGTCAGCCAAGAGCCTACCCTCTTTGCTGGAACTATCCGCGAAAACATTGTCTATGGTAAAGAGAATATGCGAGAATCCGAGATAAAGAAGGCTGCAACTCTTGCCAATGCACATGAATTTATCAGGTATGAAGTGACAGTACTTTAGATACTTTCTCAGTATTATGCATGCATGTTCAAACTTCCTATTTTAAGAACTTAAGTGATGAATTTTAAGGTGGTCAAGAGTCGTATGGCCATCACAATCTATCAGAAACTAATACCAAGATCTATCAAGGTAGTAGCTCAAATATTAGCTTGCTTCATAGATGTACTGGAAAAAAAAAAAAAAAAGATAACTTTTGCATAATAGTTTCCATGAAAGCAAATTAAGCTCCTAATTGATCATTTTCCTTTACCTTCTGGCAGTGGAATGAAAGATGGGTATGCTACTTATTGCGGGGAAAGAGGAGTTCAGCTATCTGGAGGCCAAAAACAAAGGATAGCTCTTGCTCGTGCAATACTAAAGAATCCTGCCATCCTCCTGTTAGATGAAGCTACTAGTGCACTTGACAGTGTCTCAGAGAGCTTAGTTCAAGAGGCACTTGAGAAGATGATGGCTGGTAGAACTTCTATAGTTATTGCGCACAGGTTATCCACAATACAAAAATCTGACAGCATTGCAGTTATCAAGAATGGAAAAGTTACCGAACATGGAACTCATAGCGAACTTATGTCATTGGGTCGTCGAGGAGCATATTACTCTCTTGTAAAACTACAAAATGGCACCTTCCCAGAGAATTGAAGCTGATTTTTGTGAACATAAATGATTTTGTATTTAGGATAAGGAATGACTTTTACTCCATAATGATTTACTATGGAAACGTCCTGTTTTTCTTTTCATGGGAAGATCACCCAGAATCACTAGTCTATTACCATGTGTCATTTTTCTGGTAAATCATGTGTCATTTCAACCTGAAACCTTGGCCAATCTAATCTACAAAGAAACCGAATATAAGCGTTTCAGAAGCAAAAACCTGCTAAAAATGAAAACGATTACTAAAAATTGCTAAAAGAAATCAATCTCACATCAGAATAAACTAATCAAAAAGCAAACATCAAGAAACTAATCACCGAAACTCCCATCTTCCCAAAGCAGCTGCTAGCCTTCGCTGCATCAGACTTGAGCTTAATACCTTTTTTGGCGTCGACTAAAGTACCTTGATCGTTGACTGGCACATCCGCACCAACCATAATCTTTTCCCTCTTCGTTTTCCAAAACATAATCTTGTACCTCACCGAAGTAGCCATATCCACCCGGAAAATCGCCGACCCATGAACCAAAACAGCTCCCCGGTCAAGTCCCGTTGTATTAACCGCATCACCCTTAGTAGCCTTCTTCTTGTGACCCTGTCGAAAGGCTGGAATAGTGTAGTTTGCTATGGAGTGACTCTTGTTAGGACTGTCATAAAAGGTTACATTGACAGGGTCATAGTAAACACGCTTGTCTTTGTTGGTATTCTCTAGTCTGAGATGAAAGTAAAGGGTTGTGTTGGCCGTAGTGTTTAAGGTTCTGTTAAGAGCAGGGATGTAGAAGTCTTGAAGTAAACATTTAGGACTTGAGGTTCGGAGAGACAGCCACATAAAGAGAGCTGTTAAGCCTGACGTGAAAATGAAACTAAAACAGCACCTCCCACAACCACCACGCTCCATAATTGATTTTTCTTTCAAACCAAACTCCGAAAAATGCACTTCAGCGTTCAGATCAAGAAACTTGTGAAAGCTGCCGGTATCGTCTTTTCCCTTTTTTGGTTTCTTTTTATAAGCAAGACTTGGAGATAGGAGTCGTCGGTCTATGTTTTTTCATTGTTACTCCTTTGGTGAGGTGCAAGGCGTCTTCCGGTTTGAGATTTGGGCCAATGGGGTTTCAGATTCATTTGTTTGTCCAAATTGATATGTACAGTTGTGATGATTAGGTACTCGGCGGGTGAGAATAAATAAATCGGCTTGGAAGTTTGGTGGCAGCTTCTTCCGTTGTGCGAGGAAGTTTTCTGTTAAATAACCGGTCTAAACATGATTGTTCCAAATTAAAATACTTTGGCACGTAATTGCAATTCTTTTTCCAATCAAGACAAGTTCTTCAGTGTTTCAATAAATTAAAATTATTTAGTCCGATTGCTTAAAATATAGGTCACATTGTTATAGCATCTTAACCTTTAAACTCGACTAAACATCTATCAATTACATTGTAATTAATGAGGCGCTTGATTCATAAAGAGTAATGGAAATGAGAATAGAAATGAATATAATAAAGAATAAGAATGGAGTATAACCAACAATGAATCTCATTTATCTAGTAAGTAGTAATCCAAAGAAATGGAGTATTGCTACAAATAGAACAATGAAAGTGTTACCTCTATTGATACCAAGCATGAGTTTTCATTCCATATCCGTACCTTTTTTCCCGTTACTCCCAAAAAAGCACTCCCTAAGATTTGTTTCTTAACAGATTAAAATTAATAGGACTCTTGAAAGGTTTATAATCTGACCAATCATGCTTGATCCATATTACAACAAAAATCAACAAAGCATAAGATCATCAACTATAAGTTCGTGTCAACATAAGTCTGTTCTGTTCTTGATAAGAAGATGTTGAAGAAGAAATATGTCAAAATAGTTATCCTTTCAGACAAGAAATGAAATTATTAACTCTACAGAGGAAGCACAAAGGATCACAATATATTATTCATCATCCTTGTACGGGTACTCTTCAGGAACTTGCTTTAGAAGTTTCACCTGCAACTCAAATGCATCGTCACCCCGAAGCATGTCACGAACCCATGTGACCTCAGTTTTCATTGACACCTAAATATCGGAAGATGGAATAAATAAATGCATGGCAAAAGGCTTGGAGCTGAAGTATGCAAATTCTTGCGTTTTGAAACTTCAAGGCTCAAGGTTTAAGAGAGATAGGATATTGAGCAATTGAGAGCACACAACAAAAAAAATCAAGTTCCCCATCAAAGCTATCAACTGCAACAAGAAAGGAAACTGGTCCTGTTTGACAAATCGAATAATGAGATCAAATGGATAGAAAAGGTTAACATTTACCATCTCCAGTGCTCCTCTAATAACTCCACTTAAGATGTTACAGTAGTATAGACCTTGACATGTATCAGGAAGTTCCACAAAGTCCACAAGGGGATTGTCCTCCATAATTATGCTGCAACAAGTCCCATCGGCATCCCAATTCATAACAGATGCAGTCACTCCTAGAAACATTTTGAATCCTACCTGTATCAAAGCTTTATTAACATACATATAATACTTGTTTCAAACTAGTTTACGTTCTTACATTGTTTGGGACAATGTTGCATGTACCAACCAAACTTTCCCCAGCTTTACATTAACAAATTGTTCGGACCAGAAAATAAACACAACACTAATTGCAAAAGCGAAAATGCAGAATATGATAAAAGATGCCATAATATATGAGATAAAAAATTAAAACCAAGAGTGCTGAATCGAATAACATAAGCAGACCTTTGCAATTACTTCAGCTGTTTCCTTTTGAAGTCCACACATCTTGAGACATTAGATTTTGCTAAAAACTCATCAACCAATCTTATCCCGATGTTATAGCCCCTGCAATTAATTTGCTAACAAATTGATTGTGGTTTTTCAACTCAGAGTAATAGTTTCAAAGAAAATACAGAATCCCATGTAATCACATAATAAGTATAATTTTTTTGCAAGAATTTATCAAACCAAAAGGTGCTACTACTGTTGTGGCTTTCAATTGCCATGGGATTCAAGGCTAAGCACCTTCAGTTATTCAATTGGTCCCATGAAATTCAATAGAACACTACAAGAAATTAAGTAAATGATAAATATGTACTTACATTAGATCCAGTTGCTTGTTGACTTCTTCCACCTCCTCCAAATCCGTAAGCAATTGTCTCACTATTGCCCCATAAGTTAAAGTAAACAGCTCTGCGTTCTAAATTCATGATCTAACATCAGCAGACATCCAACTGGTACACCCATGTCAACTAAAAATTCCAATCATAAAATCAACTCCAAAAACGATCTCACTTCTTCCAAGTAACCCAGGAAACTAAATGTTATCAGGGATTAAAAAAAAAGAAAAGCAGATTCAAGTCCCATAAAAGATAAGGGAAATGATAAGCTAAGGTTTGAAGAGGAAAAGAGGTGAATGCTCACCACACGCTCTACACTAGAAAATATGGCGTCACCAGATCGAGGACCAGCAGGAGCCATCAGAGTGGATCTTTAAGATAATGGTCCCTGTATTAAATCAACAAAATGGTAATTCAAACAAGAATATAGAAATGTATCTTCTACAATAATATGGATCTGAACTTAAAAATAATATGTAAATAATAACCAAGTCAATGGTCACAATCCACTGGGTGATGAAAATGAAGAGCTAGATGCAAAAACCGATAAGAACCTGAAAGGGAAGGACTAAATCGAAGGTACACAGCGACGGTGACCGCGGTGTGACCAAGGGGGGTAGAGATGATGATTGACGATGAGGGAGGAGCTCTGATGTCAAGTAAAACGACGTCGTATGGATAATAGAGTAATTTCTTAAATTGGACAGGCCTCATAGTGTATATGAACAAAACATTGGGCCTAATAAAATGTTCTATAGGCCCATTTTTAGGCCTAATAAAATGCCACTTGATATTTTATATATTTGTCCACTGCGCGTTGGTTTGCGAGAGAGCGACTTTCGGTTGGAATTTATTGAAAATTCCGATCGGGTCCCAGAAGAGCAATGTCTTTGCCCACCGTTTACGAATTCTTCGTCAACACGTCAAAGTTCCTGTCCTCCACCACTCGCCTATCATAGTGCGTGCAACTGATGACTAATAAATGTCAAATTCAATACATAAATTTAATTTAAATTCTAAAATAATTCAACACGAAATTGATATTAACCGGATGAGAACGTATAATTTAAAATATTAACACAGATCAAATAATTATTGACGTTATTCTTTTATTTTAATAATTTATTTGTTTTTAATTCAAATGATGTTTACCTCCTGAAGGAGAACATCCAAAAAAGGTTATCAGATCGCGTGCAAGTCATCAATTGAAGGCGTGTGGTTGTTCGATTCTCCAGCTCTTAATAATATCCGCCCCGCTCGGAAAGAGAAAGTCGGGATGATTTCAGAAGCTACCTACTCTTTTCGTGAAGGTGAGCGTTTCACGCAAACATGGACACGTGGCAGAATCTTACTGGTTTTTGTTGTGGGTATTATGGTAAAATTACTCCCAATCACGACTATAAATAAGAGCATTGTATTACCCTATTCTCGTACGTTTGAGATTAAAAGAAAGTTTTCTGCCCAAGCTCTTCGACCCTATCCCAAATTTTCCAACTCCCAAGGTAAGATATCG
>JANITW010000236.1:77402039-77414401 GCA_027564335.1 Erythroxylum williamsii | reverse complement strand
AAAACCCATGATGTTATCAAGATACTTACTTCAAAGCTCTTTCAAATCACAAGCAACCCTAGCTCTTCCATAAACACCATCTTCACCTTGGTAAGGTGGAATAGGTTGGATAAGAAAGAAGGCAAAGTACAACATTGAAGCTTTAAAGAAGAAAGTGTCATAAGGCATGAACAAAGAAATGAAGAAAAAAAAAGATGAAGGAGGCTACGTATATGATGGAGAACTTCCATCTAAATCACTTTTAATTCCTTCAAATGAGAAGTATTAAATGGTTAAATGAAAGACCCAAATGTGGTCTTTCATGTAACAAATTTCGTGGCCTAATTTGTGGTGGGGCAAGTGACACATGTCACTTGCCACGTGTCACTTTCTTATGATTCCAATTGGTCCACTTTCATAACTAGTCCATTTGGTCTCCAATTTCTACTCCAAATTCTCCCCAAATTTCAATGGCTCAAATTAATAAATTCAAAAATCATCTATTTAAAATTCCAATGCCATTTGACAGTCATTTCCAGTCTTGAAAATCCAATCATTCCGTCATTTGACAATTTTTCCAGTCTGAAAATTTTCCCCAAAAATTTTTAGAAAAATTTCTAAAATTCTAAAAAAATGCAAAACTCACAAAACCCACTCCAATTAAATTTTCAAGCACTAAAATCCCATTTTTCACAAAAATCACATTTATAAACATATATGCCGGGAAATGTCATAAATGCATGTACAATCATGTGCATGTGCAAAAATTTATATATATATGGAGGCCATATTATGCATGAACATAGCAAAACACTCGTAATTACTCCTAACCCGTTCCAAATTACCGTTTTACGCTTCCTATCGGTGATGGGATGTTACATATGGTGAGTAGGTCCAATCATAATTTGAAGGGGAAAATAAGAATTCTTGCATCTATAACTCATTATCTAGTTGGCAGGAAAACCACATTACAGGCGTGAATGGTATAATTATAAGCATGCCAGCATTTGTTGAGTTAAGTGATTATGTCATGGATTATTGGCATTAACAAAAGATCATCCCAAAATTATATGTTGTATATCTTCAATTTCTCACATTTTATACAAAAAAAGTGAAGAGATAAAAGGTGATATAATGTTCAATATTTCCCTTATTGTCAAATTAAAGAGTCAAAATGGAGTGTTTGAAGTGATTTTGTGTTAGTACTTTGAGGCAAAAATTATATCATAAATATGAGATTTCTTTTCTAAGAGGTTATACTATACATAACATGTAAAATTCTTAATGAAATTAATATAATACTGGTGATCATCAATAGAGTGAATGAACGAGGTTTACACATCAAAAAACAAGAATTGTAAGGGGTGAGAAGAAATAATTTTAGATGTAAAAAAAACAAGAAGTTTGTATCTTGATGTTCTTTGCTTGAATCTTGAGTTTTTCTCCAAGTTTATACTTGTATTCCAATTCACTTTTTATAGTACAAAACCTTATAACTTTTACAAATTTTAATGCTAACACAGGATCAATACGGGTTTATGTTGCTTACCATGCTACTAGTAAATAGTCAATGTTGCAGTAACTAACAACTTTGAATCAAAACTAAAGGTAGACTTAAGGACCAAAAAAGATCTAAAATAAAAAAGGCTTTTAGAGCCACCATTTCAAGCTCTTAACATCATTGATCATATGGAATGTGAGAGGGATTAACTGCTCTAAAATTCAATAGCTAATATAAGATTTTATTAGTAGCAAAAAGCTTTGCCTTATAGGTCTCTTCGAAAAAATAAAAGATAATCCTTATAATAAAGGATTAGGGTCTTTTAGGAAGAATTGAAGATTAACATTGAACCACCATCAAGACCATATTTATGGGTTAACCACAATAGTTTATAACCCCAATAAAGTTAGAATTCTTCAAACCACATCCACTGACCAACTTATACACACATCCTTAAACTTCGCTCATTGTCCAACCACTATCAACTTCACATTTGTATATATAGTAAATCATTCCTTTTAAAGAACCACACTTTGGAAATACCTAATAGAAAATAACTCTTATGTGATTTCCTCTTTGATGATCCTAAGTGATTTCAATAATACTATATCCTCACAATATTTTGAGGAATGGGATGCATGCTACAAGCACTTAAGTTTTAAGTTCAAGGATTATATGTCACAAATAAAGTTCATTAACCTTAACTGTAGTTCATGTCACTATATATGGTCTAACAAGCAAAGTGGCAAATGGCTAATTAGAATGAAACTATATAGAGCATTAATCAATACTTAATGGATGATTGAATTTCATTTTAATGATGCTTACTTTGGAAACAATATTTCTTTTGATCACTCTCTAATTGAAATCCATAACCTACGTATTCATAAGATCATAAACTCTCCATTTAGATTTAATAAATATTTTATTAGTCTAGTAGGAGTTGAGGAAGTAGGTCCCAAAGGCACGTCTTTCCAAGTTAAGGGATTTGAAGCTAAGACATGCTTAAGGAAATTACAATCAGAGAAAGGAGCTTAAAGTCCTCAATAAAAGTCACTTTAACAATACAATGGTGGCAATCCGAACTCTAGCAAACAACTACATAAAATACAAGGTGATCTTTAACTCAAGTAAATAAATGAATCTTTTAAGAGAAACAAGCTTTACTTGAGTGCTCATAAGAACTAGAGCCACATAACTCTCTCATTAAACAAAATTCAATGATCCAATGGCCGAGATATAGGGATAAGAACACCACCTACTCCTATAACGTAATTCTTGTTATAAGGAACCAAACCAAGATCTCCTCACTATTATATCAAGATGGGAGCATAATTTGTAAGTAAGAGGAGATCAATCAAAAAGATCCAATATAATTTTAAATACCAATGTTTTAGATTATATGGAGTTAGAGGATGCAATGTACATGGTCAAGAAGGTAGAAAGACAACTTAAAAAAAGAACAAACTATGGAGTAAAGAGGATGACAAAGCTCCAAAGATGAAGCATGAAACATTCACACCACCAGTGCAAGCATTAAGCTGAGAAAAAGTTCTAACCGATTCCACTTCAATAACTAAGAATTGAGATATCAAATAACGTTAAGTGCTTTGAAAGAGGGTATTTAGCTACTCAATATTCCATCAAAAAGCTAATGATGTTGAGAGAAGATGGAAAATATGTGTTCAAGATTAAAAAAGAGGTGAATGAGAATATTCCTAATTTAGAGGATGCTAGTGACGATAAGTACATTAAGAGGCCTAAAGAGGGAAGAATGTTGGTCACTATAAGGGAATTGAGTTTGCATGTAGGATAGGATGATGCAAATGAGTAACAAAAAAACCTCTTCTATACTAGATGTGCCATTAAGGATTGGGTGTGTAATATAATCATAAATAGAGGGAGTTATGTCAATATAGTAAGTATCGATTTGGTAGAGAAGTTTGGGCTGTTAACTATAAAAGAATCTAAACCCTACAACTTATAATGATTGAATGATAGTAGAAAGGTTAAAGTAACCAAGCAACTCATTGTTTCTTCCTCAATTGGGAGGTACAAAGATGATATATTATATGAAGTGATGCATATACAAGTTGACCATATTCTATTAAGGCATGATTAGCAATTTGACCAAACAATTATACAAGATGGATATAAGGATAGATATTAGATTAGGTGGGTGTTTAAAACAATGATACTATAAACCAGCAATCATCCATTATCATATTTGTTTCTTCTTTTGGCTCTACAGATACTAGATCATGTGGGTGCTTAAAACAACGATACTATAAACCAGCAATCATCCATTATCCATGATCATGCCTTCATAAGATGGAAAGTGGAGTTTACATTAGATTAGAACAAAATGTGAGTCAAGGCAAGTTAATTTGAAGACAGACCAGAGTATAGAATATGTGGAGACTCAATAAACTTTCGGTCAATAAGAGCATAGTATATAGGGTATACTATACAACATAATAAACCATACACAAGCATGTTTCGCAACCAATTCATCGAAAGTGTTATTACACAGTAAAAGAGAGAGAGGAAAACAAAATGCAGAAAGCACTACAAAATCACGTGCTCATATTTACGTGGAAAGTTAACAAAAAAATAAACCCATAAAGATCAATCCTTCAAATACCATAAGAAATGAACCCACATTAAACTTAAAAATGTGCGTTCTTGATTTTAAGTCCAAAATGTTCTCATCAACATGGCATTGTAGACCCAGCAACCACAAAATGGGTGCAGATAAAATTGTAAGCAGAAATCAAAATAAAGTATAGGATTGCGAATAACTTTGACTTACTTGATCCCACCCTCGCAACAAGAAAGCTGAAAAGGACTGCAATGAGCTACGGAAAGGAGAAAACAACGAGTGACGATGATGAGCGACAGTGAGGAAGGAGAAGATGGTTCAAAAATACAGAAGAGAAAATGAGGGGGAAGGCTTGGATGGTTTATCCACGACCGAAAACGACGTCGTTTGGTTTTTTAAAACTATTAATATGAAGATAACAACAGAGTGGCCAAACCGTTAGATATTCACTGACAGAATACATTACTGTCACTAAACCCTGACGCTTCAGCGTAAATTTACCAATGGTGTAGTTATAGCATCGAAAATTCACCGACGGATCTATGTTCCATTGGTAAACTCCCGATGCTAGTTTATTACGGCAAGCGTTTTCTGACGCTTATAACTTTTTCGTTGTTATATTCCATCAGCAAATTTGCGGGGATATTTTCCCTCCACCTTTATTGATGAAAATTTTGTTCATTACAAAATGAAAAATTTCATGACAGTGTTACTGATGGATATTGATTTTTTGTCTCTAATTAGCTACGGTATTTGTTCCATCGATAATTTTTTGTCTGTATTTATGATTTTCTTGTAGTGTTAGTCTTCAATTAGAATCGTCATTTGGTGTCCCTCTTGTATATCCCATTTAATTGATCTATTAATTGCCTTTTATACTTTATAATTACGGTTTAAAGTGCCATATATTCTTCTTTTTAGATATGTGTTTTG
This sequence comes from Erythroxylum williamsii, assembly GCA_027564335.1. Taxonomy (NCBI): domain Eukaryota; kingdom Viridiplantae; phylum Streptophyta; class Magnoliopsida; order Malpighiales; family Erythroxylaceae; genus Erythroxylum; species Erythroxylum williamsii. Next base: position 77,409,386 of record JANITW010000236.1, on the reverse strand, counting down.
AAGAATTATGAGCGGTAAATCCTCTTTCTTCCACTTCGAAGGGGAAATTGATGACTAATAACATGTTTATGCATTGATCGATCACAATGACGTTGTTCCTATCTCTCTTTTGAAGTTTATTAGTTTATTCTATGTATAGAGTTTATGATTTATGTATGAATGATTTAGATATGGACTCCTAGATCATTCATGTCTAGATTTACTACTAAACCTTTGATTATAATTCCTATTTATTGTAATTTGATTCAATTATGGTAAACTAATGATTGTGCACTATTAGGAATAACACATCATAAGTTAAATAATTTGGGCTTGTGTGATTATTGCTTAGATTAACCTATTTTCTTAATTCTTAATGTTACTATTGCATTAAGTCTAAAGAACCTGTTATAGGTTATCTAATAATTAGATCTATATTATAATTCAAGTTCCAACATGATTATTTTGTGAAAAAAGATTCTTTCATCTACTCCTAAATTATTTGTTCACAGATGTCTATAACAATACGTCTTTAGCTGAAAATTATAAGGCCTAATTTAAAGAAGAGCTTGTTTGTGTTCCAGTAATGCCTTTTTTGTTTCTATCACCTAACATATGTGATTAGTCAATCTAAAACAAGAGCAATTGGCAGGTAGACTTGGCATACTTCTTATCCAGTTAGGGATGTTGTTCTCAACATTTTGTTTTCGCCGACCAAAGTCAATATATTAGTCTAAGGTTAGGTAGACTTGGCATACTTCCTGTCGTTAATAATATTCATTCTTATCCAATCAGGGATGTTGTTCTCAACATTTTGTTTTCGCCCACCAAAGTTGGGTGACAAAGTTGGGGTTTATTGACTTGATGACAAATTCCTTAAACTTTTAATATTTTAATAATATAATAAAATTTTTATGATTATGATCTGACTTCCGTATTGCTTCTATATATATTCGTACAGATGTATCACCCTTTGCCGAATACCAAGTAGAACTCTTATCATCAACAACGTACTAGTATTATTTTCCTAAGAGAAAATGGAGATTCAAGTGCAACAGTTATCTCGAAACATTATCAAGCCATCTTCTCAAACACCTGACCATCTTCGCCATTGCCAATTCTCCTCTCTTGATCAGATCATGGTTCAGCTTTTCACGCCATCAGTTCTTTTCTTTGACGGAAGCTCGAATATCACCAACAAAGAAAGATGTGAAAAGCTGAAGAAATCCTTGTCCGAGACCTTAACCCTGTTTTACCCTTTCGCAGGACGTATCATAGGCAACTCACACATAGATTGCAATGATGAGGGAGCTCCTTTTGTGGAAGCTAAGGCCAAGGGCACCCTCCCCGAAATCCTTCATAACCCATATTGCGATCATCTAAACAAGTTGCTTCCATTTGAAGTAACCGAGCCTAGTGACTTGGTTGCTTTTGTCCAAGTAACCTATTTTGATTGCGGCGGAATAGCAATTGGGGTTGGTACGTCGCACAAGATTGCTGACGCCCTATCGGTAGCTACATTCCAAAACACTTGGGCTGCCATTGCTCGAGGTGACAACAATATAAACGTGCCTCGTTTCGAAGCAGCCAGATACTTTTCACCCATCAACACATCTGAATTTGATCCATGCTTTGAGATTATCAACGGTGAGAACAACAGTATTGTATCACAGAGGTTCTTATTCAAAGCATCCAGTGTAGCAGCTCTCAAAGATAATTACGCTAAAGGTAATAGCATCGGCCACCGGCCGACACGAATTGAGAGCTTAACAGCTTTCCTATGCAGAAGGATCATTGCTACATCTAAAGAAACAGCAAAAGGTGACGGAGTTTGCATTGTGAAACACTCGTTAAACTTGCGTTCAAGGATGAATCCACCTCTTCCCAATCACTACATAGGAAATTATGTATACGAGCCAGCGGTGGCGGTGGTTAACATGATGATGAATGTCGACGACGAATGCTACAGTGTGTCAAATCAAATGAGAGAAACCATCAGAAAAGTGGACACAGAATTTGTTAAACAACTTCAAGATGGAGAGGAACATCTGAAAATGATGAAGGAGAGGGCTGAGGCACAGAGTAGTGGAAAAGTGATCCCAATTACCTTCAGTTCTTGTTGTAGACTTCCATTTTATGAAACTGACTTTGGATGGGGAAAACCTGCATGGTCAGGCCTGGGGTCCCTGCCTTTCAAAAATTTAGTCATGCTCTATGACGCCAAAGAACAAGGTGATATAGTGGCCAACATTTATTTGGAAAAGGAAGACATGACCAGGTTCGAAAAAGATCTCGAACTTGCTGTTCATGTGTCTCCGATTAACCCGGGATCTGAAATCTGAATTTAGCTAGCTGACCAAAGTTGATAACGGTTTGAGCTAGCTCATATTTAGTTCTTTTTGCGTTTTCCTCTGGTATACAACAATATGTTTCACTTTATCAATTTCTTTATGTTTCAAATTACAACAATGAGACTGTTATCATATATGAAAGAGATTTGATGGAAAAAAGTCAACATATATATTTGCTTTGTTTTTTCTTCTTCGTCTTGCGTGACAATTTCCATATTTCCATTCTTATTAATGCTCTTGACTGATTGCAAGGGGGCACGTATAGAGGGGGACAAAAATTTCTGTTCCAAAAGTGCACGCCCATTTTTTCTGTTCGAAAAGAGCATGCCATCTCAGAATTAGTAATAAAAAAACTTAAAGTTCATATACAAATAGGAATGAAACAATTGTAACATCATCCTCGTCCTCTTTGATTTTTTTTGTTAAAATTTTTCCTTTCAGATTATATTTCTTCTTGAATTTAATATTATTCAAAAGATCATTGAATTTTTTCATATTTTATTTAATTCAAATTTTATATTATAATTTTAACTATCAAAAAGTTAATTACATTAAAATATTAAAAGTAGTCTAATCTGAATTTAATAATAAATTTTATTAAAATAATTTAAACAAAAATTTACTAAATATTATTTAAAAATATTTTAATATTATAAAGAGATTTTTAAATAATATTATATTATAAAATTATTTTTCTAAAATAAGTAAAACCTAAAAGTACATAGAAAGTTTTATTTTTATATTAAATTCAATATTGAATATTTTATTTTTTCTTTTTTATTGTTAGTTTGAATTCTTATTAATGTTCTTTGTTTAAAAAAGAATTGAATTAAACCAATAAAAGACAAATCAAGATGAAATACAATCTTACCAAGAGGTTGCGACTTCCAAAACCAAAGTTATAAAACTATGCTACCTAAAAGCCAATAATTGCTACAAACAACCATCAAGTAACACCACATATCAATACAATTTGGATCTAAAGAGAGCTTGTCACAAAATATGTTGATAAGGAGTCTAATAGCATTTAACAACTCCTTTGTGAATTTCTCAAAACTCTTGTCTTTGTTGATGAAAATTTGTTTATTTCTTTCATCCTATATGTTCAGCACAAGGTATTATAGAAACAACATTTGATGTCTTTCTTAATATGCTGAACATTAAAGCTCAAAGTGACAATTTTTTGCCAATCATCTGGAGGGGTTGGTTATAACACATTTTTGGAGTATTAGTTTCCATGCTTCTTTAGTGAAGTTGCATTTAAAGAAAAAGATGAAAGGCACTCTCCATTTGGCATTTACAGAGAGTACACTAATTTTTCTTGCAATTAAACTTGTTTAGTCTTTCAATGGTGGGTAATCTATCGTTGATGGCTCTCCATAGAGAAGTGGTAGCTGTAGGGAGATTAAACTTGCACCAAACAAGTTTATACTATGGAACACAACTAAGATTCTATTGAAAAAGCTTCCTACATGATGCATTACTGAAAATTCCACTATTAGATGGGCACCATCGATTTCTATCTTCCATATTATCATGTAACAACGACTTGTTGAGTTTATTTTACATATTTCTATCAGACATTCTTAACATGAGCTCATTCCTGTACAATAAAGTATCCGTAACATTATGATTTTTAAGAATCCTACCTTTAGTTTGTAAAACTCCTACATTTATTCGAGGGCTTCTTGCAATCTAACTATCATATTAGAAAAATGTTTTGTGTCCATTCCCAATTTTCTTGCTAACGTGAGTTTTGATTGTGAGACTTTCCTTTAGAATATCTAAAGTGTTTCTTATTGAAACATTAATTTCCCATATTATGTTACCTTTGATGTAATATTCACGTACTCATTTATACCATAGAGATTTTTTATCATCAATTAACCTCGATAATCTCTTCACAAGTATGAATATATTCAATAATATCAAGGGAATTATGTTCAACCCTCCATACCTTTTTAGATTGCACACCTCATATCATTTGATAGCATATCTATATTCACCATCATTGGATCCAGACCATAGGAATCTTTTAAACATTTTATCAACTATTTTATTCACAGCTTTAGGAATAGCTAGATGTGTAGCACAATGTATGTTGATTGAATTCAAAATAGCTATGATTAATTAAGCTCCAACAGTCAGTGATAATTTTTTTTATACTCCATCTAAATATTTTTGCCTGTATCTTGTCCACTAATGATTTGAAGCTTCCATAACTTCATCTTATGGCAGAAATTGGGATTCCAGGGTAAGTGAAAGATAAAGGTAGTCCCTTGAAACTAGTAATGCATCTCACCATATGCTCTTGATTAAAGGAACTCTTAGAGATACAGAAAGAAAACTTTTAAATATTTACATAAAGTCCATTCAATCTGGTAAACATCTGATTGGCCTTTATCACCATTATTAATGAAATTTTATCTACTCTTGCTAAGATTATTAGATCATTAGCAAAGATAAGGTTAGTGATACCCATTCTTCTACACTTTGATTGAAAATTGAAATGCTTAGTTCTCTAAACAATTCTCTTCAAGAGTCTGTTAAAAACTTACGTGATAAGAGAAAAGATATATAGTGAGGTTGGATCTCCTTGTCTAATGCCTTTGGAGTTGTTGAATGTCCATGTGGGTCTTCATTAATGATTATTTTGAATATAGGAGTAGTGAAACACAATTTCATCCACTCTATAAAGCATTCTAGGAACTCCAAAGCTTTTATAATGTGACAAAGGAATGTCCAATCTACATTGTCATATGCCTTCTTCAAATCCACTTTCAAGATATAATTCCTTCCACCTTTATTACTGGAATATCCTTTTATGAATTCTTTTATAAGCAAAATATTGTCTCTAGTCCCTCTATTAGGTATGTTAGCTCCCTGTGCATTGTAAACATGGTTAACTAGCACTTCTTTGAGCCTATTTTCCAAGACTTATTTAATTTTATAATTGGAGTCGTAACAAGCAATAGGCCTCAAATCCCTCAAATGTTTATGTTCTTCATCTTTAGGAATTAGAGTGATGAAATTTCTATTAATCTCTTTGAGCAGTCTCCTCTTCTCAAAAAATTCAAAAACAACATCATGTACTGTATCTTTGGTGATTTGTCAGACTTTTTTATGAAGAAAAGCATGTTGAAACCATCTATCCCTAGTACTTTGTGAGGTTTTAGATATGTAACCACGTAATCAATCTCATATCTTGTTACTGGTTTGGATAAAGTTTTTGCCTCTTATAGGGAGATGCAACCTTCAATGATATTCTATAATAAATTAACTGAAGACTAAGCATGAGTAGGAGCATTCATGTAGCTAGAAAAGTAACCATAAACCTCCTTAAGCGAAAGTTCTTACTTAAAAATGGTTTGGTTATTAATTAGTAAGTTATATATTCTATTAGAGCATTTTTTAGATATCACTAAGTTGTGAAAGAAGGAGGATCTCCCATCATCACCCTTAAGCCATTTTATTATGGATCTTTGTTTCATTAATGAATGATCATAAGATAGAGCCTTTGATAGGTTATACATTGCTTAATTTTCTTTTTCACTGAGCACAATACAATCTAGATTCTTGTCCTAAGCTAAACTTAGAGCCCTCTTAGCAATAGTTACAATAATAATAGCAATAGTTACAACCCTATTAATGTTCTTTATATGTGTCTGTAGGGGAAATAAGTTTATTGGAAATAGTTTTCCTTAGAAATCCCCATTATTTGTTACACTAATTTTCCTTTTGTTTAGAAAGATATTTTCCTATTCAAATATGATGATGCTGAAGACAAATCTAGTTGAAAAAACTTAGTAGGAAAGTAAACAAGTAGTCCAATAAAGTCGCCATCTCTAACAAGCATTATTGCAACAAAGTGTTCAGTGTTTTGATAAGATGTTTATCTACTTTGTAGTGGTGGCTCATGAGAATTTTATTTAGGAGTTATTATAAATGATACAAAAATTAAATATGTGAAATGCAAGTATAACGAATATGGAGGTTTTTATTTATGATAATTCAAGTTTTTGAAACTAGAATGGAGTTTTATGATAGATGTGAGAAATTTTTTATAGATAACCTCCTCTTCTTTTGTGAAGAAAATTATGTATTCATTAAGACAATTGGTCTTACCATTAATACAATTAAGTCAATTTCATTTAAAAAGGTTGTGAGAGTTTAGCTAACATAATCATCTCTAATTTTAATATCACCTAAGGAGAACTTCCCTTCAAATATTTAGGTATACCTATTACCATAAGAAAATTATCTTCTAAGGACTGCATATCCCAAGTGAAAGCTCTTTAAAAGAAGATCTTTTTTTAGGAGACTACAACTAGTTAATGCAGTTTTTAATCATATACAAATGTATTAGTCATCTTACCTGGATCTCCCTTTAGGTATATTCAAAACATTAGAAAGGTTCCTAAAGAATCTTTTGTGTATAAGTAAGGATCTTAATTCAACTAGTGCTAAAGTTAAATGATCTAGCTTTTATTGTCTTAAAAACTAATGAGACTTAAGAATTAAACTAATAAGATCTATGAACAAGGTTATGCTTATCAAAATGATTTGGAGACTTTTAATTGACAATTAATCAATTTGGATACAATTGATACATACTATCTCACAAATGCTAGTATATAGAATGCATAACCTAAGATTAACTCGCGTTGAACTGTTACCAAGATGTTGTTCTTAATAACTCATATTTACATCTGGAATAGATGCCAAGAAGCAGTAATATTGAGTATATTCTCAACTTTAGTCTCACCTTTAATTAGGAAGATACAATAAGATGGAGCAAACACTCTTCTGAAGTGTTTACTAACAATTCTTACGGGATCCTATTGAAAAATTTTGCACCAAAAATCCTAGGATAACATAATATGGATAACAAAAGGTAATTAAATGCAAAAGCTTCTTTTATTGCATGATTGACTTTTAAGGAGAAATTAAGTGCAATTGTAAGTTTGAAGAACTTCCTAAACCTTCCAACAACTTATGTTCCATGTAATAATGAATA
>JANITW010000236.1:77354043-77384962 GCA_027564335.1 Erythroxylum williamsii | reverse complement strand
TAATAATAATAATAATAATAATAATAATAATAATATCAATAATAATAATAAATTAACATTAATAATAATACTAATAATAATAATAATAATAATAATAAGGACATTTTGGTCTTTTGTTATTTATTCCTTTCTTATTCTAAGTTTAAATTTTCAAACTAAATACTAGAATAGAAATTCTCAATCTATTCTATTCCGTGAACCAAACAAAGTAATACACATTCTTTTATATTTTTCATCTATTCTATTATTAGAAATAACTATTCTATTCCCTCCCTATTCTATTTTGCGAACCAAACAGGTCGTTAGTTAGTGCATAATTCTTATTAAACTTTTGCCCGACTCATCAATTTTCAAGCCCATTATAGTCTACCTTGTTTGGACTATCCTCGGGACTAACTTATCAATTATCAGCCCGGCTTATGCTGCCGCCAAATTCAGTTCAGGCTTCAAGGGACCAACCCGACTCGACCTGACTAAAATATAAAAGCGCCTAAGATAGCAAGCGTCTAAAACCCTGAAAGCTTAAAGCCTTGCCCAATCCATAGAAAGTACGTTTTTGGTTTTTGATACGACAGATCGCAACATGGGTAGTGATGTCGAAATCGAAGTTGTAAAAGAAAGATTGCAGTCGTTTACGAGTCAGCTTCAGGCTGAGTGCGGGGTTTTTGAGAGAATGGTGTACAAGAACAAGAACCAGCATAGAAGGTGCTCTTATTTTCAGTATCTGCTTAAGGTAAACACTTGCTAATTTTTGTGTTTGTGGATTGTTTATGCTATATCTTACTGAAATTTTCATTGAGTTTCATCTGGCTTCCGATTATATTTGAAAATTCTTAATAGGGTGTAAAGCGTTATTTGTGTCAGGAAGGAGAAAAGGGAATTTCTGTCAAGCTTATGAGGTGTTTGTTTTATTCTCTTAGGTAATTGAAGCTGAGGAATTTGAGGAGACAGAAAGAATTGGAAAGTTTTGGGCTTTTTGGTATTGTATTTGTATATGCAAAGAAAAGCGAACTTTTAACTTGGCTGAATTATTACGAGTTGAACTTAGTGATGGCTCTTTCTTGATATGATATGTGTCTATGCATCTGCATTCTGAATTTGTTAAGTTAATATGACTTACTTTGGGATGTAGGTAAGAAGGGATTTAAGGCTTTTGCAAGCAGTTAAATTGAATGATATCCTGAATTCCTGCTTTCAAGTTATCACCGGAGAGAAACCAAAACAAAAGATTCACCTTTTGGAGAGGTATATTGATTTCATTCTAGACGTATGCCTTGTTCATAAGAAATGAAAGGTTGTAGTGCACATACTATGATATTTTTCAAGACTTCCAATAAGAGGAAGATTTGTCCATTGTGTAACGTTTGCTATAAGTAAATCTTGATGATGGTTTCTTGAAATTTTAAATTATGAAAATATTACCTCACAGTTATTTTTGTACGTGGAACATTGACATATGTACAGTTTGAAGTGGAGAAAGTGTGATGGTGGAACTCCCAACTTTATGGAGCGACTCTTAGGAGCTGCACGCTTACTCTCACAAGTATACGTTTGCTTGTCTCATCTTTCCATTTCACATCTTTTTTGTGCCACGTTTATGCTACAGCTACTCCTATTATCATAAAAGCAATACTCTTTTCTTTTCTTTAACTTTCTTCTTTTAAATCATAACAGTGGTAAAGAGCTAAAGAAAATCTTAATCAAGTATGGCGTTTACTGAAATAGTTTACTTCTATTTCTGTTCCAGATGGTTGAACCCATGTTGAAGGCGGCTGTGTATCCATTCCTGTTTGTTGGTTAATTTTGAACTTATGGTTTGGAAGTATTTATTTGAGATAATTTCTTAAACTGTTTGTTGGTTAAATAGTTTTCTTTTCTTTTTCCTGTTTGTCACAAATCTTCTATCAGTCAGCCTTTGTATTTTCTACCATAGCCCGTGTTGCTTAGCACCTGGGCTTCTGTTCAGTTTTCTCTGTATGCTGTTTTAGCTTCCGATACTAGATTTATTTTAATTCTTTGAACTTCGTATATTCTTGCAAAACCATACTTCTTCTTTCTGATATTTTTTTCCACGAATGCTAGATTTGTTTTAACTTTTGGACCTTCTTATATTCCTGCAAAACTATGGTTATGACCGTTTTCTTTCTGATTGTTTTTCCATGAACTTTTTTGTACCTCTTGAAGCAACTCATTTGAATCTTTACTATTCATCTTCTTTACTATATGGATGAATTCTCATTGATATTTGAACCATGCTTGAGAGGCATCTTGGTCCACATGATTTCTTCATATTTTTTCTTGACTATCCAGCAGTGAGGTATCTGTTTTAGTGGCACGTTCTTTCTTTATGGGGTTTTCATTGACAATTTTGGCGCTACTTGCACGGCTACGAGTTTTGGTTCAACAAGTAAGTTCATATTTCACAAACTAAAGAAGTTCTATTAAAATTGAAGTTATGTTTAGTTTGGAGCACAACAAAAAAGATGGATCTTTGATTAGAGATATAGAGGTTTTGATTAGAGATATAAAAGTAGATGCTTGAAATGCTTGTGTGGATAAGGAAGTTATGTAGATTTGTTCATTTTATATCATATCCACCTGATTGGACTACTAGATAGGTTTCTGGTGCCATAGTCCTTACTCTTCAGGACAGTAGATGTTAGTTTTATAACCTTGATCATACAGGAGCTAATGCTAGTTGTTCTATGTGCATGAAATTTATCTTCATTTTGTTTCTATAGATATTACTGGATGTTGTGTCTGTATTCAACGTGGTTTCTTCCATATCCCTAAAGAAGCAATCTGTGAAGATAATTCAGGGAGGAGTCGAGGTCTGTTACCCCTTTGTGTTGTGCAATTTTTGTTATCTCTGTGCAGTTTTACATATACATATGTTATCTGATTCTCTTTGCACTTCAATTGAAATATAGGTATTTAGAGAATATTATCCAATAAAGAGGGATTTTGTCACTCTAGAATGCATATGGCAGACAGATAAGTTTGTTTTACTGGAGGCAACGCCGAAGAACAATTTAATAAGTCAAGATGAGGGTAATAAAGATGCCTCTGTTGGAACCTCAGCTCCCCGATATGAAAGCATCGAGTCTTTTCTTGGAGGTAAGAATGTTTCTAGTGATGACTTATTCTGGTTTACGTTCTTTAATTTTCAGCATCATTCTAGTTTCCTTTTCCCTTCTATCTTCTTGTGTTCTGGAAAACTTAGCTAACCATTTACTAGCCAGCAGCCTGTCTCTGTGGCTTCTGTATTGTTTCTTATCTGTTGTTCTTTGGAGAGGTTATCGTAGCATCTAGCTCAAAGTGCATCTTTGCACAGAGTGTGTACTAATCACTCTTTCTAGTTCATCGTACCTTCCTTGTAGTTTCCAAAACATAATTGCTTCTGGAGTAATGAGGTTGACATTGCTATATCAATTACCATGACTTAACAATTATTGCTATTGGATTCGTTTTTGAAGGCTACAACAAATTTGTTGCTTTATAATTCAACTTTTCTATAGGTGCTTTAGGTACTTTTCTAGTTATGAATTGTCATCTGAACCTAAACTGTTATATTGACGAATTGAAATCATCCCATGTTAACTGCTCAATGCTATAGAAAACTCCTCGACCTGTGATATCAAAATTAAATTGATCGTCTCTGGCTCTGACTTTTGTACTTAATAGTGATTTCAGTTTGTTCTGCTTGTAAATGTTATTTTTTTGGTTCTTACCCTTCTCCGTCTAGTAGGGCTAAGATCTGTCTCTTATAGATGATTCTGACACTGAGAAGATAAATGAGGATTCCCCTGCCAAAGAAGGTTTTGCTTATACGGAGGACGACAAGAAGGGATTGTTTGCAGGGCGTTATATTGAGACTGATCATGGAAAGCAAGTTGAACAAGGTATTGAAGTGCAGGATAATCTGGAGGTAGCAGGAACTCCAGTCAAACAACTTCCGCCTGAAGTTGAGCCTGAAGGAGCCTTAACTTCATCTCCAAGTCCACAACCTTTGACATCAAAGTCTACTGCAAGGGCAGTGGCTTTTGTCTCAGTTAAAAGACCCGCCCCCTTAGCAGAAACTTCTGTATCAATTAAAAGACAGGCGATATTGACCGCAAATGATAAAGATGTCCAAGACGATGAAAGTAAAATGGACAGCAGCAGTAAGGATTCATTTTTCGACCTGCTTACTGCTGGAACCCAGAAACGCAGTCTCTTCTGATGTCTGTCGTGATAACTTCTTATGCTTCACTTGGATGTGCTTGTCTTGTAATTATGAAGAATTCCCAATTTCTTTTATGGGAAGGACTCAGATATTCATTAGGAAATGTAATATAGCGAATATTGCTCATATTATATTCAAAGCTTAGGAATTCAGACGTGGGTGATAGATTTATCGGCCCATGGTAGAAATTGAAGAACCAAGTATGCAAGTGATTATACCATAACAATATGTTCTTATAATACTTTGTTCATTTAGCTGTAAGCTTCCCACTTAAGCATTTATTTGAAGCTGCTCCAAAGGATAAATTGTTATAAAGGTAAAAAAGTTTTTCCCAAAACGAAGCTGCATGTCGTTCATAATTGGGGCTAATGATACATCAATGTTGTACGGCCTTAAATCAGAAAACGCCGTCGCATTACTGCGTCGGTCGGTGGTAGTTGGTTGTTACCACTCGAGCAACAGGGTAGAACAGATTGCATTACCTTACACGAGTGAGAACGAGAGTGCCCAGTGCGTTCAGTTGTGGCTGTGCGATTCTGAAGCACCAGAAGAACAAATTATTTATACACATTAAAAAAAAAAAAAGGAACAGAGACACAGAAATGGTTCATGTCACAACTCTAGGCTACCATCAACAAGCATGGCCACTTCTCCTTCGCAGTTCCTCTCCTCCTATGCCCAGGTACCCACAAAAACCTACACACCACCCATTTGCTTATCTTAACATGTACATCTGATCTTTCCCTTTTTTTAGTTCCTTAGAACCCACTTGACAGATGATTGATGAACCGGGCTGCTTTTGTTTTTTTTAATCTAAATAATTTTATTTCATTATACCTCTTGCAACTCCATCAATGAAGGAACTTAATCATTGGTTAAAGGTGGTGACTTTGCGAGGATGAAGTACTTCATTTTACTTTTTACCTTCGCACCTCCAGTTATGGGATGTTGAAATGACATCTTGTTTTTCATGGTATGAATGTAATATAGATCGATTTCTTTAGATGATCCCGGCGTATTTTTCTCTTCTGAACAAGTAAAAGGAGAATTAACTTCAACTGAAAAGTGTAATGAAGATCAGTGATTGGTTCCACTACTTTGTAGTATAGATGTTTGTCAAAGATTTTCTCTTCCAGATACGAGTTTCGCTGGGGCGAATTCAGGAGCATTATTTGCAACAGTTAGAAATTGGCTTATTGCATGGTTATCAATTGCTGCAATACCCAACTCAGATTCTTTGCAGCTTTGAAACAGAAGAGGCACTGCAATCTCTCTTCACACAAATATTATTCAGACTTGTGGAAGCGTGAAAATTGACGTACATAGGGTGTTCTGAATTTTTTTAATTTGCTTCTGTAGAGGAGTGCCGGCAAAAATGGTCATTAAATGCTCACTAGATAACCCCATCTCAACTAAAGGAGTAGTTAGGCTTGTGCTATCGGGCTTTGTTGCATCAATAATGTCTGTCTCTCAAACAACTCAGGTGAGTTCATATTTCTTGCACTCTATAGTATCTCTATTCTGCGCCTTCATCTTAGTTTGTAAACCTATACCATCCTGAAATATCTAATTTGCTAGTGGCTTACTGGTTACTTTCTAATTTCGGATTATAAACTAGTAACAGTTTGGTATCACTTTATTTCGTTAATTTCTTATCAATCGAACATTAATTGGAATCTTTTTAGTTCATTATTGATGTTGCTTAATCATTTGTTTGACTATGTCAGAGGTATAGTGCACGCCTTCTTGCATGGCCATGTTAGCATGTTTTGAAGTAGACATTCGCCAAATTATTCAATCAAAAATTTCGACAACTAACAAGTAATCACAGACAGAACTAATTTCCGATTGGAGCTCCTGAACTTAGGAGAGGCAAGATTGAAGGGTTGATAATTGATATTTAACAACATCAAGAGCTTGTGATTTTCAAGGAATTTTCTGACATCTATGCTTACCTTTTCGTAGGTAGCTGCAGCAGATGTATCTAATTTCCACAATATATGTCAACTTGCAAATGCTGCAGATAATATAATAACTCTTCCACTTGATGAAAATTCTGGTGGACCAAGTGGAAAGTTAATGATGATGAGAGGTATGACAGCTAAAGATTTTGACCCTGTCAGATATTCAGGAAGGTGGTTTGAGGTAGCTTCTCTGAAACGAGGATTTGCCGGACAAGGCCAAGAAGATTGCCATTGCACCCAGGTAAACTGTAAGACTTGTGTTTGTAAGACTTGTGTTTGCTGTTAACTTGCCGTGAAGATTTTCATCCTTGTATGATCCACTTTACTTGCATTTGTGCTGCTGTGTGTGTTGAAGATGTTGATCGGTGTTTAGAGCTGCAAAAAATGCAGTTATATCCTGGCTTTTACCTTAGCAGTTCTTTACCGTTTTCCCTTTTTTTACTTTTCCTTGTACCTTTTCAAGGTTCCTATCTTTGCCTAAGCCATGCTTTACTCAGTCAAAAACTTCTTGCCCTCAATATCTTAAGCTGGCTCATGTTGACTAGTAACCTACAGGGTGTATATACATTTGACATGGATGCACCAGCCATTCAGGTAGATACCTTTTGTGTTCATGGAGGACCCGATGGATATATTACTGGCATAAGGGGAAAAGTTCAATGCCTGTCAGAAGAAGATTTGGAGATGAATGAAACCAATCTGGAAAAGAAAGAGGTGATTAAGGGGAAATGTTACCTCCGTTTTCCAACATTGCCTTTTATCCCCAAGGAGCCCTATGATGTCATTGCTACCGATTATGACAACTTCTCACTTGTTTCAGGAGCAAAAGATAAAAGTTTTATTCAGGTATGAGAGATGGGAAGCGAACCTTACTAAAAAGTATGCAGATTTATGCGGTATATTGATTTCAAGTTACTAACTACATGTTTTTGCAACTCACAGAAAGAGAGGATCATGCCACTAGTTGATGTGAATTGATCTTTTCAAGATGCAACTACTTGTGAAGATAGTGACACCTTCTTTTGATTTAACTTCTTTCACGTTAAACAATTTTGGAAATTGAGAATGTACCTTGTGTAATTTATATTCCCTATGGTTTATTTACTTGGTTAACTATTGTAGCAATTATGGACAATTTTCTCAAACATGACTTTGTCAAACACTGTCAAGTTTGTGTGTTGATTGAGATCACTAACTTTTAGCATTTTTTATTCTTCTGATTCTTGGTTAGAATTTATGCCTGGAAATGAAGTAAGCCTTATGGAATCTCATCTTAATGTTTCCATCTTGCAGATTTACTCAAGGAAACCAAATCCTGGGCCCGAGTTTATCGAGAAGTACAAAGCTTATTTGGCGGATTTTGGTTATGATCCAAGCAAAATCAAGGACACTCCCCAAGATTGTGAAGAAATGTCTAACAGTAAGCTGGCAGCAATGATGTCGATGTCTGGCATGCAGAAAGCACTTACAAACCAATTTCCTGATCTAGAATTGAAAGCCCCTATTGCATTTAACCCCTTCACAAGTGTATTTGACACATTCAAGAAGCTTTTGGAGCTTTATTTCAAATGAAATGATACCTTAATATATCGTATTCGCTTTTCTATTTCATACAGAGCAATTAGTGCTTCCAATGTTGGCCATTTGTCTATGATTTGTGATGCATCCTATATTCCTATATCAGTTTTGATGCGTAAATTAGAATAAACAGGTGTAAAAAGACTTCAACTTGAAATTTTTTTTAACTGATAAGATATTTACTCACTGATTCCCTCTCCCTTCAAAATAGTTCAGAACTAAAAGAAAAACAATAAAGTAAAAAAAAAACTATCTTGAACAGTTATTTCGCTTGCATGAAAGCTAAACCAGAATTCTGGCAATTTGATTAAGAAGAACATGTTCATCTATCTTAATCATGACTTCTGAACTGAAAACCCAAGGATGAAGTCCTTGATCTCTTCACTTGCTCTATCCAGCGCAGTTCTTCCATCGGCATCCTTGACATTGTAAGTTGCTCCTGCCCTTAAAAGCTCTTCAATTTTTGGCTTGTCCCCTTCTGACGCAGCCAGCATCAATAAGATGTCCACTGGATGAATGTTTTGGCTTAGAAGAGCCTCCATCTTATCATATGTACCTTCAACAGCAAGCATTCCCATGTAGTTGAAGTACTACATGATACAGAAGCTTTTCAGTTAATGAGGTTGTCCATACACATTGACCATACCAAGATACCAAAACAACATCATCAATCATTTCCTAAGTACACTAGCAATTGAACCTGATAAAAAGAAAAAAATCCAGGAAAAGGGTAGAGGATGGTCAATCCAAGTATTTCATAGTTGTACGCAAGTCGATAAGCCCAGTTCAGAGTACTCATTGTATCAAGAGCATAGAATAAACAAGAAAAAAAAAACAGATTGTTGCAAACGCAACAAGCCAATTCAGAACAAGTTTTAGAAAATTGACGTGATTGCAAGAGATATCTCATTGGAAAAATTTAGAAACAAAAGCTATACCGTCGATCTGTGGAAGTTCCCTATTAATTAAAAGCCAACAATGGTATTTCAAAGTGTTCTAAACAGAGAATGAACATATCTTGCAAATACGCCTTCTCAAACAATTTGGATTTGTGTTTTTATGATGAGATAGAAGACACAATGAACAAACACGAAAACATATCGATGCTATATCCTATAGCTGTTAATTAGGCTAAGCTAGTAGCCCTGCTTGACTCCTAAAAGATACAAGAAAGCACCAAATCTTTCACCTGAAAGCTCTACGATATATGAAACCATCAGGGAAGCATAGGAGAGGATGAGACTAAGAACGAAGTTCAGGAGTGCACAAGTTCTTTGAATCTCATTGAGACAGGTTTTTAGAGGCATGTCATAGAAAGTACTATTCTTTCTTGAGTTACATGACCTGGCTATCCTCGAGATTCATATGTGCACCTTTCATAACAACAATTGGGTGCATTGATGCCAGAAAGTCAGGGATTGGAGCAACTTATTATTGGAAATGGCTTCTCAACAATGCAGCTAAGAGTCAATGATATGCAATTTGATTATCAATGTGGAGCTACTTTGCCCCCAAAATTACACTGCCTATACATACAGGTGCCACTCATAACTTGGCAAAATCAACGCATTAGATAAAAAAAGAATTAATTGAAAAATGGACCCAGTAAAACCTCATTAACCTTCTAAGCTCTGAGATCACAGTTAGCAACTACGATTTTGCACCTAAATGCAATTAAATGTGTTTAACTTAATCATTCAATTGACAACTGCAAGATTTCCACCCCAAGTACAGTTTCATTCACACACAGCCAAGAGCATTCAAACCCACGAGTCTTGCAAATGCAATCAAACCAACATGCAAGCACAACTCCAGAAGTTCAAAGACTGAAACATGCGAAAAAGCATACGGGAACCATAAAAGATAAGAAATGAGTCAGGCAATTTCCTTGAGAGGGGGAGAGAGAGAGAGAGAGAGAGAACCTGCTCAACATCATCTCTATCAAAGTCATCGCGGGACTGACTGCCATAAATGCCAGCACCTTCAGCATCAACACCATTTTTACCAAACCTGAACCAGCACTTCACTTTTGAACCATTTGAGGGTCCAATATTGAAGGGTCTTGCATAACCAGCCTTATTTTTGAGACCCAGAAACTGAGAAGTGAAATTGGGCGGACAAGATTGAAACTTTACAGCTTTGTTGGCGAAAAAATAGCAGCTTGTACATGGGATTGTGGCCATAACTTCTGCTCCCTAAGCCACTGAGCCACCAGATAGATTTTATCGTCTGTTCACTTCTTAACTCTATCCATTCACAAAGTGCAAATGAAATCAGAAATGGGCCAAATGTCTAGAGTTTGCTCATGTGTCAGATCACTTAGCTTCAAGGTAGATCAAGCGGTTCACAATTATTTGCGAGTGTACAAACTACTAAATCGCTGATAATTTTTTTTTTTTAAATTATCTATTCAATTTATCGATTACATGCACAGTTATTTTAATATACTTTTTAAGATAAAAATAAATATTTCGTGTATAACGTAATAATATATACATTATATTAAGACCTTTAAAAGCGTAATTATACTTTTCATGTGTGGTGAATTATGAAATATGATCGTATGCATAAGCCTTCAATGCAAACTTTGGATAATTAAAATTAGGGACATATTCCAATTTCTTATTTAGTTGTTAGTGTTAATGCGAATATATTTGTATTAATATTAAACAAAATTAAGATAATTAATTTTTTTCTTTTATACAATATTTATTATATTTATTAAAGTAAATAATTAAACAAGTAAAACATTTGTATAATTTTATTTAATAAACTATTTTTATTTGATTTAGGAAACATTTGATATTTAAAAATTATTTCATAAGAAATTATTTTAGAATTTAGTATTGGATTAATTATAAAAAATTTCAAACTTTACCTATTTTTGCAATATCAATCCAATTCTTAAAATGTAGTGGTAAAATGTTATAACTTTTAATTTTTAACAAAAACAGTCCGACGTTAAATTATGCGTTAACGTGGATGATATGGCGATCGATGTTAGATTAGTACTTTTACTACAAATTATATTTATGCTACATATAAATTTTATTATTGAATAAATTAAAAATAATTATTTTAAAGTTTTTGATATTTTAATTTATTAAATAAATATTCATATGTGACGTAAATAGAAAATTTAACATCCACATGGTAAAAATATTAATTTAACATGGCGCTCTATGCCATTTACATTAATATAGAACTTAACATCGAAAATTTTTTGCTAATTGAAAATTAGAATATTTTAGTGCCATTATTTAAAGTTTATTACAAAATTTTGTAAAGTTTGAGATTTTTTTACAATTAACCTTCTAGTATTTTATGTATTTTAAAGATATTTTTAATTTAAAATTATATTTATTAAACAAGTATCAAATTTAAAATAAATTATAAATTATAAATTATAAAATTAAATTCTTATTTTGGTAATTAATTATAATACATAAAATACTATAATTATAAAATTAAATTCGAACAATTCTTATCAATAATTATAAATAAATAAATGAATAATATATTCAATTAATAATAAATCAAATTATTATATTATTTTATGATATTTTTATTAAATTTGAAAATGAAAAAAAAACGAAAGCCATAATAAAACGAAATAAATAGGAATGTCAAAAATGGCCCGACTCAATTTTGGTTGACCATTACTTCCAAAACGATGTCGTTTTAGAAAATTTTCTTTTAAAAAATGACAGGCTGGGCCGGGCTGTACATCTCTACTAAACCATTGCAAATGAACACGAAAAAGGTATAAAAGCATAACTATTATTTGAACGGTTAAATGGAATTACACAATTATGTAGTCATCTTCTTCAAGGTATTTGAACTCTATGAATATCTTTTTAAAAGCAAATGTTGTTGAAAATTGAAATGTTAGGATATATATTATATATCTTTTATTTAATTTTGACATTATTTATTAATTGGACATATAAGATATTAATTGAATAATGACTTGAATTCAAAAGCTATTGGTGATAATCTTGTTGTGGTAATAGAGTCCTGTCCTTAGTCAATGTGGATCTTGATAAGAAGTGTTGGGAATTACGTGTGTGATGGTTAAGGTTTACAGGTGAAAATTTTATAGGTGTGGCCAAAGGTTTTTGTGTTGTTTTTGAGTCTTGCAGTAGGGTTTTGGTTGATGTGGAACTCTTTTCTTAAGTGTGTTTCTTATATGGGTTGAACACTGAAAGGTGATGTGCATTAAATGTTAATCAAGAAAAATAAATGGTGGTAATCTTACATGTTGTGGTTAACAGCTGAAATATATTAGATGATTATGTGAAATAACGATGCAACAATGAGTGTTTGTGAAGAAATACACTATATGCTCCATAAACCCTCACATAATCACTTCAGATCAAAGACCCAGACAAAGAATCGAAAGAAAAAAGCAGAAGGAAATGTCTGAAGCTTACAAGAAAGAGTTCTGGAGAGTTCGATGAAGACTGAAGGCTTAAGTTCAAACTAAGTCATACACATGTGAGGCTCACGTGGACTCATCAGAAGCATAACCAAAAACATAGTCGTATTGATGAAACGCATAATACAACAGAAGCTTAATCAAAATGCAGTAGTTCATTAAACACATTAAAGGCTGACGAAAGTGAACAAAAGAACAAAGGTAGAGTTATAAAGAGGCACGTGCATGACACATGCATAATGCATTGACTCAGTCAATGTTATCCGAAGGTAGTAAATCATCCTCAACTCTTATAAATAGACAAACCTCAAGCTCCAGAAAATATACAACACATTTCAAGTTTACATTTCTGTGATACAAGTGAGAAGAAAAATAGAGAGTGCTAGACTACATATTGAGGGTACCAGAGAGTTTCTGAAAAACTCTTGCAGGTGTTTGTGTACACCAAATCTCTTGTATTTTTCTTTCTAGACATTAGTGAAAATCTGGTTTGTGTGATTGACCCTTAGACGTAGATAGCTTTGTGCAAATGAACCAAGTAAATCTTCTGTGTCATCTTTACTTTTCTTGGAATTTCCATTTCTTCAAAAATCAAATCCAAGCTTTAAGTATCATCAGTTCAAAATCAACCTAGAAACAACACCAAGTTTCTAGCAGATTGGTATCAGAGCCATTCAAGTTTCTTTCCACAATCACAAGTCAAAGAATCAATCAAAAGAAAGTTTAAACACAAGTCTTTACAAAGATCTTACAAGATGGTGGGAAAAGAGATGGAAGTATTCACAAGAAAGAAGGACTTTGCAATATCGAAATTATAGATGCAAGCCCTTCTTGAATCCTATGAGTGCTTTGGGGCCATAGATGCAACATATGAAGATGAACAAGATCCTGTGAAGAATCTCAAGAAGGCAAGATTAGCACATTACAAGCTAATGTTGCATCTTTCACCAATTGTGATTAGAAAAGTGAAAGATTGCAACACAACAAAGATGTTATGGGATAAATTGGATGAGATCTACACTAAAAGGTGCCTACCAAATAAAATGACATTGTTGCACAATCTTGCCAACTTCAAGATGAACACAACAATAACCCTAGAAGACAATTTGGATTTCTTTCTCAAATTAATTCAAGATCTTGAAGCTACTGGTGAGGTAATTTTTGAAGAACACCAAGCAGTGATGATTCTAAAATCACTACATGAGTATAATGCATTAAAAAAGGTGGTTAAGTATGATAGTGGTGATGCTCTAACAGTAAAGAGGGTTCTTGACTTTTGATAGAGGAGGTGATAGATAATAATCACTTTAAAAAGGAACCATAAGTGATGTTCTTGGACAATAGATCCGAGAATAGATCAGCACAAAATAGCTCAAAGAAAAGTGGGCAGAAAACTAAAGGAAAGGGTAAGCAGAGAAAGAATGATGATGATAAGAAAAAGAGCAAAGTCAAAGGTAAGAAATGTTTTTATTGTGATAAAATTGGCCATTTTGCTAGAGAATGCAAGAAGAAAAAGAAGGATAAAGAAACACCGAAGGAAGATGCAGGAAATGTTAAAAAAAACTTGAAGAATCTAGTGGAGATGAGATTCTTGCATTAACAGCTAAAGCAGATGAATTGACAATAGATTGGGTTCTAAATTCAGGTTGTACAATGCATGTAACTCCTCATAGGGAATGGTTCTCTACTTTTGAGAACTTGTCAGCCAAAGTAAGGATGGCTGATGCAGGGAAGCAAGACATTAAAGGCATTGGCAATGTTTCTATTAAAATGCATGATGGAAAGAGAAGAACATTGAGCAATGTGAGATATGTCCTTGGAATTAGAAGAAATCTTTTATCTGAAAGTGCTTTTGACAAGTAGGGATACAAGATAAGATCCAAGGATGGTTTGAGAGAAATCATTAAGGATGGAAAGGTGGTTATAAGGGCAATTGAAAGAGGGGGCCTATACTGTGTTGTAGGAACTACAGAAAGCAAGCCTAAAAGTGGAGAAGAAGGAGCTAAACTCAACAATTCTATGGCATATAAGACTTGGACATACAGGGAATAAGAGTCTCAAGTACCTAAAGCAACAAGGGTTGCTGCCTAACGCTACTATAAAAAGGATTGAGTTCTGTGAAGGATGTATCCTAGGAAAACATCACAAAACTCCTTTCCTAAAGAATGCAAGGAAGGCTACTAGTAGCATGAAATATGCTCATTGTGACTTATGGGGACCAACACAGACTCAAATCATGAGAGGTAAGAGATATTTGATGTCAATTATTGATGAAAATCCAAAAAATGTTGGATCTATCTCCTAAAGTCTAAGGATGAAGCACTCGAAGCTTTTGTGAAGTGGCACATCTTGATGGAGAATCAAACAGGAAACAAGCTGAAGTGTTTAAGGATAGACAATGGCTTGGAGTTCTGCAACAAGGAGTTTGATGATTACCTTGAAGAAAAGGGAATTCAAAGACATATAATAGTCAAAGCTACTCCTCAACAAAATGGAGTAGCGGAAAGACTGAACAGAACCCTTCTAGAAAAGACAAGATGCATGCTGCTATCATTAGGACTATACCAAGTATTAGGGGGGGGGGGGAGCCATTAAAACCGCAACATACCTTATGCCTACACCTGCAAATGAATATAAGACTCCTGAAGAAGTATGAATTGGTATTAAACGTAATTTTAATAACTTGAGACCTTTTGGATGCAGTGTTTACATCCATCAAACTGAAGGGAAGCTAGAACCTAAAGCCATAAAAGAAGTATTTCTAGGATATCCTGAAGTTACAAAAGGGTATAAGGTCCTAATCCTATAGCCAAGAGCTCACAAAACTCAAATAAGTAGAGATGTGGTGTTTAGGGAAACTGAATTCCCACTGCTGAATCATAAAGATGGAGGAATGCATGTTCAAGAAAGTATCCTACAGCTGCTAGGTTCAAACAACAGTTTGACTCCCTTCTATATCCCAGCCTCCACATATGAAGGAGGAGAAATAAAAACAGCTGCTGAACAGACTACAGAAGCAACAAAAGAAACATTGGACCCAAATTCCAACTCTCAGGAGGGAACACAACAAGAAGAAGGAACAATAGAAGCTCAAACTCCTCTACAAGACTATCAACTAGTTAGAGATAGAGAGCCAAGGTAGATAATACCAAACAGAACGTATTTTGAGACTAACCTAGTTGAATATGACTGTTTGGTTGCAAAATCAATTAAATCAGGAGCACCCGAAAGCTATGAAGAGGCTGTGGAGAGGACTGATGCAGATTAGTGGAAGGAGGCTTGCCTAAGTGAATACTCTTCTCTAATGAAGAACGAGACTTGGAAGCTAGTTCCCAAGCCACCCAATGCTAAGGTGATTGGATATAAGTGGATATTCAAGCTAAAGGATGGAGTGACAGAAGCTGATCCTAAGACCTACAAGGCAAGACTAGTTGCAAAAGGCTTTAGGCAGAGAGGAGTAGATTACAAGGAAATCTTCTCCCCAGTGATCAAATTTAAAATAGTAAGGATAATGCTAACCCTAACAATTGTGAATGATTGGAAAATACATCAGATGGATGTAAAAACAGCCTTCCTATATGGAAGGCTAGAAGAAACTATCTATATGAAGCAACCTACAGGCTTCATACAGAAGGAGAAACCGAATCATGTTTGCTTGCTAGAAAAGTCACTATATGGCCTAAAGCAAGCTCCTAAACAATGGAACAAGAAGTCCATGAAGTGGTGACAGATCTAAGGTTCAAAAGAAGTGCCTATAACTACTACCTATACTACAAGGACCTAGAGAAAGAGGAAGTGGTCTATACGCTAGTGTATGTTGATGATCTAATAATCACAGGAAAGTTAGTGAAGAAAATTTAAGAAGTGAAGAATGCTCTGAAGAAGAACTTTGATATGAAAGACCTAGGGAGAGCTAAGAAGCTACTGGGAATGCAAATCATAAGGAATGAAGCAGAAGGGAAACTATGGTTGATACAAAGGGACTATATCAGGAAAGTCCTATCTAAGTTCAACATGATAGATTCTAAACCTAGTCCTGCTCCAATTGTCACACACTTACAACTGACAGCTACTAAGAGTCCAGCAATAGAAGCAAAAAGAGAACACATGCAGAAATATCCTTATGATGTGGGTATAGGTTGTATAATGTATATTATGATTTGTACTAGACCTGACTTAGTACATGCAATCAGCCTACTTAGCAGATTCATGTCTAATCCAAGTCTAGAGCATTGGTTGGATTTTAAGATAGTACTTAGATACTTGAAGGGGACCCTAAATCATGGTTTATGTTTTAATAAACCTAACCTAGAAACCCTTAAACATACAAGCATAAATGGCTATGTAGATGCAAACTATGCAGTAGCTCAGGACACACACAAATTAATATCAGCAAACTACTTCACATTATTAGGCAATATAGTAAGCTAGAAGGTTCAACAACAATCAGTGGTGTCATTATATACAACAGAAGTAGAGTTCTACGTAATTACAAAAGGCTTAAAGGAGTTAATATGGCTTAAGGGACTACTATCAGAAATCAAACTTCAAATATCATAAGCAACTATACACACAGATAGTCAGAGTGCAATTTACCTCAGTAAGAACCCAGTTCTGCATGAGAGATCGAAGCTTAATGATGTCCGACTCCACTTCATTAGAGACAAGGTCAACGTCGGAGGTGTTAACTTGAAAAAGATAAAAGGAGAAAAGAATCCATTAGATTTTGGGACAAAAGTAGATCCAATAAAGAAATTCATTTTCTGTAGAGAGTTTCTACAGATAAATGAAGCACCTTGAAGGAAAAAATAAAGCTTACATGTCGATCTCACAACATCAAAAAAATTAGGATTTCGAATGTTCTAAAATCATCACGAATTGAAGGATTGAGTGAGGATTCATGAAGAAGGAGGGAAGAATGTGAACAAATACACTAGATTCTCCATAAACCCTCATGTAATCACTTTAGATCAAAGACTCAGACAAAGAATCGAAAGAAAAAAGGAGAAGGAAATGCGTGAAGCTTATGAGGAAGAGTTCTGGAGAGTTCGAATGAAGACTGAAGGCTTAAGCTCAAACTAAGTCATACACATGTGAGGCTCACGTGGACTCATCAGAAGCATAACCAAAAACATAACCGTATTGATGAAATGCATAGCACAACAGAAGCTTAATCAAAACACAGCAGTTCATTAAACACATTAAAGGCTAATGGAAGTGAACAAAAGAACAAAGGCAGAGTTATAAGGAGGCACGTGCATGACACATGCATAACGCATTGACTCAGTCAATGTTATCTAAAGGAAGTAAATCATCCTCAACTCTTATAAATAGACAAACCTCAAGCTCCAGAAAATATACAACACATTACAAGTTTACATTTCTGTGATATAAGTGAGAAAAAAAACAAAAAGTGCTAGAGTACATACTAAGGGTACTAGAGAGTTTCTGAAAAACTCTTGCAGGTGTTTGTGTACACCCAATCTTTTGTATTTTTCTTTCTTGCCATTAATGAAAATTCGGTGTGAGTGATTGACCCTTAGACGTAGATAGCTTTGTGCTATCGAATCAAGTAAATCTTCTGTGTCATCTTTACTTTTCTTGGAATTTCCATTTCTGTAAAAATCAAATCCAAGCTTTAAACATCATCACTTCAAAATCAACATAGAAACAACACCAAGTTTCTAACAGTGTTAGATACACAGGAGTGAGTGAGTGTTAGATTGAAAAATTGTCTCCATTGTTATTGAAACAAAAAGCAGTATGTGCATGTCACGGATTTTGTGTTATTTCCTTTTTGATGTTGTCTTTGTTGTTGATTTTGTGCGAAAAACTTCTGCAGTTGTTACGGATTTTTAGTAAAGATATTGAAGCCTCACAGCAGATCTTTCGATGAACAACTTTTCGTTCTTTCG
This sequence comes from Erythroxylum williamsii, assembly GCA_027564335.1. NCBI lineage: Eukaryota > Viridiplantae > Streptophyta > Magnoliopsida > Malpighiales > Erythroxylaceae > Erythroxylum > Erythroxylum williamsii. The sequence goes on along the minus strand of JANITW010000236.1, from coordinate 77,366,842 downwards.
CTGATGGAAAAGCCTATTTAGGAAAGTTTTTTTTTAATCTCAAGTGTATTAGTGTTTTGTTTTTAGTTGATTGATCACTTGAGTTAGTTTTTATTAATTCTCTTTTAATTAAAAAGAGTGTTGAGAAAATCCTTTATTGAGGTTAACATGAGTTAGTCATGTTATTAGGTGTGAAATTCTTTCACGAGAAGTGAGATTATGAGATAGTATCAAGGTTCCTTGAGTGGTATCAACTCAGTAAAGCTTTGAGTAAATCTATTGTACTTCGGTGAAAGTTATTAAATTAGATGAGGACCTCGCAGACATGAACAAAGTGTGCCGGATTATGTTACCAAATTTCTAGTATTGTTATTATTTCGGTTTGCTTATTTTTATTTTGTTATTGCCGAAAAAATTTATGAAAAATTTGCGAAATAATTAACCTCTTTAGTTTTTCAGAAACCATCCTTTTGTGTAAATTTGAATAGCAAAACGAAGCTTTCATGAGATTATGAAGTGGTTGGTTCTTTGTATATCTTCTGTTCAAAGTTAACTTTAAACTCTAAAACATGTATAGCTGTCAATACGCAAAGGAGCTTTCTTTACTTGGACTTTTCCATTTTTCTTACCAAGGTGGAAACTGGAACCATTGAAACCAATTTGGTTGCTTTCACAACAGGTTTAACATTTTGTGACTGCTGATCAGGCCTTTTCATGCCCAACAGTAAAATGAGACACCTAACAGAACCCGTTAAAGCAGATAGCAGTCCTGAGTCATGTGCTCTGTTCATTTGCGTCACTTGCCAGTCAAGACAGAACTAGAAAACAATACCTACTAAACTGAAAATAAAAGTCTGAAAGCATCATTTGAGACCCAATTGGGAAAATGGTACAAAGATGCATGTGATTAACGCAACCATCAATATTTTATATTTGTCCCAATTCACCATCAAATACCAATCGTAATCTCGGCCCATATCCATCGAAAAGAGCATGCGAACCAGACAAGTTTAAAAGAGCAAAAAAGACTTTTCTTTCTTTTAAATACAGTAGAGAACAAACTAAATGTTTTTCAATGCAAAGTGCAAACACATGAATAGAATATAGAATGACTCTTATGGCCATCTAATCTAACAGTGGAAGCCGTAATGCATGTCTTTGGATAAAGAACGAGAGGTAAGGAATTCATGTGAAAGCACTTTTGATGCCCTATAGACAAGCGTCAAAGAGCAATACCTCCAACAAGACCAAGACGATAAAGTGACTTCACTTCATCGGCAAACCTCCCCTATTGAGCAATCAAGTCATGTACAAGGCAGGCACTGTTACCACTCAATCCCATGAAGCCAGGGCTGCTCATAATCCTGTAGAAATAGGCACTACAGGTACTGTTGGGTCTCTATTAATACAAGAAATCAACTACTTCAGCCAGCTTGACGTACGCCATCAACAGATCTCAGATAAGTCTCAGTCCCATATTACCAGCGTAGCTTCAACAAGCAGTCAACGTAAACCTATTTCTGGGTCAGTGATAACAACCCCAAAAAGGAAAAAGAAAGGAGGAAGCAGGCTTCTAACAGGCATATGCTCTATGGTTGAAGTGTCAGACAATAGTAGGCCAGTAGGGGCTTCTGGTTTCAGCTACAGGAATCTCAAATCGGATGCCAAGAAGTTGCAATTCTAGACAATGCTATCAGATAGTTTTGAGAAACCAAGCTTCTTGAGCTTGTTGGACAAAGGGCTAGCCCATGCTCTATCGGGGTTGCCACATTTTATGTCAACAATTTCCACAAAGTTAGTTCCTTTCTTGTTGGTTCTTTCAACGGTAGATGTTCCATCTGAAGTACTATAATCTGACCTGAGTATGGGGGTTCGATGGCTGTTCTTAATGTAGCTTTTCGATGTTCTCTGTGTCTCAGAGCCGCGATGGCTGAGGCTGCTGCTGCCACTGCTAGTCGCTTCATGCAGTGACTTCCTTGCTTGTAATCTTTTAGGAGTAGAAACACTACAGGGAATCGAAACAGGAGTAGTTCTAGGCTTATCGTGACAAGAAACTGGTGTCTGTGGTGCAGATTTCATGGACTCCAATTCCTTTGTCATCAAGGAACTGATAGTCCCTGTCGTCCCAACTCTGATGGATCCTCCACCACCCTTGATGGCTTCTAGCTTCGGAACCATGTTTCCGTATAGTATATTCAAATGTTTTTGAATCTTTATATTCCAAATACAGTAGTGCTAAACGTTGAAAACATTGATCATAGTATTTCAACCAAATAGTTCACAAGGTTATCATGGAAAAGCACCTGCATCAACATCAACAAGCATTACTCAGCTATCGTACAGTTAGTGTCGTTGCCGTTGAAGCTGTTAGGAACTAATAGAGAAGCAGCCAATGCTTTTCTTAGAAAAGTAAAGTTCAAGCTGCGCAACATGTATGAAATATATCTAAACCAACAACTAAATTTACGAAAGCTGAAACAGATAAAATCACAGAAAAAGGTAAATTGATGAAGAGCTTTTTGATAGCATAAATAGGTAAGGCAGCCAATAGGTACTGGATTTCACGCAACGTTTCAGATTCTGGGAATGAGAAATCACAATCTAGAAAAATGAAATTTACGCAATACTTATTTAATATTGCTTGGTGAAATGAACACCACCAAAAACTTAATACGGAAGTTGTCCAACATCCTTCAAACAACTCGTTTTGCTTCGCACCGTAATTAAAGTACCAAAATGCACACATATTATACATTCATGTCGCCAAATCACAGCAGAATGAATCCATAGAAAAAGCAGGGTCGAGAAAAATCGACATATTAGAAGGATCTGTTGTTGGTGGAAAATCGAGTCAAATCAGCGCTGAGTAAAGCAAGAAGTCAAGCGATTTCCAGAAAAGCTATCAAACACCAAGTCTACGATCTGAACACACCACGAAATACTCGTTGACAACTATAATCCAAACACAAACTAAATAGCCTTCAAAAGTAGAAAAGTACCCAACAACTACCCAGAATCATATCCCACAAACAATCAGATGCAGAGCATCAAGATTGGAATTTTACGCGAGGGCAAACGAGCCCACATGCAACCAAAGTTAAGATCTTGAGTCTTTAAAGATGGACAAAATTGAATCTTACAAGAAACTAAAACAAAACCCACAACTTCCTTCTTGCAATCTTTTGGTGGGTGTCTCGAAAGTAGGGTCTTGGGAGGACAATGTTCACGTGAATCATTAATGTCTCCCTCAAGAAGGAACCTTACCCCAAATCCAATCCGAATGACCCTAATCTAGCCTGTTGTCTCCTCCGTAATCATATTGTACATTACGAAAATTGTTCTCTTTGTTTAGTGTTCTACATTGTTAAAGACAGGCCAAGCAATAATTAATAAAAATAAATATTTTTCTTCATCTTTAATTTTTAATATTAATAAAAGTTATATTTATTACTTTTCATACGTATTGAAAAGAATGTACATAATTGATAAATTGCACATTTTAAATACTTGATCTTTTTATGCTGTTTTAGTCAAAATATACATCCATAAATGCATTTCCCCTCTAGTAAAGTCAAGTTTACTTATTTACACTACAAAATTTAGTCTTATTTTTATATTTTTATAAAGAAGTTGCTTTCATGACTTTATGATTAATAAATAACTTTATTAATTATTCTAAATTTATCATTTAAAAAATTAACGTATTTCGTACACACGTATTTTGTACACAAGTATCAATATATATTTTTTTTAATTTTTTACATAAAAACGATTTTTAAACTTATAACCATATAATCAAAGTAAAAACTCAGTAATCTCCAAATTTTATGAACACATTAAGGTAATTCAGATGTGCAGGAAAAAAAAATTGAAAAGGTAATGAAATCCTGTCCTAAACAAGTGAGGATAGGATGCAGCAGACAGCAGTAGGTGAGCTAGAACGGTTGGTATATCCATGTGACCTTCTGCCCCCAAAGTGGTTGGTCCGGTCGTGCATTATTCTTTTACATAATTTTGTAGAAAATCAAACAAAATCTTTTTATTCAAATTATTTGGCGATTTTATGTTACCACCCACTAATTAATTATTGCAGTCTTGCTTTATGAAGATGTCCTCCGTTAACCTAACATTATCAACGCTCAATAAAAATCTCTTAAAATATAAGATATGAAGAAATTCAATAATACAACACTGTTTTATTTTTATTTAATAGAGATATTTTTTTCAAATGATCTACATGAAACTATAAATTACTAAATCATTTGCTTGTTAACAGAAAATAATGTTATTAAGATTTATAAAATATACTTCATCTTATAAAAAGTAAGTATAACAATTAAGAACAAAATAAAAAAAGTAAACATGAAAATTTAAGTTTTAATGGTCTATATAAAAATGTTAGAATTAGAAGGACGGTTGCATATGAATAAAAAATTTAAAAAAAAGAAAATTAACAACAAATTTATTTGAATATGTTAACAAAGTAATAAATCTACGGTAAATTAAAAAAAACACTATGAACTTGTAAAAGATCATTCAAATTTATCTTATTAACAATCAATTTCAACTATTATTGTGATGAATAGTAATATCAGATAACATACGAACATGTTAAAATTTTAATTTAAGAGAAAAGTAAGAAATATAAAAAATAAGAGAAAATAAGAAGAAAGAAAACTAAAAGATGTTAATAAAATTGTCTCTTTTTTCTATTATAAGAACACTATTAAAATTAAAAAAAGAATTCCAAAGTATAAGAAAAAGTAAAAAACATTAATCTCTAAATAACGCACCAAAGGAAAACAAATTATGTTTACCTTTTGTTTGATTTATAAATTAATAGATAAAATTATTTATTTTAATGAATAATTATGTCAAATTTATGTCAAATAAGTTCATAACACATAATATTAGTGAAGGATAGTAGGGAAAGAAATGAAAAACAATTTATAGTAGTTTGACTAAATAACTTTTAGTTTATATTTGCCTCCGAAAGTTATTTGAGAATTCAATATTTTTTCCTTAAATTGTAAAGATTCTTACAAATGTTTTACTATCACTAGTTTAAAGAAACCCTTTAAAAATCTTACAAAATGTCGATAAGAACCCTTACAAAATTTATTTCAAGTAATTTCTCTAATTATAACAATTGCATAACTATACAAATAAAAAAATATTTCTCTTGCACACAACAAAGGCTCAATATGTACTATTTCATAAGAAGTACTTTTGATATATTATAGAGCTCAAAAAGTCTTACGAAAGTAGATTATATATATATATATATATATCAAAAGTACTTCTCATAACTCATTTGGCATAAATTTATAGCTAAAACTAACTTAATTGGTCATTAGATAAATAAAGAAATTGTGTGGTGCCTCAATACCCCCTAGGAGGATAAGGGAATGCCACACCGGAGTTACAAACCGAAACAAATATTGCAATACAGAAGCATTTCAAAACATACCATACATTCATTATATGCATTTCCAGCAACTGAAACAAATATACATTACATATCATAAGTTTAGAAACCAACCTGTATTATGGTTATTACAAACCTTCATACAAATTTAAATACAAGCTAAAAATCAAAACTCAAAATAAATTTTGACAAGCAATACTCAATCTCCTGTGGCCATTGCAGTTAACTTATTCCAATCCTTATGTCCTTCTCTCTGAACCTACATGGGCCAAATCCATCGTACTAAGCATATAGCTTAGTGAGTAATAACTAAACTATTTGTCATGAACAGATACTGAATCATATTATACAAAAGCATCTCAACATACTGAAATTTAGAACAGAATAAGATTTATTAATGAAAACACTTCACATGCTAAAGTCAGACATTTCAATAGCAGAACATAACATACAGAATACATAACAAATTTTCAGAATAGGGTGTTAAGCCATCAAATGAAAAATATGGTTTGTTTCTTATCAAAGCTTATTAAAGATCAAAGTATAAAATGAGTTAGACTGTAAATCCATGAACAAAAGTGGGTATCGAGACTTATACAGAGGAAGACTGAAGTCTCGACACCGAAGTGTCACAAAGGGAGGCCGAAGTCTTGACACTGAAGTGTCACAGAGGGAGACCAAAGTCTCGACATCGAAGTATCACAGAAGTAACTGTAGACCTTTCTAGGCATGTCTATTTACTCACAACTAGGACTTGACAGTTACAAAACCAAACCAGTTCATTTCATGTGCATAATAATTAGTCAATCATATTTACATGCATCAAACATTTCAAACATTCATTGTCTCGAGGTTTAGAACACAATCAGCACAAAACACCATTCAATTCAGTAATAAATAGAACAAAATAACATGTAAGCATCCTAAAGATTATTGACAGTCACTCCCTCTTGATTAATGTCTTGAAGTTCCGGTGATATCTGGAAATGACTGCTTTACTTGCTCTTTTATATACAATCAAACACCATTTCATATTACCAAATTGTTCATGTAACTGAATAAGGACATTTAAGAATGTATCATGCAACATGCATGTTCAATGACATATTCCTGAGTATATCTCCTTACTAAACTGATGTAAACATCAATTGTATTCCAAAAATTCAAGAATTCATACACTTATTCACTATTCCAGATTTTTCCTCAAAACAAACATTCAGGTCGACTTTGGATGATCATTTAGATCAATCAAATGGAATATTTAAGCAACACTTCCTTCTAAAAAATTGTCCCCCTTTGTTAGGCTTCCAATGATTCCAAGATCATATAATTTGGTTCAATATACTGAAAGTTATACTCAAAAGACTTCATATTGTTCTGAAACTATAATAAAATTCTTAACTCAAATCCAAAACAGATTTTGAAATTCTTAACACTAGAATTACAGTTTGATCTCTCAAGAAAATTGTAGCCTTATGTCTCTAGTTTAATCAGAATTAATAATTAACTTATCTGGAAATCTACAGATCAAGATATAAGCAAAATATCGAAGTATGTTTAGTAAAATCATCTCAGTTATCATACTTCAGTACAGTCACAATTTCATTTTAAATTCTTCAATCAATCCATTTCAGATGGTCCTAATTTTTTGTAGAGATAAATATCAATATCTTATGAGTCTATTGGTTTAATTCTCATGTCAATTGGATGTCTGGAGAAGACTTTATATAAAAAAGATCAAAGTATGTTCAGAAAATAATTCTCCTTCAAAAAGTATGGAAGTTGCGATCATGCGCTTGCACGACCACGACATTCCAAACAGAGTAGCGATGTCACGCCATCCCCCTCAGCAAAGTTGTGATCGTGCAGAAGCACGATCACGACATCGTCCTTCTTCATCAAAAATTTGCTTCTTCTTTCCATCTTAATCCATCCTTAATTCATAATCTCTTCATTTTACACCCATGCAACTTATCTTATGCTAAAACAACTCAAAATCCAAAATCAAAAATTCAAACTTCAAAAACCGAAATCATACACGTATTTTATCATCTTTAACTCTCTCTCTCTACTGTTAAAGTTGTAACAATTTCAGTCCATAAACAAAAAGAAAACCTATAGCCATACAGTTCTACTCCTATTTTAGTCCATCTTACTCTTATACAACCCAAAACTTAAGATTCATCACAATCACCAAAATCCAAAACTCACATACGGTTCTTTTTCTGCATAAATACTGTACTTCGTGTTTTTATAAATGTCTTCAAATTCACCAAATCTTACTTAACACATTCATAACATCACTGAAGCTATCCTTCTCACCCACCTCATTTTCTGCTTTGGTCTACTTCACTAAGTTTCTCTTTAAAATACATGAAAATCGATATTTCACTTCTTGCACATTCCACTGTACATTATTATTAACTCATCTTTTTCATCACTATCACCGAATTTGCTTCATTCACAACTCATGCATCTATTCATTTCCAACATGTAAAACATCATCAAACTCATTCACAGAACTCAGAAACTTAAACTTCACTTACCTTGTATTCAGAAAATCATCAGCAGTGACAGTGAAGGTCAAAACTCGGTGATGACAAAGCAAAGCCGAAGAGAAATAAGGAGCTATAGAATTTTTCCTTACACTACCGTGATATCGTGTTTTAAAAACTCATTGACACATGGCTCCAATATATGTGAGCCATTTGTCATCCACATAGAAGTGCTACATGGCAAAATACCATTGATCTATTTTTTATAATTCAAAATCCAAATACTCCAAAATTTCAGAAATTTCTCAAAATTTACCAAAAATTCAAAAATAATAATAATATGCTCCAAATAATTTTTCGTCACTAATAAATCACAATTCTCATCTTAATCAAAATTTTAAAACCAATTATAGCCGAAAATGTCACTGAATGCATGTACAAATATTTTGTTTGTATAAAAAATACATATGCACATATAAGTGAGTACTCAAATATGCAAAGCATATAATGCATTGCAAATTTCTTAATATTCTAACCCCTAATATGGAGTATTACAATTCTTCCCTCCTTAAGAAATTTTGTCATCAAAAATTTTACCTGATCCGAATAGTTGCAGATACTGAGCTTTCATGGGTTCTTCTAGTTTCCAAATTGCTTCCTCAAGTCCATGGTGTTGCTAGAGTACTTTTACCAAAGAGATTTGCTTATTCCTAAGTTGCCTGACTTCTCGGGCTAATATAGAAACTGGCCTTTCTTGATAAGACAAATCTGATTGTATTTGAATTTCTTACATAGGAATCTTATGTGTCACATCAGATTGATATCTTCTTAACATAAAAACATGAAACACATCATGTAGCTTGGCCAATTCTTCAGGAAGAGCCAACTGATAAGCAATTGCTCCGACTCTTTTGAGAACTTCATAAAGATCAATGTATCACGGACTAAGTTTACCCTTCTTACCAAATCAAAGTATCTACTTCCACGATACCACTTTCAAGAATACCTTATCATCTACTTGATACTCAATATCTCTCCTTTTTATATCAGCATAAGACTTCTGTGTATCACTGGTAGCTTTCAATCATTGTTGAATAATCTGAATCTTTTCTTCAGTATCTTTCACAATATCATACCCAATAATCTTATTTTCACTCAACTCAGTCCAACATATAGGAGTTCTAAACTTCCTACCATACAATGCTTCATAAGGCACTATGCCGATACTTGTCTGATAACTATTGTTGTAAACAAACCCCATCAAAGTCAGATAATTATCCCAACTCCCTTAAAACTCTAACATAAAATCCCGCAACATATCTTCCAATATCTGTATAACTTATTCAGATTGTACATTTGTTTAGGGATGGAAAGTAGTACTAAACTTAAAATCTCAAAGTAAATCGAGGATCACGATCATAAATAATAGACAACGATACTCCATGCAATCTCATTGTCTCATTCACATATAAATCCGTAAGCCTATCCAAAGAATAGTTAGGTTGAAGAGGCAAAAAGTGAACAGATTTGGTAAACTTATCCACAATCACCTATATAGCATCATGCTTCCTTTGAGTGAGAGGAAGTCTAGTGACAAAGTCCATGGTAATGTTATCCCATTTCTATTGAGAAACATAAATAGGATGTAACAAACTAGATGGGACCTAGTGCTCAACTTTAACCTACTGGCATGTCAGACATTTAGCTATATAATCCACAACATCCTATGTCATACTTGACCACCAGTAATACTACTTCAGATCTTGATACATTTTGTTTCTCCCAGGATGCATAGTAAAGACTATGTTATGAGCCTCAAACAACAAATTTCTCTTTAGTTCATCATTAACTGGCATACATAATCGATCCTTATAATACAATTCACCATATCTTTTCACAGAAAAATCAGGTTGCTTATCATCCTGAGTAGCCAAGATAAGTTGTTGTAACTTATCATCAGCTCTTTGAGCATCATAAATCTTTTGTCTCAAGGTAGGCCTTGCTTTTAACTAAGCTATTAAAGCTCCATAATATATAAATTCCCATTCACTCTACTTCATTGATAATGCTTAAATGGTCCTTTGACTCAAAGCATCAGCCACAATATTAGCCTTACCTGAATGGTAGTCCACAATAGAATCATAATCTTTAAACAGCTCCAATCAATGTCGTTGTCTCAAATTTAGTTCTTTCTGGGTAAGCAGATACTTCAGACTCTTATGATTCGTGAAAATTCTACACATTTCACCATACAAGTAATGCCACCAAAATTTTAAGGCAAACACTACTGCTGCAAGCTCCAGATCATGTGTAAGGTAATTTTGTTCATGATACCTTAGTTGCCTAGAGGCATAAGCAACTATCTTTCCTTCCTACATCAAAACATAACCCAAACCATTTCTAGATGTATCGCTAAATAAAACATACTCCTTACTAGAAATAGGTTGAACTAATACAAGAGCTTCAGTAGGCATACTTTTCAATTGATCAAAATTACTTTGACATCTATTAGACCATTCATACTTCACTCCTTTCTGTAATAGTTTAGTTAAAGGGGATGGTATCATTGAGAATCCCTTCACAAATTGACGATAGTAACCAACCAATCCTAGAAAACTTCTTTCTTCTGTCACATTCCGTGGTGGCCTCTAGTTAACAATTGCTTCTATCTTACTAGGATCAACTCTAATCCCTTGATAAGAGATAACATGTAAAAGATATGTCTTGAAGTTAGAAATCACACCTACTCAACTTAGCATACAACTATTTTTTCCGCAGGGTTTGTAACACAATTCAGAGATGTTCACTATGGTCATGTTCATTCTTTGAATAAACTAGGGTATCATCTATAAATATCACCACAAACTGGTCCAAATAAGGCCTGAACACTCTATTCATTAGATTCATAAATGCTGCTAGACCATTAGTTAACCCGAATGACATTACTAGGAATTCATAATGTCTATAATGGGTCCTAAATGCAGTATTCGATACATCCACATACTTTACCCAATGCTAATAATACCTCGATTGCAGAACTATCTTTGAAAACACTCCTACATCTTTCAATTGATCAAATAAGTCTTCAATTCTTGGCAATGGATACTTGTTCTTCACTTTGATTCTATTCAATTGCCTGTAATCGATGTACATTTACAATGTATCATTTTTCTTTTTAACAAATAACACTGGTGCTCCCCACGGTGACACATTGGGTCTAATAAACCCTTTATCTAGAAGCTCTTGTAATTGCACCTTCAAATCCTTTAATTCAATAGGAGCCATATTGTATGGTGCTTTGGATATAGGAGCAGTGCCAGGCATCACTTCAATAGATAACTCCACATCCCTTTCAGGAGGGAGTTCAGGCAATTCCTCCGAAAACACATATGGAAATTCATTCACTACCATAATATCTAGTAATTTACCACCCTCCATTTTATAATCAAACACAAAAGCTAGATATGTTTCACATCCCTTCTTGAGAAGCTTTCAGGCTTGTATAGCAGACATCACATTAGTTAAAGAACTAGTGCAGACGCCATGTAATATTATTATAGATTGATAGGGCTTCCTAAGCATAACTATCTTAGCATTACATTCAGTTTGCCTAATGCTTGGATAACCAATCCATACCTAGAATCAGATCAAATTCATAAAAAGGCAATCTAATCATATCTGCTACATATTCATTTCATTGTATCATAATAAGGCAATTCCTAAACACTTGATTAACTAACACACTACTACCCAGAGGATTACTTACATGAATGTCATATTCTAGTTGATCTATAGACATCTTTATATCAAACATTTCTCCAGCACAGATATATGAATATGTAGATTCAAGATCAATCAATGCATGCATTTCAGAATCAAAGAGAGAAATTGTTGGGCCCCGAAATTTTTTTTTATTTATTTATGAATTTATTTAATTGCTTGCTTACTTTAATTATTTTTATTTTGCTTTAATTGATTTAATTATGTGTGTATATAGATATATTTATGTTGGGCTTGGGAATTAGAAGTTAGAATTAAAATGAAGGCTTGGGCTTAAAGTTAGAAGAATGGGCTTTGAGTTTAAGTGGTTAGTGTAGTGGGCTTGTAGTTATAAGAGAGGAGAGCCCAAAGAAAGGGAGGAGAGCTTTGGGAGAGCTCAAAACTATGTAGTTTTGGTGTAGGCTTTTAAATGGAGATGTAAAGGAATTAAAAGTTAAAGAGTTAAAGAAGGAAAGGAGGAGTAAGAGTCGTAGGTCACCAAAGGAGAAGAGAGAAAACGTGAGCTAAGGGAGAAAGGAAGGGAGAAAATCGTGGGAGGCTTGTGGAGAAGAAGAAAGAAGGAGAAAAAGAAGAGAAATCAAGAGCTTAAGGTAAGTATCTATCTTCCTTTGAGTTAGATTCAAGAAATGGGATGAAATGAAGGTTAGGGTTTGTGTAAAGTTTGAAGGGAGAGGTGAGATCTATGGGTTTTTGTGTTTTCCTAAGCTAGGGTTTAGTTATTTTAGCTTAAATGGGCTATGGGTAGGTTAGGTTTAAGACTTCGTTATCGATTTATCGATTCTTGAATGTTTCGACTTTTCCAATGAGTTTCGGAATGTGTTTTATTGAAGGGAACCAAGGAAACCTCACTCAAGAGAGAGAGGAAGAGCAGTCGTGAATCCGGATTTCCGACGATAGGTGGGTAACATCTTTATAGTTATTGTGTAATGGGCAAAGCCCTATGTGTGCTATCTTTGTTATACTATGTGCATATTGAAAATGAAATTTTGTGTTTTGAGAGGAAAGAATGGAACTTTGATGATTTGAAAGAGTGCGATAAGCATAAAATGTGAATCTTGTGTTTTGATATGTGAGCATATTGATTGTGTTTGGGCGAGAGAGAACCCCTTTGTGAAGT
>JANITW010000236.1:77295660-77308153 GCA_027564335.1 Erythroxylum williamsii | reverse complement strand
TTTATCACAATTCAACCCCCCTTCTTGTGTATCTTGATCATATTATTGTTCAATATATTAACGTGTGATTCACTTCAATCACCTATCATTCTTTTGTTGTCACGGTGGTTTTTCTTTAATTGAGCTTGTTGATGTATGTTTTAGTCTCGTATGTTTTAAGTAGTCTCCTCTTATAAAATGAAATGAATTTACAAAAAAAAAAAAGATTTTCCTCTAATATATGGAAAGATAAAACAATGTTTATAATTAATTTTGTTTTATCAGTAATACAAGTTATATTGATCATATATTTTTAATCAAATTCTTTTATTAATGTCGAAAGTTCTAAATTACATTTTATTATCATGATTAAATAAAAAGAAGTAAATTCTTGTTAATTTTTTAATATTTATTGGGCTTATTGCAAAATTGAAATTTAATATTTTAGTTTTTATTCATCTTATCACATAAACATATTCATATTGAGATTTCAAACAAGAGAAAGATAATAGCATATTATCTTTAAATATTTGGATTGGATGATTATGTAAACACTTTTTTTAAGTAACAAATAAAACATTTAAAAAAGTTATTATGGTAAATTATACATTATAATCCTAAAGTTCACCAAAATTATCAAATTTTTATGCATTTATTCATATTCATCTAACTTTGGAAAAAATTTTAATTTTTAAAATTGTCAATTGTTTTAATTGTAAATGTTAAATGGAGATAAAAACAATATATTTTTTTTGTTTTCTATGAAACCCAATCTTTTAACTAAAACTTTAGGGTTCAACTCGATACATGTTTGATTTAAACTAGATTTTATATATAAATAAGCAATTTTAAATCTTATTTTCAAACTGATCTTATAAATTAATAAAGACGCTTAATACTATAATATTAATGAATCACCGTAATATAAACTCGTTAGGAGACCATATCATGTATTTAGTTTTAAAGTCATTTACATATCCGCTATGTGCTTATGCATAATGTAATATAAATTAATTTTTACTATATATTGGAACTTTAAAATGATTTTATTTAAGTAAACTTAAATCATTAAGTTTAGAAATATTAAAAATCCAAAATTTGAAGAAGGAATAAAATATAACAAAGTTAATTTAACTCAATTTATCGATAATATTTTTTTTGATTGGAAAAAAAATTACCATCAAAACTTTGGCAGTAACACGATTCCCAAAGCTTCTATTTTTAGTTTAATTATAGAGTTCATCTTAAGATGTTGGAAGTAACATGGTGCCCAAAGCTTCTATTTTTAGTTTAATTATAGAGTTCATCTTAAGACGTTGACCCCATATCTAGTCACTCAGATTAACCCGGCCCTCCAGCTTAAGTTTCACATCGCATCCTATTTCCCATGCCATGATCTGATCTCTAAATTCTAATTGCTTAATTTTTTTTATTAAAAAGAAATGAGCAATCCAAATTACATAATTAAGCGGAAGAAACAAGTTTCTGAAAGATTTTTTAAAAGAATCAAGTGATATCTTATAAGTGTGGAATCAAAATAAGCAACTCCATCAAATTTCTGAAAATTTTTTTAAAAGAATCAAGTGATACCTTATATGTGTGGAATCAAAATAAGTAACTACATCGACCAGCTTACACATCAAAGGGCGTAACAACAGCCCACCATTTCTAGTTCTGTAACAACATTTTGGTTAAGAAATGGAAAATTTGGTAAGTAGGTGAAGAAATCCTTTACTTTTTAAAACTTTTACATTTTTTTAAATAAAAAAAGCTAACGTTTTTCAAACAAGAACACAATTTTTCAGTTTTCCCTCACTTCTCCCTCTGTTCACAGATCTCACCTTTTACAAAACTCACATGGTGGCCTCTTCACAAGTAAGAGAAGACATTCAACCGGCGAGACAAGAAAACTTCACACTATCCGCTACTTAGCTCCCACTTTGCATTCTCTACGCTGAAAGAATAACTCTCTCTGCAGCTACATTCTCTGCTTCACTCACCTTTTGAGTTCTCTCTTAGAACCCTTTCGATTTTTTCTGTAAAAATCGCATCTTTCTCTTGCCAAAGTGGTTAACAATGAGCACATCGGCCCCTAAATCCTCTAAATCTGCTAAACCCACGAATCAAACACAATCTAACTCAAGATCTTCCTCGCTATCTACCCACCTAGCCATGGTGGAGCTCAAGCAACGAATTTTAACTTCTTTGTCCAAGCTCGCGGATCGTGACACCCACCAGATCGCTCTTGAGGACCTTCATTCTATCATTCAATCAATCTCTCCTGAAGCACTCCCAATGCTCCTTAACTCGCTGTACGACTCACTGTCCGACTCTTCGAATGCCAAGCCTTCGGTCAAGAAGGAATCTTTGAACTTGCTCTCTCTTGTTTGCCAATCACATCGCGATTTGACACTACCCCATCTGACAAAAATCATTGCCCACATTGTCAAGAGGCTTAAAGATTCGGATTCAAGTGTTAGAGATGCGTGTAGAGACGCTATTGGGGTATTGTCTGGTTTATATCTGAAGGGTGGTGGAGGTGGACAGAGTGGTGGGGATGTTAATGGAGGAGGTCCTATGGTAGGATTGTTTGTCAGACCGTTGTTTGAGGCAATGGGAGAGCAGAACAAGGTTGTTCAATCAGGTGCTGCGATATGTATGGCTAAAATGGTTGAGAACGCAGCTACAGAGGGTTATAAGGATGGTGGTGGCAATGCTAATTCCTCAATCCTGGCCTTTCAGAAGTTGTGTCCAAGGATCTGTAAGTTGCTGAATGGTCAGAATTTCCAGGCTAAAGCCGCTTTGTTGGGTGTGGTGGCAAGCTTATCTCAGGTATGAGTATTCTAGTAGATGCATTTGAATCATTTGAAAAAATTGCGCAGATCAATAAGTAATCCTTTTCTTATTCAAGCCAGTTGACATTATATGCAGTTGCTATCTAATATGTGAAAGCTGAAATATTGTTGCATTTGATGGTAATATATAGAGATGTTTAAGTTAGCTGCAAAGAGTTCGTAGGTGGACATGGAGAGTTCAATTCTTAATACAGGTTTAGATAAATTAGAATCAAGGTTTATGTCTTTTGGGGTTAGCAGTTATTTGTTAGATGTCGATTTATGGCCAGTCCAGTACTGGGTGTTATTCTGCTTGGTATTGTTGTATGGTGTCTATATTGGCTTGGCAACCATAAGGCACTTTTGATATTTTTATTTGGTTAAAATGAATTTAGGATGAAAAATAAATCATCATCCACAAATTTGGGTGTTTATTACACTTGATGGTGCAGGAAATGATTTTTCTATATCTTTACTATGTTTTTTCTTTCAAATATAGGCAATAGATATTGGAGGACAAGAGAAGATTTGGCAATGTAGCTAAATTTACCATTTTATTGTTGGTTACTCCAAATTTTGTCCTAAGTTGGACACCAATTCAGCTTTTGGGAAGGGTTAGAATTGAATTTCTTATCATCATTCTGAGACTCCTTTCCAGTGCAACCTTTCTCATTCTGTCATGCAACATGAACAGAAGGCTATTCAAATATCCAAATTCTTTGAATTTCTCTAATAAAACCTTGAATTAATCTTCCCCTGGATCTTTTTCTCACTCCAGTTATCACAAAATTTAACCTGTTGTTCCCTTTTTCCCTTATGCAATTCAGACACTATAAGGAGACATTCATCCTGATTCATGAAACATTCAAACCTCTTAAATGAAACATCAAATGCATCCTCCTCTGGATCTTCTTCTTTCTCTACACAGATTGCCAATGCTGCAATGAAGCAGCATATTCTTCTTTCCCTTTCTAAACTTGCTGACCGTGACACTTACCAAATCGCCTTCAAAGATCTCTGTTTGATTACTCAATCCGTACCCACAGAAGCCCTCCCCATATTATTGAATTCCCTGTACAGTTCCTGCTCTGATCCTGCCAACAAGCCTGTGGTTAAAAAGGAATCTCTACACTTACTATCTCTTTGTTGTCATGTTCGCCATGATTTAAAATTGAAGAATTTATCGAAAATCATATCCAATATTGTTAAGAGATTAATGGATTCAGACCCAAGCATTAGAAATGTCTGCTGTCAGGCAATTGGGGATTTATCAAGATTATATTTAAAGAGAGGAGCAGAAAGTAGAGTGCAGTTGTTTGTAGGGCCAATTTTGAAGGCAATGCAGGAGCAGAACAGTGTTGTTCAATTGGGTGCAGCAATGTGTATGGCAAAAATGGTGGAGAATGCAGCCTCAAATGTCACAACAATCAAGCTATTCCAGAAACTGTGTCCTAGGATTTGTAAGTTGTTTAATAGTCAAACTTTCCGGGCCAAGGCTGCATTATTGGGTGTTGTTTCTAGCCTCTCGCAGGTTGGGTAAAATGTTTCTATGATATTTGTTCTGTAGATGCTTGTAGTATTATTTTTTCTGAGAGATGATTCTTGATTGTTTTGAATTGCATCGCATGGTTATCCAGTCCTATGTAAAGGGATTCATTATGATGGGATTCCAATGTCACTGTTACAGGTGGGAGCAGTTGCACCACAGAATTTGGAACCTTTGCTTCAAAGTATTCATGAATGTCTTGGGAGTACAGATTGGGCAACACGTAAAGCTGCAGCTGATTCTTTGTGTGCTCTTGGACTGCATTCAAGCAAATTGATTGCAGAAGGGCCTGCAAATTCTACACTTACAGTGCTTGAGGGTTGCCGTTTTGACAAGGTAGTTTCCTTAGATCTGTCCTTTTGTGTATTAGACCTTAAATTTGCAATTTTCTTGACACTGCTGATCATCCTTAATATTAGTTATTCAATTTCACAAAACATTGATAGTTCTTATTACGTAAGGTTTTACACTGAATTTCAAAATATGAGGTGCATAAGCCTTGTAAGCTCTCTTTCTATTGTCCTCTGAAAATTATCTTGGTTACTGTTTCATGTCAAGATTACCTTCATGTAAACACTTAAAACTGCAAGCGTGCATTCCAAATATGGTATTCCTTGCTAGCCTTGTTGAAGAAATTAGTCTTCTTAATATTGATGCCAGTCAGTATCTGCGCTTGATGCTTAACCATTTAAAATGTGGAAAAGCAGTTAATGGAAACTTTTCCTTTGTATCATTTCATATTTGTTTGTTGCATATGTTCATACTGGAGATTCTACGCAAAATGAGGCTGATGAGAAACTATAGGCAGTATATTTATGAATATATATTTTGGGAATTTGACAAATTAGGCATAGCCTTTGAACATAGCTTTTGCGGTACCTTATTTATTTTTCTTGTGAGCAGAAACCGATGACACTAAGATGCTTTCTGAAAGTGCAATATTCTTGAAATTTCTGCATCACAAACAAAAGGGATGATGACTTTTGTTGAAACAGCCTATGGTTAAGGAGGGCTATAGCTAGAAGAGTGTCAAATTGTTTATAGGTCCCTGTTTTGTTTGAAACACATGAGAATGGAGACGAGCTGTATAATTAACTATCCCAGGGAAAGAATAGCTCTGTACTCGGTGGAAGTTTGAGATATTATATGAATGATTGTTTCCCATGGCTATTGAGATCCTTACCCAGGAAGGATAAGAAATACTGGTGGGTATGGCAGTCTTCCTTGAATAACTGTAAATCCTTTATTATCTTTTAAAGTGATTGTGATATGATTAGCTAAAGTTGAAGAAAAGCTACCTATGTGAAGCAAAATTTCCCCTACCTTTGTTTGTTCTTTCACTGGTAGATTTGATAACAAAAGATTTCTCTGCTTTTGTTATCACCTCTATAAGTATGGTTCTTGAGAGGGAACTTTGCAGGCTTTGAGCCAAAGGTTCAGGCAAGTATTGGAATTGCCTGGTAAAAAGGTCTTGAATTAAAGACCAGCTTGTCTCAACAGATTTGTAGATTGTTTGTTGAATGTATGCATTATTCTCATGCTTTTTTAAAAATCATTTCTCTTATTCATGGTGTCAGAGATAAAGATAATATATTGCATTTTTCAAGGATGTAAGTATTCTTCCTTGATTGAGAAGTATCGTCCAAAAGATCATGGTAAAAGGAAGTTACTTTTTTGCACTAAGGTTGTATCAACTGGAAAAAATCACTCTTCAATTTCAGATAAAACCCGTAAGAGATAGCATGACAGAGGCATTGCAGCTATGGAAGAAAATTGCAGGGAAAGGAGATGGGGTTTCAGATGATCAGAAAGCTTCTTCTCAGGGTGAGGATTAAGTATTATTTTCATCTTGAAAGTGATCATTTTATTACTTATCCATGCTTTTCTGATCATTTTAATACAATGCTGCAGATGGTTACCGTCCTGAGCATTCAGAGTCATCAGACAAGAGCACACAAGGAGCAGAGGTATTAGCAAAGGATTTGTCCACTGGTTCCTCACCAACTAAGGATTCTATTCCAAAAAGCAAAGGTGGAAGCATTCCGGAGAAGGCAGTTGTAATATTGAAGAAGAAAGCACCAGCTCTGTCAGACAAGGAGTTAAACCCAGAATTCTTTCAGAAATTTGAAACAAGGAGTTCTGGTGATCTTCCTGTGGAAGTTGTTGTTCCTCGTAAATGTCTCAACTCTTCGAATGTAAATAATGAGGAAGAATCAGAACCAAATGATTCTGAATCTAGGAGGAGATCAAACCGATTTGGAAACATTCAGACAGATGATCTTCGTGGATCTTTCAACAAGTATCGAAACATTGAGAGAGGGGCTGCTGGGAAAGACTCTAGAACTAAAACATTTGAGGATGATGGGATTGACGTACATCACAGGGAATCATCTAATACAGGTTTTCCTAAATCTGATGGACAATCAGATGGACCTTTAATAAACAATAAGGGAAGTTGGTTGGCCATTCAAAGGCAACTGTTGCAATTGGAAAGACAACAAACTCATCTTATGAACATGTTGCAGGTAAGTATAAGGTTTGTCCTACAAATCATCCTAGTCCACACATTTCCTATTGTTTTATATAACTTGATGTTCAACATTGTAGGATTTCATGGGTGGGTCCCATGATAGCATGATAACTTTAGAGAACAGAGTCAGGGGTCTTGAGAGGGTTGTTGAAGATATGGCACGTGATTTGTCAATTTCATCTAGTAGGAGAGCCAATTTTGCTATGGGATTTGAGGGGTCTTCTAATCGACCTTTAGGGAAATATAATGGCTTCTCTGATTATCCCAATGCTAAGTATAATGCGCGTGCACCTTTTGGGGAGAGATTTACCCCATGTGATGTCACTGCTTCTGGCATCAGGAGGAGGGGCCCTCATTGGAGATCTGATACTTCTGATACTTGGGATTTCTCCACATATGGTACATCCAGAAATGGACAGGTTGGCTCGAGGAGAGGTCCAAATGGTGGTCCTATGGATGCTAGATCACCTAAAGCGGAGCATGATAGTGACCAGGTTGGCAGTAGGAGAGCTTGGGATAAAGGGGCTGGACCTCTTAGGCTTGGTGAAGGGCCTTCTGCTAGAAGCGTTTGGCAAGCATCGAAGGATGAAGCTACCTTGGAGGCTATTCGAGTAGCAGGGGATGACAGTGGATCAGTGAGGTCTGGAAGGGTGGCCATGCCTGAGTTGACTGCAGAAGCTATGGGAGATGACAGTATTGGGCAAGAGCGGGATCCTATTTGGACTTCCTGGAGTAATGCAATGGATGCCCTTAAAATGGGTGATGTGGATACAGCTTATGCTGAAGTTTTGTCTACGGGGGACGATCTCTTGCTTGTGAAGCTTCTGGATAGGTCAGGCCCAGTAATTGACCAACTTTCCAATGAGACAGCCTGTGAGGTGTTACCTGCTATTGGGCAATTTCTACTGGAACAGAACTTGCTTGACATCAGTTTGTCGTGGATTCAGCAGGTATACATTTGCCTCAAGTATCCAGGCTCTTGGATAAGTTTTTAAATCTTTTGTTAGTGATTCTTTAGTTTTGAGTTCAGTCCTCCCTTTTGTAAAAGATGACAAAGGGTACTACAAAGATAGCTTCTGACAGCCCTAAGTGTTACGGAGAGCATCCTTAAATGCCCTTAAGGAACTTCCATGAGTTGGCAATTATTGACTAAGATGTGAGATCTAGCATATAAAATCAATTTGTAATGGTGATTACATTATCAGATTCAGTTTCCTGATACATATACTGGTAACTCTAATTGCCATGTAGGCGTCGTCGTTTAATTGCCTGGGAAATTTATGGTCATTTTAGCTGCTGCAAGTAGCCATCAAATGAGAGAATTTTCTAAGTGTTTCTTTGTTTGCCTTGCTAACAGTTAGTAGAAGTAGTGATGGAGAATGGACCAGATGTTATGGGCATTACCATGGACTTGAAGAGGGATATTTTGCTGAACCTGCATGAAACTTCAACTTCAATGGACCTACCTGAGGACTGGGAGGGTGCCGCACCTGACCAACTTTTGTTGCAGTTGGCTTCGGCCTGGGGAATCGAATTACAACATTTTGAGAAGTAGTTACTGTTGAATGAGCTAATAGGTGCTGCATGGTGAGTGCTTTTGTTGGATGATTTGCTTGCTGTATACATAGCCTAATGTCTACAAGTCTACATGATAATTGTAAATGAAGAACAACATGCCAACTCCGGTTGATCATTGTGCATGTATACATTGGTGTATTCATTTCGCAGCCCTATTCTGCCCCTTTAACAAGGGCAAAATTTAAGGGATGCTGGTTACTTTTAAAGGTGTATCGTTTCCTGTAAAATTGTTTGAAGTATTTTTCAGTGGAAGGTGATTGATTAAAAATTTGCCATCAATATGTTGCAAGTTGATACAAATTCATATTCAAAGACATTGACAATGTAGACCTGAGTACTCTTAATTGCCTTATTGGCAATCTTAAGATAAATATGTTTTTTAAAAATCATTTAATGTGTTCTGACTTCTGAATCCAATTTATTACATATTTTAGAATGTTGAATATTAGAAGGCTCGAAAAAGTTTCCTGTCAATTTCACATGACCTGACATATATAATTGTAGGAAAATTGCCTTTATCAATATATAGCTTCTACACATCCATTGTGGATTTATTTAGATAAAGTAAAAATCATCTTTGGAAAGTTGAAACGGACAATGAAAATGGACAAGCAATTTAGAAATTTTAATTGGCAAGCTTTCCATGAAACGAGGATGAACTATTTTTAGAATGCTGTCATACACCGTTATCTTGGACAATCTCCTCATCACGTTCACCGGATCGGACCAAATGATAATTCCGTGCTCAAGGTTTGAGAAAACTCGATCAAACTTCCATTTGTGGAATTCGTAATACGCTACCTATTTGTCATTTAGGATAATAGATCAGATTGAACGACATCAAGCTGTGAAAGGGCCTGGACATGCAGTCGCCCTTGAAACCTCAGCTGAGTCGGTGGGCCCTTCCAAGATCAGTTGGTCGTTAAATATCTTCAAAGTTCCTGTGTTCTAGTTTCATAACATGATATGCTTGTTGATGCTTGCACGAACTTTCTGAATTGCGTATGTTAGAATATTGTGATTCAGTTTGAGGGTTACAATATGCAAACCTGCAATCTACGTGGGATATAACTCTGGTAGAAGCATTCAGGGCTAAAATGAGATAGTGAGAAGAGAACCATATTTTCTTAAGAATCTATGAGATAGTGAAAGTACAAAGAGAATCATATGTCTTTGACAAAAAGGTGTATAAATGATTGAAGGACTGTAAAAGACTCTCTCCAGCTGAGCAACCGGATGAGAGATCGTACACAATTAGCCAAATGAAGACAAATTCCAACTGTGTTTAAGACGGGTTTCCTTAGCCATAATTAGTTCTCTAATCCGATTGTAAATGGATCTAAGGAAGAATGGAGACTTCATTTCCTTAAGTTGAAAGACTAATTTCTTTTCCTCCATATCCCTTAAATGTAACGACTCGATCCTAATTTAAGGATGATCAAATTCTTAGAAGCGGTGTGATGAAAGCATGAAGTAACTAGAGACGATTTAGATTATACCCATCATCAAATTAGAAGCTGATCCTTTCTCCATTTTCAATATGATATTCTATTCACTTGTCCAAGATTACTCTTAAAATTTTCAAAATCTAAGAAATATCAAAGTTGCACTTTATAGCTCAAAAGTTAAGAGAGTCTAACCACAGAGTGGGACAGTTGGTTCAAGAATTTAAGGCTGCTCTATACCTAAAGTTAAGGATTGAACCTCTGACCTTTGGTTAAGGGTGGATGAGTCCCTTGCCACTCAACCATACCCCTTTGGTTATTACCTTTTAATTACTCTTTATTCATCCATTTAACTCATAAGGACTCGTGATTATTATGAAGTCTCTACATTCTCTTAGCCTAAAGAACCATGTTAAATGAATCTTATAAATTCGATACTAGGCCTAATGTTTTTTTGTTTTTGTTTTTGGCAAACAAAGCTCCTTTCAGCCAACCTTGGCTATGCCCTTATTGAGTGATCCATTAGTCTAAAGAAAATTCTTAGGCAACCTTTCAATAGCCTTAATAAGGTTCTAAGAGAAGAAGATATGTGAATAGCAATAAGTATGCATCTTGTTCAGTTGGGACATAGTAAGCTGACCCATAACTGTGTCAGAGAGTACTTTATGTTTTTTGATTACCAATTCTTCTAAAAATTGAATCAAACAATAGTGCGCAATCTTTACAAGTCTTGAAGTAATGATAGGTATGCTCAGATATTTAAAAGGAACTTTTTGCAATTAAAGTCCTATAAAGCTGGAGAGTCCAAGTGCTAATTTACTTAAGCACAATTTTATATAGAGGTGACTTTGGGGGTGTTGACTTTGAGGCTTAAAAGTAATGAAAATTGATTGAGGGAGTACATAAGAGTATCAACTACAAGTTTATCAATTTCATCAAGCAAGATCAAGTCATCTGCAAAAGATAAAGTAAAGAGCTTAATATAGTTGCATTCATGGTGATATTTGAAAGGCATACCTCACAAAATATTATAAGAGATGAGCTTTCTGAATACCTTAACATAAATTGTAAAGATGAAGGGGAAATGAAAGTCACCTTGTCTAATTCCTTTAGCTCCTTTAAACAAAGCAATAAGCTTGCTATTGACAAGAATGCTATAAAAGGGAGTGACAATGAATTGATTTGTCCATTACATGTAGATATAGGAGAAAGCAAAAGTATGCAACACATTGAAGATAAAATTTCAGATGATTGTATCAATTGCTATATAAAATTAAATCTTAAAGGGTCAACTTTTGATTATTTTTTGTAATGATAAGATCTAAGTATCACCTAATCTATCAAAATTTCATCACCAATATTTATACTAGGTATACAAGCACTTTGTGAAGGGTTTATTAAATCACACATCATTGATTTCAATTTTAAGCCTAAAATTTTTAAGATGATCTTATAAACAATGTTACAATAGGCTATAGACTTGTAGTCTTAAAAGGAAGTGGGACCAAGAATTTTCGGAACCAGATAAATGAATTTCTTGTTTAATTCCTTGAGCATGATCCCTATACTAAAGAATTACTTAACAATACTGATGACATTATTACTGAACATACTCCTATAATTGTAAAAGAATGAGATATTTAAACCATCAAAACTTGGAGCCTTATTGGGATGCATACTGAAAAGGGCCTTTTTAATCTCCAAGGAAGTGACTGCTGAGTTGAGTAAATTGAATTAGTTTTGAGTTAGACAATGGTAAATAAAAGGATTTAGTTCTTGTATCAAAATAGAGGAAATAACATATGCTCCTAAAGAGTCTTTTTAAAAGAGCTATAGGTAAGTTCTTTTAGCTTATCTTGGTCCCAACAAGAAACTCTATTCATATCTGCAATGCCACGAATCTTATTAGAGTTCCTTCTTGCTTGAATATCTTTAAATCTATAAGTTAACTCAATATCCCCCTCTTTTAGCCAAAAAACTCTACTCTTTTGTTTCACTATAGAATTATTAATATTCAGAGCAAACAAGTATTTACTAAAGGAATATTTCTTATTATGTTTCAAGGAAGAGTCATAAGGTTTGGCATATAGCTTCCCCTAAGTTGAGTAGAGATACTTCCTAGCAATAGCTACAATTACTATGAAGTAGTTTAAGCTCATCACAGATTACCTGAAGATTCCTCATAAGTTTGTGTGGTTTATAATCTTTAAAATGTATAAAGAGCCTTTTCACTGTAACCTCCTCATAAACCTCAAGTTTGTTAAGAAATTGAAGAATTTGAAAGGGATTTTCAATCTTTTAATGGAGTTAAAATATGGAATTCAGAGGGATAATGATCCTACAAAAAAGGAGCATTGAAGAATCCAGAGTTATTAGAAAAAATAAACATCTAAGAGGAGTTGATTAATCATAAGCTTTTTCTTGATGAGCTATTTTTCTTCTTATTTATTAAATCAGGTGAAGGAGTTACCTTTGAAGTGTAGATCAATAATATTATTAATACCTGAACACTTTCTAAAATCATCATCAAGTTGTCTAGATAAAAGCTTGAATTAGTTGCTTCTTTGTGAAATAAGATACA
>JANITW010000236.1:77257643-77268401 GCA_027564335.1 Erythroxylum williamsii | reverse complement strand
TAATTAAAAATTATAAACATGGTATATAAAAATAAAAAATCATTAAATTTGATAATGTACAAGTTGTTAATTAAAATTTCAAAAATACTTATGTAAAAAAATACAAATATTAATGACTAATACTCATTTTTGTTTTCACTACTTATATAATTCGGACCAACTAAGACGATGAACAATTGGAGACAACGGACAATGAACAACAAATAACAAATAACGAAGATATAAATAACATAATGATAACTCTTTAAAAGTTGACATAATAGTAAAGTTGATTGTATACGGCCTAAAATACAGTAAAGTATTAGGATATATTCTTCTCTAAAAAGAAAAGGTAAAGGCATAAGAAATTCTGAATAGATTTCTAGGAGTATACCACTTAGAACACGAGCATATCTATGCCCATGTCTTTATAAAGTAAAAGACCAAGGAGTAGACAGCTCAGAACATGGGTATGGAGGTGCTCATATTCAGCTCAAGAAAGAATCATATCCAAGACAAATTGTCTAATTAAAGGTCAATGGATACTGAAGAGAATCCAGAATTTTATTAGGGATATGGATAACTAGGTTATGGTGCAGAAACAAAACCCTACAGTACAATATAAATTTATATTGGGTTAGGTTTTTATATATAATACGATGCAAACCTATTTGGTAATATAGTGAAAAATGCAACTATTCTGCTCTCGAGAACGTAAACACATTCTTATTATGTTTAATTTCTTTTACTTCCTCTTATGAAAGCTATTCCTGTGAACACAATTTAATTAACTTCAATAATGTGCTAGACCGATTATGAAATAAATCATTTACTCCAACAGACACTTTGGATCATTTCTAACGGGTATTGTCAATAAAGATCTACAATTAAGAAAGGAAAGAGTCGGGAAGAAAGTTAGATTTTTACTAGACAATTTAACCAAGTTATATTAAGTTTGACAAAGATTTTAGTAAGTTGAGATTATTTATCATCTCTTGATTGAAAAGATATGTTGTGATCGATGTTCCAAATAACAAACATGTGAAAGCTAGAGATTCAACTACGTACTTTCTAGCTTAATACAATGCACCGTAATGAAGAGAATCTTTAACAGACACATGGTCTTTCTCTCTATCATGTATAATGCTAAGCAGGGCCATTCTTACAATTTTATAGGCTCGGGGTGAAATTAAAAAAATTGGATCCAATAAATCGATAATATACTTAAGTTTATATATTTGTATTAAACATAAATTACTCAATTTATAAGTTTACATAATCAACTAAATATTAAATTATCATAACACTAGCAAATACATATAGGATCATGATTTATAAAAACACAATTTCTCTTTGCATTTTTAGATGCAAAATCATTAATAATATTATCAATTATCGAGATCAATATTGTCCAACATATCTTTCTCAATACATAACATAGCTAAATCATTCAACCTTTCTTGTGACATTGATGACCTCAAATAGGTTTTCAATAATTTTAACTTTGAAAAACTGCTCTCAGCTGATGTTACAGTCACAGATATAGTCAATAGAATTCGATAAGCAATTGAAACATTTTGATAACAATTTGCAGCTTGAACAAATTCTAATATTTCAACTGATGACATTAACTCATTCGGTAAAGTCATTTGTAATATTTCTAATTCAGAACAAAGGGTAAAAATATATTAAAAAATTAGAAATTTTACCTTTATATTATACTCAGAATTCAGAAGACAAAATCGTAAAATTTTTTGCTACTAATTTTTGAGTTTGAGTACTTTAAATACATATAATGATAGAAATAAAGAAATTAGAAAGTAAGAATACATCTAAATATTTTAAGACTATTTATAAACATGGATCACAAAGTTACCTTTACATTAAAAAAATTATAACATTAACTGTTTAACGTTAAAATCATAAGCCAACGTATATAAATTAACGTTAACTTATAACGTTACAATCATTAAAGCCAACATTCTAAGGAGTCTTGCGTGTTGCTGTTGGAGTCTTGGGAGGGAGGAGGTTGTTGCGTCACTTGCGTGTTGCTGTTGGAGTTGTGGAGAGGAGTCCGCTGCTTTTAGAAAAGCCTTTAAAGCCAGAGTTAAAACTTAAAAATCAGTGCATCACGTCTTCACTTCTTAGAGAGAAGGCTGTTGATGGGCCCCCCTCTCACAGTGGGCCCTAGGCAGGTGCCCTGCTGGCCCTTGCCTAGGGCCGGCACTGATGCTAAGAATATTATTTAGCTTTTTATATTCTAAACATATTTTACTATTAATGTGAAATATGGGTATATACAACATTAACGATCTTAATTACGACATCAAAAAATGCCTGGGCCCTGTCCCTCTTATCTGTTCTGTCAACATCCAATGCCTCTTACAAACACTTGCTAATTTATATTCGGGGGACTTCCTCTTAAAGATCAAACCAACAAGAAAAAAATTTCAATGTTGGTAGTATGCAACAAGCACTTTTTCTGAAGTTTATTTAGAGGCAAATGTGTAAGCTCCTCTCCAAAACATTGCCTATCCTAATAAATAGTCCGAAACAAGATTTTTTTTATCCAAATTGAACTCTTGTTTTTAGCTGATTTCAAGGAAATCTTGTCTTCTAGCTGAGCAACAATTATCTGTTGCTAGTCCATTTGGGGAAGATCAAATTAGAAAATAACTCCAAGTATTGGTTTAATATGAGTGGATGATTTTTCATGTTATGATATACGAAAGTGGGAATTCTGTAAATCTAATAGCTTGCTTTTACTTCCTTTTGAATATGGTGTGACATTTTAGTGGCATATGTAGTAGTGTATTTTGTAATTTAACGTTTACTAGTATCACTAAATAATTAGTGTATTTTAAAAGTAAACGATTAATGTTATTTATTGACTACAAATGTTTTAAAATATAATGAAGGATATTGTTTCATCAATCTCAGGAATAAAGAGTTGATGTAAAAGGCAAATGAGTGGTGAACGAATATTTTGTTGATGTAGAATGAGGAGTCCAGTAATAATTTCATAGATTATTGAAAATCTTAGTAGAAAATTTTATGACTACTTGCACCACAGGGTAAGATGTAGGGTTTATTAATTTTTATGAATTAATATTAAATTTTTATTGTACCAGGGGGTTATCGATTATCTCTTTGATATTATGAGAAGGAAAAAATTTAATTAATGTCTCAAAAATTGAGAACAAGAAGCTAAAGGAAGACATAAAGGCATTATCTTGTGAAAATTATGTGTTGAAAGGAAAATCAAGTAGAGTTTGTCAAGAAAAAATTTAAATAGAAAGGGCAAATAGCCAAAATGTAAAGGGAATTGTTCGAGTTGAAGGGATGTTGAAACTTATTGTTTTTAAGGAAGAAAAGTTGCAGAAATTAATAATTTCCTACAATTTGATACGTATAATTTGCATCTTATTATTGTTTATATTTATTGTAGAGTAAGAAATAAGTTAGCAAAATATTGGCTTGAGTTTGGAAGCTTGTTAGAAAGGATAGTAATTGGACTGGGTACATTGTCATCATTGAATCTTAACTTGTTTTAATTATCAACTAAATGTCTATATTTAACTACAAGTGCATGGCATTGATAAGATGTGATTAAATAATATTAGTTGGATTTATCTCTTTTATTTTGGGTTGGTTTTGGTGCTTAATTTGTAAAATTAATATTTGTTTTATTATAGAAGGTGACAAGTGGAGATTGGACTATATTTGACTCGGAATATCTAATTGGAGTATCATTTTCCAAAGATACAAATTTAAGAAAGATGGAGTAAATGGTGATAGGTTGCTAAAATTGATAAGACAAGATTATACCTGGAAGCAGACCCACTTTAAGAAGTTTACTCTAATTAGGAGACTTTAGTTACAATCCTATTATATGATTATGATTTGTTTCAATCATTATCTCTAGAATATTTATAGACTACAATATTGGAGAGGGAAGAACATGTTTATTCTCTATTTTCTTCTATCTTTTATTTTTGGTGAGGAAAATATAACCATTAGTGGCTCAATCTAAACTTTTTGATTCAAAGAGAACTAGAACTTTATTTATAAAGTTTAAGATTTACAAATACTTAATCAATTAATAATAAGTTTTGATTGAATACTAGTTTAAATAAATTAATTTAAACTATCCTAATAGGTTTTAGATTAAATGCTTCAGTGGTGAAATTTATTCTTTTAAGACTAATGATCAAAATTACAATTAGATGAAATATTTCCCTTGAATCAGAGTTAGGTATAGTCGAATTTCTTATTTTTATACTCAATTTATTTATTTAACTTCTTTTTAATTTTATTTTATTAGTTAATTAATCATACCCATATTCTATTTTGTCAATTAAAATTAAGAAATTAATATTTAGTTCTCTTAGGATTTGACCCGATTTATGACTACTATACTAGTTTAGTGAATTGTAAATTAATTTTAAGGTTTTTTTTTAAATTAAAATGGATTAAAAAGAATAAGAGTTTAGTACAACTATTATCCTACTAATAGGATCTGAAAACACAAACCAAACGACATCGTAGACTGCATAAACGTCATTATGTACTATCCACCCTCTAATGTATTCTCAGAGCTTCCAAAACGAGTTAAGTAAAAGACCCCCTTTCCAATGTTTCTCTAAAAGCTTCCTAATTAGGGTTACAATGTCTCCGTCGTTAGCATCTCCAGGTGGCTATGGAGGTAAGATCTTTCAGGTTTGATCCTCATAACTTCTTCTTCTCTTTCCGTCTTTACTCTCTTTCCCTTCTTAGGAATCATGAAGGGTCTTCTTGTGTGTTTGCGCTTCGAATACTATCTCTCTTCTCCTGACTGCAAGTCTTCAACACCCACGGAGGATCTGACATAACCATCTCATGGAGGAGGGCTTCATAAGATAAGAACTCAACTTTATAATCCTTTAGAACTGTTATGCATGTTAAAACTGGCTAGATTAGGTTATGGAAATACTGCTCTACGTACTGGGTATTCTTGGATTTTCGTTAGAGTCTCTAAGAAATAGCTAGTCTCACGTTGCATTTCTTCTCTGACTAGTTTATGACCAGTTGTTCTCTAATATTATTAGAGATGATTTATGTGAGGGCAAGTATGCCTTTTTCCCTTTCAGCAAATCTTCTGTTATTCCTCTCCCACCAGACCTCTTGAATACATGCTGTTAAGGGTACCATGTAAACATCCTTGTTGTGTTTAGGTGTATTGATCCATAGTATCTCTTAGATAATGTCATTCAAATTGTTCTAATGGCTATTGAGTGCATATAGAGATGCAACTTGCCTCCAAAATTTATTAGAAAACTCACAACTGAAAAATAGATGGTCCTTGCCCTCATCATCTAGATTGCAAAGTATACTTCTTTTAGAGCAAGGGAGGAATTTTAGTCTAGACATATTGCTTAGTCTATCCTTCATGGCTAACTAGCGAAAGAAACTAGCATTTGGCTTGATAGTATTTCTCCAAATCAACTTACCTAATCCAGCTGTAGGTATTGTCACATACTTCAGTTGATTTGCTTGCCTATTTGTTATGTCCCTTACAGCTAGTCCATTCCAAAAATTTGTATCCTCTCCTTCATTGTATCGATACAATAGTATCAATAGAGTTTTGATCTCCTTATAGGAAAGAGGCCAGTTACCATTAGCAATTAACTCTTGGACTTTAGCTTTTTATGAAAATCTATCCAGAGTATCCCTAACGATCGGATGGTGAATACCTGACCTATCCAATTTTCATACCATAAGGAAATTATATCCCTCTGTCCCTATTCTACAAGTAATTTGATGTTATACTTCCTCCCTCGGCCAATCTAAGAATTTGGTTAAAGAACTATGAAAAATGTCTTTAGGTTCATAGACTTTCCACTTTTAATATATAGGTATGAACCCATTTAATCCATAATGATTCCTTCTCACTTAAAATTCTCCACAATCTTTTCAATAGTAAGCATTTGTTGCATCTACCAATGGACTCCAAGCCTAGTCCTCTATTTATTTTAGGTTGACAAATTTGAGTCCAGCTAACCTTGACCATCCCTCTTTCTCTTTTCCCCTTACTCCATAGGAAATGTTTCATCATTTTTTCCATAGTTTTGATTAGCCTATTAGAGAGGATAATAGGAGAACACCAATAGGTATTCATAGGCATAATAACCGATTTTAAGAGCTGAAGTTTGTCTCCATAAGATAATGTTTTGTTTGTCTATGAATCTAATCTCCTTTGTATCCTTTCAATAAGCGGTAGGCATTCTATAAATCTGAGACTTCACTAAGAGATAGGGATACTCAAATAAATGATAGGAGTCTCTTGATTACCCATTCCAGTGATAAGAGAAATATCATTAACTAGGTGTGCACTCTTCGATAAAATGAAGCAACTTTTTAAAAATTTGATGCTCAATACTAACTTCTCCTTAAAGATTTGTAAGGTATTTATTAGTACCATAAGTGAGGGGATATTAGCCTTACTAAAAAGGATTAGGTCATCAGCAAAACATAAGCTAGTTAGTGAAAGCAACTTACACTTGGTATGGAACTTGAATTATAGAATCGTGGAGATCTTATATTTCAGTATGAGGATAAGAGTCTCCTTGCATATTAGAAATAGTTAGGGGGAAAGAAGATCCCCTTGCCTAAGTTCCCTGTTGCTTTTAAACAACTTAGTGGGACTTCCATTGATCATGATCGCAAAAGAAATCGTAGAAATACACTTTTTTTTATCCAATTGATAAAAATCGTAGGGAAACCCATAACTTTCATATTCTGTAGTAAGAAACTCCAATTAACACTGTCAAATGCCTTCTAGAGATCAACTTTTAATATGCAATTCTGAGGGGATTTTTCTCTTATGTACCCCTTCAGAAGTTCCTGCAAAATTACGATTTTGTCCCCAATATTTCGCTTGCTTAAGAATGCTCCTTGGTTTTCACTGATGACATAGTGTAGCACATATTTCAGTCTATTGGCCAATATTTTAGCAATAATCTTGTAGCTAAAGTTAGAGCATGAGATAGGCCTAAAATCACTCCATGTAGTAGTGTTATGAGTTTTTGGAATTAAACAAAAGGAAGTCTTGTTGATCTCTTTGAGGTCTCTCTTTTTGAAAAATTCATGCACTACTTATTTCATAATATTCCCCATTGTATTCCAAGTTTTCTAATAGAAGAGCCCATTCAATTCATATGGTCTAAGAGCCATCGAGCCATTCATTTAAAAACTACTGCTTCTATCTCTTGATCTGTGAAATGCCTTGTTAAGAGATCCCCTTGATCTTCAGGAATTTTAAGAGAAATAAACTTCCTAAGATCTTCACTACAACAACTATTATTACCTTCATATCCTCAAATCTTTTGGAAGTGTTTCAAAGCATCCTAAGCAATTACATCTTGCTCATATAAGATCTTCCCTGGTTTTGTTTTTATCGAGATGATCCTGTTGACATTTCTCCTAGCCTTAATGGTATTGAAGAAGAATCTAGTGCATCTATCTCCTTCCCTGATTCAGTTGACTCTAGACCTTTTTCTTAATAACGAGCAGTAATTATCAACTGCTTGCATGTAGAACTTCAATGCTTCCTTCTCCTCCCCCATATTAATCTCATCAGTAGCATTATCAGCCAGTGCTTTCTGTAAAAGTGAGAGTCAATGCCTAACAATTTCTACCCCTTACATTGTGCTAGAACCTCTACTTCCATTTACTTTTTCAATTCCTACTTAATAGCCTTTAGTTTTTACAAACAAATGAATTGTTTAGTACCAGTCACTTCTACCTCCATTCCCTTACGGACTACTTCTTGGAAACCTTTTACATTGATCAGGAAATTGTTAAACCTGAACGAGTGCTTCAAATAAACCTTTTTGAATAGATTGACCACCTTAATCGAGGTATGGTCCGAGAATCCTAGGTCTAAAAACATGTCTTTACTATTTGAAAAAGTAGTTAACCAATCCACATTCACCAAATCCCTATCTAATTTCTTTCTAATGAACCAATTAAAGATCTACTTATTGCTTCAAGTAAATCTATGACCCTTATATTTTAAGTCAGAAATTTCCACATCTTTAGTGCAATCTAACAAGTCAGTATTTTAGTTGTATAAGTTACAATTTCCTTCAGCTTCAGATTGGTATATAGTAGAGTTGAAATCGTCACTTATGATCCATGGACCACTAGTTGTTCTTTTAATTCTTCTTATAGAATTCCATAGGTCCCTTCTTTGAAATGCAGTATTATGACTGTAGATAAAGGTGGCCAACACTAAAGTATGCTCCATTGTAAAAGTCAATTTTGTATGCATAAATTGCTCCCCTACTTCTAAAACCTCCACCTTTATAAACTCCTCGTCATAGACTATGATGATTTTTCCATACCCATGGTATTGATGATTGGATTTTAATTTCCATTAACTCCTAAAACAATCTAATTTATTCATATTTACAAATCTGATTTTTGTTTTTAAAAGACAAAATAATTTAGGCTTCTTATATCGTAAAAACTCCTTCACGGCATTGAGCTTCGAAGGGTTGTTTATTCCTCTAATATTCCAAACTAGAAAGGTCATGTAAAAATAATTTTACCTTTTGAGCTTTTCCTATTGATCCACTTGCTCTTTCTAGTTTACGCTTGTTCCATCTTGTAATAGATTTGGATGTTGTGGCCCATGGGAGGCATCCTGTTGCTGAACTCCAAGGGGATTCAACTCTAATTTATCTATAATGTAGTTATCTATTTCTGCCCCTCCTTTAGTTTATTGTACTGTCATATTTTATGTTACCAATTGTATATGTTGTTGATCCTTAACAATATGCTCAGTTTGATCCCCCTTAGCTGCATAGGACTGATTTATAACTTTTGAAATCTCCAATTCCTAATCCACCGACACCCTTTTCTGCACTTCAAGTTCTTCAATTTCTATTCTTCCCTTTGAATTATTCTTATTTGATCCCATCAATTCTTCATATTCTCCCTCGTCAAAGTTTTTCCCTGTTGGTTTCTATATTTTCACTGAACTTATAGGGACGGTTTCCAATGATAAGCTACCATGACTTTATCCTCAATTAGAGAATTTCCATCTGCCAACATTAAGATGGGAATGTAATCTTTCATCTCCTTTGGAATATCCATGCTCACACATAATCTAGCATAACCAACCCATTTCCTCAATGTTGTGCTCTCATCCATACAAATTGGTTTACCTAAAAAGCTAGCTAACAAGCTCAAGCCCTTAGTAGTGCAATATTCCAGTGGAATATTATGGATGTCCACTCATAGGGGTATGTTATCTCTAGTTCCATACTAGGCTGCCAATTTTGGAGAAATAATGGAAGCTATGAGATCTGTCATGGTCCTTCTTTTATCACTTTTTGAGCTGTTTTTGCACTAAATGTAATAATGGCGTTATCATTTTCTGTTAGCATTACCTCTTGTATGCCTCTTCCTTTCCAATTTCTTTGAATCCATGCTTGTATTACAGGAAAAGGCGGGCATTTATCCATGAAGAAGCCAATGATTGTTGCTTCCCAAGTTTTTGCACCCTCCTATAAGATGTCAAAACCTGGGGCCACCATCATCTTCCCATCAACTTCCACTGGGGGGATTATAGAAAAGAGAGGATTCTAAGCTTTCCCCGATATGCAGGTTAAGCTTTTGGTGGAGATGAAGATGGTATTTTAATTTGCAATGGTTTATTCAACGAATCAATAGGTTTAATATGT
Source organism: Erythroxylum williamsii (assembly GCA_027564335.1). Lineage (NCBI taxonomy): Eukaryota > Viridiplantae > Streptophyta > Magnoliopsida > Malpighiales > Erythroxylaceae > Erythroxylum > Erythroxylum williamsii. The sequence continues at coordinate 77,258,694 of JANITW010000236.1, read as the reverse complement.
GAAGAAGATGGATCCTTAGGTTTGTCAGATTGGGACTTCAATTTTGCAGATTTTGTACCCTTTGGCTTGGTAGAAAGAGCGTGAATGTGCTCTCTGATCAAAGGATGATTCATCCTGAAAACTTTTTCATAATCAATAACATCTAGATAGATAGGGTAGGTGGGAGAAGCATACATGGGATGAGCAACTGGATAAGTAGGAGGATAAGATTCATAAATAGTTTTAGACTATTCAGTTTGCAAGTCAACTTCCATACTTTGAATAACTTCTTTTACTCGTCTAAGTTCTTCCTTCTTGACTATAAAGTCTGGTCTAAAATAATGTGTTGCAATATAGTGATGAAGATCAACCTCAAGTTATCTCATATGATCTTTTAAAGATTTGTACAACTTTTGGATTTGTGAAGAAACAACATCTACTCGTTGATGAGTAGCGTGATTATGTTGATTGATTCCATCCAACTTAGAATCAATCCTTCTTATAACATTATTCTGTGCTACTGAGTTATTGGTGTTCCAGTTGAGAACTTCATCAATAGGACTAAAAACAATAGTTCCTTGTGGAGTTATTACTATAGCTCGAATATAAGGGCTAAAGATAACCCTATTTGTTTCATCAATGCTCTGTTGTAAAGGAGGAAATTCTTCCTCATACGGTTGAACCTATCAGAAAAATAATGTAAGATCGAATCTAAGTGCAACGGAAAGAATTTAAACTTTTTTATATAATCAGCTTTAACAAATTTTAATTAGAAACATAAAACAAGAAATTGACAAAGATACACTAACATGTTTCAATTTCTTATTATGATTTCCTACTTCTTTGAATCCGTCAAACCACGAGCCGTTCAATCGTCAGGCCTCTTATGGTATTTACAGATCTATTCAGAGGAAAACTCAAATATAATTTGAGATGAAAAATTTAAGAGTGCTAGCTCCAAATTTTTCTAATTTTTCCTTTTATATGAAAAATCTTATTTTTCACATTCTTGTTTTTTATTAAAATTACAACTAAAGTCAAACTTTAATTATAATTATGAATTAATCCTTAT
>JANITW010000236.1:77187171-77214064 GCA_027564335.1 Erythroxylum williamsii | reverse complement strand
ATGCATCGTTTTTGGGGACGGCACGGGTTATAGGATGGCTAGGCCTCATGATGGGAACCTTCATTTACAATCAGCACTTCAAGACTTTGAAGCTCCGGAAGATTCTCCTGTAAGTAACAAGGTTATAAACACACTCCTGAGAGAATGTCTTTTGAAGTTTGATCATCTTAATGCTGTTTTACCAGTCCAGTATACACAATGCAGGTGGGCACATACTGGGCTTGCTTTCTTGAGCCTCCTAGATATGGCTTTAGTGTCTCGGATGAGTGCCAGATATGGAATTTCAGATAGGAACATGGTCCTCTTTGGATCTGCCCTTTCTGACGCAATCAATCAATTCAAGTACGTGGATATTGCCCTTCAATCTTGATCTTCTTCTGATTAACATATGTATTAAAAATTATGGGATCATGAGCATACTTGAGCCTATGTCCTTATATTTGTGTTCTGTCACATCTGCCTCTGCTGGACGACCTTTTGCATTAATTCTTTAAGATGAATATGAACATCAATTAACAATTACTGACATCTGTTGTGGTGTATTACTATTCATGCTCTTCACTTGCAGGTTCATGCCATTCCTGATCTTGTCTGGACAGTTATGCCCACCAGGAATCGAAGGAACTCTATTTGCTCTATTCATGTCCATAAACAATTTTGGTTCCACAGTGGGATCATTTGTTGGTGCCGTTTTGGCTTCAATTTTGAACCTGTCATCAGGATCCTTTGACAACCTGCTTCTGGGCATCTCCATTCAAGTTTTGTGCACTTTAATTCCCGTTGCTTTCCTATTTCTGATACCAAAAGAAGCAACAGGAATATCTGCATAGTTGGCATTCAAAGGTTGAAAAGTAAGGAACAAGTTGAAATTTTTGCTGTTACAAACATTCACATTAAAGGAACTTAGAACAGGTTCTGATGTCTTTTAGAACATTGGACTGGCAATTTGCCTATTTAGAACACTGTACAGTAAATTTTGGTTTCACAGTTCAGTTAGGGGAAAAAAAGGCAGATAAGTGTTGAAATTCTTTAGTATTCGTACCAAAGAACCGATATTGACAAAAAGTCATGTATTATTTTAAGGTATTGTATCCAACAGAAGCTCCATATTCACACCATACAAAGGTTGATCAATTTGGAGGCAGGAGTCAAGATGGGTCTCAGGCTTGCCCTCGACCATACTTCTATATCCGAGTCTCATTATGTGAACATATTCAGGACAAAGTGATATTCTTTTTCTTTCATTATAACGAACAAAACAATGTTTACGTTTGACAACTGTTGATTGCCTCTGGATTTGTCATCTGTGCTTTGTTTATCCCAATTCAGAATTAGCAGGATTATTTGAATTGTGTGTCATACCTGTAATGCTAATGCTAATATGATAACAAGAATCAGTGCAAAACATGATTAAAAGGCCAAATAAAGTTTTTTTTTAAAGGTGAAATAATGCTTGCTTAATCTTAAAGGCCATATTCAAATGAAACAGTTTTAAAAACATGCAGCAAAAAATGGGAAAAGTATGATCAAAAGGTCAAAAATCAAACGAAAGCAAAATGAATCGACGACGACTCGGCATGAGAAAGAGCAACAAAAAAAAGGCAGAGTCAGGGAAGCCACTTCATATCAGAGCCAGGTTTCGATCCTGGGACCTGTGGGTTATGGGCCCACCACGCTTCCGCTGCGCCACTCTGATTGTGCTAATTATGTACGGACATCAGCTTCTTAGGCTAACTGGACTCGTGGTTTGTTTCTTCAACTCCTTACTCAAACAATGATTGGTGTGTATGTGATAGGGTTTCGTTATTGATTTTGAAACTGTAAAGTTCTTTCCTTTATATTTTGTTTTGAGGCTTTGGGCTGAGGTCAAAAGGCTGTATGGCCAGATGATAATTGCCACGTTATTAGACGATGGAGCTTGGAATGTCTAGAAGGGTTCTATAGCAATTTGGTAATCGTAACGCGTCAAATTTTGGATTTTCTGAATAATCATTCCAAGATTTGTTCTTCTGGTGAATAATGAATATCAAAGCTTTATGAAGTTGGCCATTAGTGTTTCCTTACGAACAACGTTGTGTTGAGAAAGTGAAACTTGATGCTCTGGATTGGAGCTTTTTGTTCCAAAGATGAGATAATGGGGTATTCCAAGGATTGACCACAGCACATTACAGGGATCCATGTTATTTCATGGATGAAGAACTTGATATATTTTTTACGCAGCCTTACACGCCTCTGTGTCAATCCTTGGATAAGGAATACGATACCTTACGGGGACTCGCGTTTATTAAAAAGTTAAGGTTTCAAATTTTATACCGATATTCTTTGTTTAATTATGAAGTAAATTGAGATATGATTTGATTTATTCTTTAGTTTAATGAAAGTTTTCTTATGATTTATTCTTTAGCTTATCAAACCATCTTTTGCAAATGACTTCTTGTATGCATAACTTTGACAATCCTGAAATTGAAAGAACATTAATTGCAGATAAGAAGAAGACTTCAGAGGAGAGTAAAAATTGAGGGAGCAAAGATGGTTGCAAAAACTTGGAGCTAAAGTCCTCCCTGTTGTTTATGGTGCAACATAATTAGTTACAGAGTTTCACCATCTAAAGACTCCAACGGGCACTTGTCTACATATCTGGAGTGTTGTGATACACTAAAGCCCAATGACGTATTCCCTGATGCCATCGAAGTATGACTCTTTTAAGGGACAAAGTTATAGTTTGTAGGATCAGCTCTCTCGTACATTTTTAACCAAGTAGCAAGACCACACAGATAAGGAACTGGATCACCAGTTTTCTTCAGAGGAAAGGTGAATCCTTATATGAGACAAAAATTTGTTCATATCATGAATTAGAGAATTAGTTGATGGTTTAAACCTTGATAAATGAAATGACTTGAAACAAAATTTTGATAAATAACTACAATCAAAATTAACTAACTTAATTCAGTAAAAATTTTCCTTTGATCTAAAAACAAAGCTGCCCACTGTTTCTTCTTGTTGGTATTTTTCTTAGCTAATTGTTTTACCATACTTCACTTTGGTGGAGTATGTTTCTTTGATTATAAATAGCAAAATGTATAAAAATGGTTAACTGCAATTATACTTGCTTTGTACCTTGACTTACTTTGCATTATCCCTTGAATTTTGGATTACATTTGTATGATTTTTGTTATTTGATTTTTATACTTTTATTTATTGTAAAGACAATTTTTTATGTTGACACTTACGGGTAACGTTGTGAATTGTAGAATTACATCTTATAAAAAGTCAACGTTGAAGTTATGAAAGGTATATATGTAATGTTTCTTAGAATGTAGATCATATGTGTTATGTTTCTATTTTTTGTAGCTTTTTTCGTTTTTTAGTCATTTATTCATCTCAGTCAGTGGATTAGTACAAATTCTTTAACTGTAAAACTAAATAGTATGCTTAGACATACAGTATCAACATTTTGAATCTACACTTGCAATATTCACCTCACCACCTCCTGATCAATGAGACCAGCAACTCCATTAAGTAATAAAGCAACATTAATTACAATTCAATGTTCATAGCATATGATAGGATTAAGTTTGTCTACATGCCACTATGCTTCCACTTGTTATTCACATTACATTTTTCCTAACATTGTCCAAGTATATTTGTTTCTTAAAATGGTGAGTTACACATAGATTATTAAATTTAGTACTTCTGTCAAGCTACAAATTCAACAAATTAACATTACCTCAATTTTGCTTCTTGCATATTATGATTAAAGAACATGTTTTCAATTTGAAATCATATTTGTTTAAGATTGGTTGGAGCTTTAATTAAATATTTCACAACTTATTTTTATTTGTTGTCTTTCTTATTTAATAGAGCTATAATTAAGTTTTATTTTTGGTATGGTGGGACTTTCAAATTCACCCCTAATGGTGGATCATTTGACAATGTTACAATTTATATACACAGAAGGGGACTTAGGCTATAGAGGTTAGAGTTTCTATTTGTAAGTTTTTTTAAGAGTCTTTTGAGAATGAAATTAGAGACTTAAGAAGTGCGGCTGACATCTTTAACATGATTAATTTTATTGAAAAGAAAAGGCTATAAGGTTGTAGAGGTATTTTGGATAGTGTTGTTTATCTTTTTTTGAAACATAACAAAAGATGTTTACAAGGGGGCAAATGAGTTGATTGTGAAGTTGTAGAGAGTGATCAACCTACTTCTAGTGAGAGCAAATAACCAAACACAAATTATTTAAATACTAGTAAATTTGATGATTCGATATATGAGGGTGAGAAATGAGAAGTTAGTCATTTTGATGATTCTAATGAAATACTTATGAGGTAATTGCTGAAAGGCTATGAAAAAGATTTTTTATAGTGGTGTAGAAGATTTCCTAACAAAAAAAAACTAGATATGAATATAGATTCAGTATATGACGATTCAAATGAGCTTAGGAGGATGATAGTTTAGATGAAGAAGAAAATATAAGGCCTAAGTTCTCATAATTTAAAGTAGATGATGATATTCTAAGGCCAATTAAATTAAAAGGCTAGCATGTTTTTGATTCACTTAATGCATTTAGACAAGCTCTAGTCTAGTATGATGTTGAGAAAGGTTTTGATTATGTGTATGTTAAGAATGAGAAATCAAGATTAACTATTGTTTAAAAAATAGGTTAATGGTAGAGAATACATGCTTCTCCAACCATGAGTGTGGTTGAGAATACTATAACATAAAATATAAAATGGTTTGGATTGCAAAGAAATGCCTCTCATATTTTAGAAATTGTTCTACATAGGATATTTTAGGGTTTAAAAGTGTACTTTTAAAGGACTTCAATGTTGGGATTGCAGACAAAAAGACATATAGGGAGAAGAATTTTGCATTAGAGCCATGGGAGGGTTAAGAGGGAAAGCAATTTGAGAAGTTAAGGAGCTATATATTAGCTTTGTTGAAGTAGTACATTTATAATTATGAGAGGCCCCAGACTGTAGCCTAGTTGGAATGTTAAATGTCTATAAAAGTATATGTAATACGAGTTAATGATTATGATTTGATTGCTTATTGCTTAAGTCTTGAATTCTGGTTTGATAGATCATAATTAGTGATTTGGAATTCACTGTTACCTTTAGAAAATTATTGTATTAAAATGTACATTTAGACTAGAAAAATTGTCAAGTGACAATTTAAGTTGACACATGAAATACTAAGATGACAAAGCCTATAAATTGAGTGACATTTGGCATAGGTAATTGAGTGACATTTGGAATAGAGATTGGCTACTCTAGAAGAAGACATGTAGCTTGCTTCCTTATAGGAAAAGTGTACTTAAAGAAGGAGACACTTATCTTAACTCATTTGATGACACATGTATATGGCCAAGGTTTTCCTTAGATGTTTCTGCTATAATTCATTCTTCCTCTCCTTCACATTACCGAAATACACACATAATCCATTAGCTCTAAAGTTCTACTTCAATTTTGACCCATCATCACCCAAAGACCTTATAAGACTCTACACCAAGGAAGATATATGTTGTTGTCTTCTTCTTATCATTGCTAGAACCAATCTACTTCCACCTTGATTTTAGAATTGTGCTTGTTTCATGTAGGCTGGATTAGGTTTTTCATTGAAGTAGGAGTTTAAGTTAAATATGTAAGTGGAATTCTAACTTGATGGCCCGTGGTAATATAAATTCTACGATGATTGAATTGGGATAGAATATGTGTTGTGTTTATGATAAATGAGTTCTGAAAAATGATATTTATATGATAGAATTTGTTTTGGTTTTTGATGCATGAAAGACAATGGTTTGTGAGCTGCTAAATGAACGATTTTGAATTAGAATTGGATGTCAATTTTTTGAGGAATTGAAGTATAATTAAGGTATAAATGAGGTGTAATTAATGGACTTTGATGAAGGTGTTCTGAATTTGGTATAAAGATGTAAGAATCTAGAAAATTGATGAAAATTGGACAATGCACCTTCGAATTACCTATCCCACGATCGTGGGAGTTCCCACGATCGTGGGCAATGCCTTGAAGTGAGAAAAGTTCAGTTTTGTGTGACATTTAAACCAACTAAGGATAAGTTACTTTACTTAGGTGTATTTAGACTTGATTAAGGTTTGAAATGAACCTAATTTAAAGTTGGACTAATTGGTTAAAGGTTGAATAAGTTTTGCATTTTTAATTGATGTAATAACTTAATGAATGGAATGTTTGATATCAATGTATCCAACCTTATAATATTTGAATTATTCAAGGGATAAAGGTGTTCTTATGACATAAATGTGATCCAAAGGATTTAAGTAATGTGAATTAGTTATGAATATTTGAGAATTGGGAGTTTTTGTGAACATATGTGATGTGTAATTACTTAATGTTATCATTAATTCATTATTGCAAGTGCTTAAATTCATAAAGTATATTAAGTTTGTTCATGTGTGAATGAATGCATTCAATTTGAGCATAAGGAAATAAATTCCTACGTTATGCATTATTTTTTTTACATGTGATTCTAAAATGTGACATGTGTTGTTTTAAACTTGTCAAGTCTTAGTTGTAAGTAAATAGGCATTCCTAGAAGGGTCTGCAACTGTTTATGTACTTAGACACTAAGGTGTCTTCTGTTTTTAGACACTACGATGTCTTCTATTTTAAAGACTCAAGTCTCTGTTGTTTTTGTAAATACTAATCATAGGTGTCTTCTGTTCTATTTCCGTTACCTACTTCTGTAAAAAGGATTAGCGGGCAATTCTATATGTGTTTTGATATTAGTTTTGTATTGATGCAAGTATGATCTGTTCTAACATAGCTATGTTTTTTTCTGATGCTTTTATGTTATGTTCTTATGCAACAAATAGTTTGATTACTCTCTGATTTGAATATTTCAATATTGCTTGTGATAAGCCATTATTCATTTACTTATAAATGTTAGACAACTGTTAGAAGCAGTCATCATCTTATACCATGTTTAATTATTTCCCACTATAGCAAGGTGGTTTTTCCTCCGTGCAGGTCTTGATGAAAAGGATTAAGACTGGATCAACTGCAGTGGTCAATGAAAGACATGTTATATTTTGTAAGATGTTGTGTTTAAGTTTATTTTGAGTTATATCCAATATTATGAAACTTTATAGTAGTTTGTGAAAAAGGTTTGTAATAACTATAATATAGGATGGATTTGAATTTAAGGCATGTATTTTGATAAATACAATGAATATAATGTGTTGTGTTTAATTATGTCAACAACAACTGAAATGTGATGAGTGTTTGCTTTAGTTTCAAAGAATTAGTTGGAATGTTTTGGTTTGTTTTAGATATGTTTTGTGTGACATCCATATATCCTTTTAGGGGGTATGAGGGTATTACCATATTTAGCATCAGAGCATAGTTTAGGCGATTCTGGTTTAACCAGCGCTTAAATATTGCTTGTACTTGAATATAAGAGTTGTATTTGGTCTAATGCGGTTTATCCCACGTTTTGGTTTTAGATTTAAGTATGGAAAGATCTCATGAGATTGTTGATGAGTTTGCTAAGAGTAATAACCCTAGGCGATCTCGTCCGTCTATATCTGGACCCTCTGAGGTAAATCGAGATGAAGTTGAAGCACCACCTCCACCTCCTCCTCCACCTCCAACTCAAAGGGAAGTTTTATTTAAGTTGTTGCAAGACATGATGACTTTAATATATCAAATGATTGCACTTAAGACTCCGAATAATAATTTGTGAAAGTATGGAGCTGAATAATTCACTGGAACATCTCTGGAGGAATCTGAAAAGTTGAATTCTAGTTGGAAAAGGTGAAAAGGGTGTTGGATGGAATTAGCTGCCCACCAGAACAGATGATGTATTGTGTTGTCTCCTTTCTTCAAGGAGCGGCCTATGAATGATGGATATTTGTTATGAGGTATCCTCAACTGCCGGAGCCTTTGACTTAGGATTTCTTTTCCTAAGAGTTTAATATGAGCTAATGGTTATCATTTGAAGGGCAAGTATGGAGGAACATTATTATCGACCATTGGATTGGATGTTAGAATTAAAAATCAAGTCTCGTAGAAATAGTTTCTTGAATGTTTATAAGAAGACATTAAATACAATAAGGATCACAGTTGAGTTTTCACTTTTGATCGACAAATGGTGAACTTATGTTATTTTTCTTTTCATTTTACAAGCGTTAATTTAGAGTTATAAACATTCACCAAACACATTAACTTCCATATGGTTTTTTTCAGAACAAAGTTTGAAACAGACTTTAATGTAAAGTGGATGGTTTCAAAAATAGATATTGTGTTAGATATATCTATGCCAACCTTTAAGCAAAATTTAAGGCAATAAAAGTTGTGATGAATATTGTCATAAATGCGCCTATATCATACACCTTCAATGAATTTCGGTATATAATTGTTTTATTTAAATGCACTTGAACTTGAATGTATATGATTATTTAACTCATGCTTGGCATTCTCATTTTTACCTTAAACAGGTATATGGAGTAATTAGAAGGTATTGACAAATTGAACTACGAGGTTACAATATGTCATAAAATATTCACAATATGCATGTACCATATAAAATTCAAACAATTCTCATAAAACATTCATAAAACAAAGAAAACTCCCACTGAAACAAAGAAAACTAGGCTCCTAACAGTCCCATATTAGAGATACGTTCCACAAAAATACAAATAGGTAAGCCTTTAGTTAGTGGGTCTACTAGCATGCTGATCATAGGCATGTACTCAATAGTAATCAGAGACTCTACAACTTTCTCTTTAACAAAATAGAACTTAATGTCAATATGTTTAGAGCAAAAGGTGCTCCTAGTATTCCAAGAGAAAGATATAGCTGCAAAATTGTCACAATATAATTTCAACATTCTTGATATGGAGTCCACAACTCCTAATGTTAAAACATGGTAAGTGTTTGTTTGACACTTTTTCACGAAGCAGCTCCTCTTACCATTATAAAAATTTATCCAAAAGTGGATTTTTTATCATCCACACAACTTACATAATCAGAATCATTGCAGCTAACTACTTTAAGAGTATCGGTGTTTCGATATGTCAACATAAGATCCTTGGTACCCTGAAGATACCTCAAGAACTTTTTAGTTTCTTTCTAGTGACTTTGTCCAAGATCACTCAAGTATCTACCAAGCACACCTACAACAAAAGTAATATCAAGACGTATACACACTTGAGCATACATCAAGCTACCAAGAACTGAAGTAGTATGTAGTGTTTTTTTTGGACAACATTGTAGTGGTGTGTATAAGAAATTGGTGGTTGGATTTAACAAACCTTGATATTCTATTTTCTGTTGTATTTGGATTTTTGTGTGGTAGAGAACCATGGCTTCCACTCAACTTTCAACACATTTAGTAGGTAATTTTTCAATTATATTGTTTATACATGCTTCAAAGCTATGAAATCTGGTCACTATCTTTGTCAAAATTTCCATCAGCTGGTATCAGAGCTATGGACAAGATGCCAACCAATAGATGGTGCAGGCATATTTATAGTGTTGAGTTGAAATATCATACGTTGTTAAATAATTACGATGAAAATTTTCATGGTTCCAGCAAGGAGACTACGGATAAGCCAATTATCATAATGCTTGAGATAAATAAAAAAGGTAATTATGAAGATATTTAATAAGAAAAAGGAGGGCATGGAGAAATACAATAGAACCATTTACCATATGGTTTGGAAAACCTTAAAGAAGTATAAACTACTTATTGGTAATTGGATGACATACTTTAGTGCTAAGAGATTGTTTGAAGTGGAGTATATGAATTTTCCACAGCATATTATTGATTTGGGTAATAAGACTTACACATGTAGGAGATGAGATTTAAGTTAAATTCCTTATCAACATGCTTATATTGAATCAGACATGATGGTAACAAACCAAAAGATGATATTGACTACATGTATAGTAAAGAAATGTTTGAAGTAGCTTATGCATGTCAAAATTTTCCAATTCCTAGTAAAATTTTATGGCCAAGAATGATAAAAAATCATAGTTTTGAAATCTAGTTACTACAATACAAGAGAAGTTAGGAAGACTAAAAAAGCAAGGAGCAAGGAGGTAGGAAGGGGAAAAAAACATATAAATTTACTAAAAAATTACTTTATATACCATGTAAAGTTGCAAGCAATATGGCCACAATTCAAAACCATGTTCCAAGAGGATACATGATAACACCCTTGACAGTCAAAATAGCAAATTGATACAAGAATTAGCATAAAGGCTAAAGAAAGAAAAACTAACTTTATTATTACTAGTTATTTTTTTATATGGTGCATACTGTGACTAGCTATTTATGTTTATAGAGCTTAGCTAGCTATTTTGTATATAATATTTATTATTGCTAGATATTTTTGTAATTGAAGCTTATTAGATGATGAATTCTGGTCTAAATATATACTACATTAGTTGTTGGATAGGAATCTTAATTGTTGGATATGAAGTTATTATCTTAGTGATATGGTCATTCTTTGATATGATTATAAAAAATCAGTTTTTGTTGTTGTTTAAGCTTCTTCAAGGAGAATCAATATATGGTACCTTTTATCCATACAAATATTTTACCTGTGTTATAGTTTAATCATATACATGTGTTGAGTTTTACCCAGCAAAGCCAAAAGGCTATATCCTAAACATTCTAGTTTACAAGTGTATAGAATTATTTTATTGCAGAAGTCTTATATTATAAGAAAGCATATTAACATTATAAAACAATATTAATAAGTTAAAAATGTTAAAATAAGATAGTACCAATACATTAATATGGTAGATATTTGTACATAACACTATTTAATATTAATCATATAAATTCACTATAAAGTGCTTTGAGGTCAAAAATCGCTCAAATGTCATAACCTCAATTCAATTAAATATATTTCTTATAAGTAAATTGCTAAGTAAAACCCAACAATGATAATAAAGATGGCCCAACTATAAATCAACAACTTCTATAACAATAAGTGGTCTCATTAATTCTTTAATTTATTATTAGCCTCTGAAAGCTCATTAATTATATATATACTTCTTGTGAATTTTTCCGTCATACCACTCAAAGTAATCATATTTTAATTTTCTTTGCAAATAATAGGTATAAGAAAATTTAATAATCTATCAATCTAAAATCCAATTTAATAAAGTATATACATATAGTGACTTTTTAAACCAAGTTTTCAGTTAAACTTGGTCAAAAAAGTCCTTATATTTGGTAGCAATTCACAATCAATATATATATATATATATACATATCCATATAATCACCTTCCTGAGTTAAACTTGGTCAAAAAAGTCCTTATATTTGGTAACAATACACAATCAAAATAATGTTGGTGGTTTTCAATCTTACTAGTTTTACTATTGATCAATAACATATATTTTTTTAACTGAGAAAATAAGTGAATACAACAATTGAAAATCAATCTTAGCAATAGACAAAATAATCAAAATCTAAGATTGCAACATTTAAATTGATTAGGATGAGGCACATAAAATACAAAAGAACACAAAATTAGTTTACCAATAATCTGTCACGAAAGATTGAATGGTGATGTGAGTAGGGGTTTCTAAGGAATATAAATAACCATTCCTTTTAAGATTAAGCATGCAGTTCTCATTTTGTTATTCCTTTTTTGGATGGAGTTTTTATATATAACTATTCATGCTATTATCATTTAATGGGTATTCTCTCTAATAGCATATATTGTTTTCTCCTATAGAACTAACTATATCATCATTATCACACTCAGTTCGATGTCCTGAAATGAAGCGAAGTCTGGGAAGGTCTAATAATATGCAACTTTACCCCTATATAGAACTAGCTATATCTTTCCTATAAGTATGTGTTTTGAGCAACTCTTTTCTATATTTAGATCTATATATATATATACCTAGTTTACAAAAATGAACTAATCAAGTTGTATATAATTCAAGTTGCTGACTTTTTTAAAGTAAGAGAAGAGATTATAAGATCAATATTCCCTTTTAAGTAATGGTTCACCAAGAAATTGGTATCCATTAACATCATATTTTGCTTTTCTTTATGATATATGCCATGCCTTAGATATAGAACCACATGGAGCATAAATGTAATTTTTTTCCTAATATGAGTTGATTAAGCTTCGAGTGAGAGTATTCTTCATTAATTTTCAATTTTTAAGATGAGCTTAAGCTTAGGTTATTTGGTCTAACCTTGCCTAAAGATCGAATATATCAAGTAAAATGATATCATTTTAAGTAAAATAACATTATTTTAAATAAATGAAGAAAAGAAATAAATTAGGCTTAGTCCGAGTCTAACTAATCTTTAGATTGCAAGTCTTGAGCCCAATCAAGCTTCAAGTTGGGCTCAAGTTTAGACATAACTTTTTGACTAACATGAACGTGACCTGACCTAAAGCTAAACCTAATTAGGAACATGTAATAATCATGAAACTATTAAGAAGAATGGAGCTTTATTAGCTTAATCACAATTGCTTAAAATCTTTCAATAACTCGGTAGTCTTGTATATGCTATATTATCCCTAGCTCCTAATTTCACAACTAGGTAAGTCCTAAGAAAAAACCATTAACAATTAATTAAATAATCTTCTACCATGTTACTTTATGGATTTAAAAAGGTTGAAGATATTTATCAACTTCCACAAGAGAAATTGTAAAATGTTGGCAACTAATTTCTAAAATAGAATAATTAAAATAGTTCCTTCTAGCTTCACATATTTATCAACTTTTATAGTTAGCATCAAGAGAAATTGTAAAGATCCTTTTAGCTTTGCAACTGCTTAGTTTCTATCAAGAACTTACTATTCTTATACGGGTTAGTGTAACTAATTTAAGTGCAGATTCAACATTCACTTTCAATTAGTGATTCACCAGGTAATTAATAATTGTGTAACACATAAGAACATGTAATACTCATGAAACAATTAAGATGAACCATATAGGAATCACCAACAATTTACAAGTGTGAAGCTAAACTAAGCAAACCCATTCACTTTGGAGTAAGAAAAATGAAGAAAAGGAGACCTGATAAGAGATAGTCCTGACGAGATATATAGTGCAATAGAGTTGAGAAACAATAGTAGATGAAGAAAGGAGATAGAGATGTATACAAAGAGAGGAGAGGAGATGGTGAGTAAAAGGTGTGTCTAAATTTTTGTTTATTTGGAAAAATTAAGATAATAATCCTTTAATTTTTGTTGTAGTTAAAAATTTTGTATAATTTGAATTTGCACTTAGAATTGTTATTCCTTGATAATAATAAAACTTGCTTTCTATCAAAAATCAAATTTATTTTAAAGAAAATTAATTAATAGTTTGCAGATAGTTTTAAATTACAGTATTGTAATCTTAATTTTTATAAAACTACAAAATAAGATGCTTACAAAAGTGTGGGTTCTATAAATTATAAAAAGGAGCGGTAATTTAAAACTTTAAGAACGCAGAAAGTACATGATTCTGAATGCAAGCAGTTTATCCTTCGTGTTTCAGATCCATTTTTGGAATATCAAGGTGAGTTACATTCGGGTCTTGGGTTAACAGGAGACGCTTTGTTTCACAGCACGATCAACAAAAGAACAAATCACAAAAGTAGCAATCTCTTGTCGGTAAAGAAGAATAATGAGAAGGAGACCTGGAATTGGAGGTTTACAGACAGCTGCTGCTACAAGGGTTTGTTCCTTCTTGAACATTTCTTTTGATTATGTCCTAATGTTCTTTGATTGATTCGTTTTCCCATTTATTGATTTTTGTTAAAAGGATCAATATCGGTTGCTTGGAGAAAATGTAGCCAAAGTGAGAACCGATCTCATGAAAGAACAGCTTGCCACGTTTCGGTCCCAGCTCGAAGAATTCGCTCGCAAACACAAGGTCATGCCCATTTGCCCACACAATTATGCATTTAATGGTTTTTTTTTTTACGAATTTTAAGACTTGAGGATCGTTTAGCTCAGTCTGTGTTGAAAAGATATACTTTTGGTGCTTTATTGATTCTTTTAGAATTTAGACCAGAACCCAGTTTCTACTTACAGATATCTTAAGTGTGTGCTTTTCGTGCTGGGTAATCCCGCTTGCTTACTGGGTGTCTTAAATTATTGCAAGTTTTTTCAGGTTTAGATTGAGGTTTCTGGGTTGCGTTAAGAAGGGTTGTAGTCTGTGCCACTTGCTAACTATAATTTTTTTTATGAATTTTGGAATTTGAATTATGTGATTT
This sequence comes from Erythroxylum williamsii, assembly GCA_027564335.1. Taxonomy (NCBI): domain Eukaryota; kingdom Viridiplantae; phylum Streptophyta; class Magnoliopsida; order Malpighiales; family Erythroxylaceae; genus Erythroxylum; species Erythroxylum williamsii. Next base: position 77,199,837 of record JANITW010000236.1, on the reverse strand, counting down.
ATGACTTCCTGACTCCAATGACGTAACTGATTCTATATTAAATGTTACAGAATGACATTCGAAAGAACCCAACTTTCAGGGCACAGTTCCATGAAATGTGTGCTAAAGTTGGAGTGGATCCCTTGGCCTCAAATAAGGGTTTTTGGGCAGAGCTGCTAGGGATTGGTGACTTCTATTATGAACTTGGTACATTTTCCATGACTTACTTATGTTGTTTGGGTGGTGACTCGCTGGGTTGATGAATGATTCGTTATATGTTACTTTACCGTCTCATTCTTATCTTGGTTCTAAAACAAGACAGTTTTGTGCACTTCTGATTCTTACAATGAAATGAGTGCATGCCTGTTAATAATATTTGTCACCTTACAAGTTCTTGAAGTAATTTGTCCGATTGAATAGTCCAATTGAATTTGTATTGATGATTTTGGGGCACAAATGCTTATGCTTTTGGCATCCTTAACTGCAATATGATAAAAGATCCCTTGGTCCTAACTGAATAGGCTTTCTTCTTAAAGGCTATATTCTTATCTATGTGGGTTTTAATCAATTTCCAAGATAGAAAAGTTTATATGAATATTTTACGTTCAACTTTGTAACTCGAGACCATGTAACTATTTTCTGACTTTTCATTATTATAGAAGTACTTCCGACATGATATGATCAGGATGTTTTTACTGATATATTTACTTGGCTTGGCAGGAATACAAATTGTTGAGATATGCTTGGCAACAAGATCACACAATGGAGGTTTGATCAACTTGGAGGAACTCTGCACATTGCTCCGTCAGAAACGAAGGAGTGATCGTGAAGCTGTATCGGAAGATGATTGCTTACGTGCTATAAGTAAGCTTAAGGTTTGTGATTAAGAACTAATGGGAATCCATTGTTACCTACATAACTATTTGAGTTACTGATGTTTGTATTTGGTCATATTTCTGTTATCTTCTGTAAATTGAAACCGCAAACATTTGTATCTGTTAACAAGTCAGTTCAAACACTCAATTGTTATTGTAAGAAAGTATGAGTTCTTTTATTTACTTCCCATTCCATTTCTTTTAATTACTTGCGAACGCCCATCATATTTCCTTCGCGGTAGTTTGGACCGAGATACCTATGTTTAATTTTGTGAAATTTGGAAGCAATAATCATTCATATCTAATGGTGTGAAAATCTCAGATTTTGGGTAGTGGTTTTGAGGTGATTTCTGTTGGAAAGCGAAAGCTTGTTCGATCTGTTCCAACTGAGTTAAACAAAGACCATAATGCAATCTTGGAGCTGGCACAGGTTTGTAAATTTCTTAGCTGAATCTTTACCACTTGAAATGGAGTAAATCATTGACATCACATATAATTTCTTGCTTTTTGTCAGGCTCGAGGTTTTGTCACTGTTGATGAGGTAGAGAGACAATTATTATGGGGATCTGGCCGTGCTATTGATGCCCTTGATACTTTGTTGGAAGTAAGACTTTGCATTACTGCCAGATTTTTCATGTTTTGCCCTTTTGCTCGCTTTCCTAGATCTTGAACTACAGTTTTTGTGGGCTCATGGTTTCTCCTGGCTATATAGGAAGGGCTTGCAATGATTGATGATGGCCACAGGGATGGGAAACGCCGCTACTGGTTCCCTTGTGTATCTTCCATCTCATCAGGAGGGGCTGATGTATAGAGTGTCTTCATCATTTTGTATCAGTTGCACCGACCATGAAGTGTAGAAGTGCATTTCATTTCATGGCTGCTATTGGGATTGCACAGTATAGTTCCTAATAACAACCACGGCAGATAAATTATTATTACCTAAAAGATCGTGAAAACAATCTTGTACAGTATTTGCATTAGAAATGAGAATTTCACAGAATCCCATTGTTATTGCGACTTTTCTGGAAGTTGAATGAAGTACATGCCTGCTAGGAAAGAAAACACGGAGAAACGAAAAGAAAAGAAACGCATTATTGGACTGTGACTTGAGATTGCGTCTCGACGTCCTCTGTCCATCCACTGGTAGGCTCACACCAGGATCTAGGCCTTACCCCAAGATTGAAGTATATGACCATCTCCAGAGCCTCAAATATCCTATTTTGATCCAAGAATTGATTCCAAACACCGCTTACTATGCAATAGTTGTTGTTATAAGGTGGCCGATGATGAGCGGCATGTTGTGACCGAGAAACCAGCAACCCGACATCCTGGAGCTCCACCACCAGCGGTGGCAACTTGCTCTTAGTCGAATGAGCCCAAGCATGGAATTGTTGGCTGAACATAATACAACCAGAGCACATCCCAACAAAGCCATGCAAAACAGGGTCATTGTAAGCGAGGTCTACGGGAAGCACAAAGAATGTTACTGCACGAGCCAGAGCATGCACGTTGTTGGCAAATTGACGCCTAGTGATAATCCAAGGCCACCTATGGTGACCTTGGAATGCTTCAATTTGACTACCAAAAATTGGTGTTGATTCATCACCATAGTTGTCAATACCCCAGTGGTAGACTCCAGAGGCAAGGTCAGCCAAAATGTAGCCAATATAGCCTGTCAACATAGGCTCCAACAGATTATGCGAAGCAGCTGCACCAACAATGGCCTTGGCTAGGGAAACAAGCACAGTCGCGCAACCAGCGGCAATCCAAGCACGGTGAACCCATGTCGATTGCAAGGAGGGATCATTGAACACAGGTGGTGATGTTGAAATGACTAATGTTGGTGGATCTTGAAGCCTTTGATGAATGGTTAATTGGGTTGGTTTGAGTTTAGTATTGTTGGTGGTGATGACTGAGCATGTCACCGGACGGTGGCCGTAGCCCCCGGGGACATGGCCTGGAGGCCTTGCAAGGTACTTGTGTTGGTGTAAGATACACATTGGGATGGTTTGCAAAGGGCTAATGTTGTGTTTGAGAGTTTGTGTGTTTACGAAAATGTTGTGTGGCTAACAGGTAGAATTGATTGAGAATCCAGCTTGTGGTATGGATATAGTGTGCGTGGGGTTACAGTAGTCGCTGGTGCCCCCCGGTGAATTTGCGTCGCACAATTTGCCGGCATCCTGTGACTCTTTAATTTAGATAGACACTTGTAGGCAAAACTTGCCATCAAGTTTGCAATTCATTGCACGTCTCTTTTCCAAGAGAGTTCTGTTTATAGACAATTTTCTATTTTCTTTAGGAAAAGAGTTCTTTAAATTTAACTTGATTTTTTAATTTTTTAATAAATTCATAGAGGGCGAATTATTCACAGTAGCTACTATCTTAATTATCTAATTTATAATATATTGTCTTTAAATAAATTATGCTAATTATATATGTATATATATATCTGTTCAAAAGGACTGCATTATTCTAAACATGATATGGAATAAAAATTTGGTTGGCTGAGGGCTGAGGATGCATTTTCTTATCTATTTGATAAGAATTTTCTCAAATGGGAGTTGCTGCCGAGAAAAGGACAAGAGAAAGAAGAGTGGTAGTAATACAAGGAACCTCGAGATTCAATTGTCTGCTCTCTTAGTAAATCCCAAAAATCATTGGACTAATCCTTGTGTAAATTTAGGGTAAATTATTTTTAAATTATAACTACAATATCAAATATAATCCTACTATATTTATTATAAGTGTTAAGTTACACATTGACCTATTTAATAAAATAAAACAAAAAGTTCACGTTATATTACAACTCATTACAATTAATTTATGTGAAATAAATAATTATACAATCTTATCAATCATAATATACAATGTTACAAAATAAAAGCTAAAATTGAACAAACTTATTTATAAAATTAATAGTTTACCGATATGATTGACAAGGATTAGTCCATTTCAAATATATAATCACCAAAGTGTTTGTTGCATGAAGTTAAAAAATCATGTTGACGAAAATAAAAAGCAACACAACTCCTTCAAATGTTAGTCCTCTTTCAACCCCAGTAATAACATGTTAATAGCAATAAATGTTTGTTGGAAAGTGAAGAGAGGACCAAGGCAAGAGCTTTTATTGGAAACTTGGAAATTGAATGGTGATGATTCATTTCAGCAAAAAAGGAAAACTAGGGCCTATATATGTTTATAGAGGCTTACACAAAATAACTTTGACCAAAAAAAGAAGCCTAAAGAAAGTGAAAATTGAACATGACCCACTACGTATAAATTACTAGCAAAAAAATCCCATTAACACATGCTAATTTGATTAAGAAAATTTAACAACAATTAACATATTACTAATCCTACTAAAGTTTAAAAATAGGAAACAAATCTGTCCATTAAACTTGAAGGGTTATCCATCACTCCTCTTTGCTTCAGAGCTTGTAACTCCTATCTTCAATATGAAATATTCATGCTTGGCATACGGTAGGGACTTTGTATAGATATCGACGACTCACTCATTTGTTCCATAGTACTTCAAGGTGAAAAGTTTCTTTTTTAACTAAATCACAAATGAAATGATAGTAGATTTCAATGTGCTTTGTTATGTTAGGAAAGGCTAGAGTTTTTGTCATAGCAGTTGTTGCCTTGTTGTAAAAAAAGATCTTTGTTGCATTCAATTATTCTTGAAGGAAATCATCTAATAATCTTCTTAGCTAAACTGTTTAACATACTGTTCACAAACAACAACTAAACCAAGAGAAAACACATTCTTAGAAGTGCTTTTTCTATCATCTAAGCAACATGTCAATCACTGTCACAAAAACCAACCAATTTGAAATTTGCGACTTTAGTGTACCAAATACCACAATCTTTGGTTCATGTAACATATCGTATGATCCTTTTGGCTACTCTAAGGTGATGTTTTGATGGACTTTTCATAAATGTTAACATCACACTTACAAAAAGTTATACCAAGCCTTATATGGCATAAATAATTTAAGCCACAAACCATGCTTCTAAAATATCATGGATTTGCCAAACCAAAACTACCATTAATAAAAAGATTCTCATTCACATTCAAAGGTGTAGGATCAATCTTTTTCTTAGAGAAATAAAAATTCCATGTTTATTTTGATTCACTTCAATTCCAAAAAAATAAGGCAACAAACCCAATTTAAACATCTCAATTTTTTTCATTATGCAAGAATTAAATTTAATAACAATACTTGCTATATTCTGTACAAATCATGTTATTAACATAGAGACATACCACAACAAAAAAATCATGTTTACCTTGATTTTTTACATAAAGAGTTGATTCATTTTTGCTCCTTTCGAATACATTTTTTAAACATAGGAATCAATTTTATTGTATCATGCTCGTGGGGCTTATATTAGGCCATATAAGGCCCTTTTAAACTATTGCACCTTAATTTCATTAAGTTTAACAATGAAGCCTTCATATTAACTAAATAAACTTCTTCTTCTAGCTCATCATTCGCAAATACATATTTAACATCAAATTGATACACAGCCAACGAAGTTAGGTAGCTAAGTCTAAAAAAGTTGTTACAATTTCAAAGCTAGCTACCAACGAGAATGTTTCTTCAAAATCAATACCTTTATGTTGTGAGAATCCTTTTGCAGTCAAACGTGCCTTGTGCTTGTGTATTGAATTATCAGCATTATACTTTGCTCAATACACCCATTTTAGCATAATAACATTTTTGCCTTTTGGTAGATTAACTAATTCCTATGTTTGATTTTTTTTAATTGCATCAATTTGAGCTTCCATTGGTTTTTTTTTCACTTTTTTTCTTTGATTGCATTATTAAAGATTATAGGACCAAAATTTGAAAACAAAGGAAAATTAGTAATCTAATAACCTTCCATTCAAGTAGGCCATCTTCTAACTCGACAACGAGACAAGGCTACTCCTTTATGAACTTCAATTATAATTGATATCTGTGTTTCAGTAGACCTAAAGAGGGGTTGTTTGTTAGTATGGAATGATTGCTTCTTAAAGGACTAGAAGGAGATGAATCATTGGTTGGGGAGCTGCTACCTCCTGGAGTTGTTTGTTTAAGAGTTTTTCTTCATTTTCTAGAACATGGACAATTGGCTATTCTTTGCAATTGCTCCAATTCGAATTGTCTTCTTCATTAAAGACAACATCCTTGCATATGATTACCTTTTCACTCACTAGATTGTATAACCGGTATGCTTTGGATTGTGGACTATAACCAACAAAAATGCATTTTGTTGATTTTTTATTAAGCTTGCTATGCGATGAAGACTTTATCAAAGCATAGGCTGTACTACCTAAAACTTTCAAGTGACTTACTCAAGGCTTTCTACTTTTCCATATTTCGTAAGATTTTTGGTTTAAAACAACCTTTTTGGCTTATATATTCAAAAGATATACTGTTGCTGCCACTCCTTTTGCTAGAACTAATTTGGAAGTCTATTGGCTTTTGTTATGCTCCTAATCATCTTAACCATTATTCAACTTTTTGGTTTTAGCCACCTTGTTTTGCTATGACATTTATGGTGCTATCAGTTCTCTATGAATTCCATTTTTCTCATAAATATTAAATTCAATAAACGTAATTCACCACCTCTATCAGTATGAAGAACCTTTACAACATCCACGTTCCTTCTCCACTAATGTTTTGAATTTCTTAAAAATTTCAAGAAATATACCAACTCATGCGTTTGTAGTCATTAGTGAATAGCAAAAAATATTTGCTTCCACCAAAGGATTTAATACTCATTGGACTATACACATTAGCATGCATCAATTCAAGATAGCTAAATGCCCTTTAAGACTTTTCGACTGAAAATAATTTCTACTTTGATTTCCATAGACATATGCTTCAAAAAAAAATCTAAAGCATCAATTTTAAGGAGCCTAAGAAATTTTGTAAACAAAAAACTTTAGCCCATTTATGTTCAAATGCCCATAACGTAAATGCCACATTTTTGACTTATTAGATTTAGCAATTAAGACATCATCATTTATAAATGAAAATTTCTACATAAACATCTTTTTTGGTGCCACTAGTGTGCTAACAACCTTTTGGCCTATCTAATCAAGCAACAAATGTCATCAAATAGGAGTGAATATCCACCAACCATCAATTGTCTAACACTTAATTATTATGAGTTAACTGAGGAACATATTGCATGTCATAAATAAATTTTACATTACCTCGTGTGGTTTTGATGGCAATTGTACCTTTTCTTTCAATTTGCATCAACTTGTATTAAGTCGAACTTCACTTTTATTTAACTTGCCAATTTCTTTGAATAGTGGTTCTGAACTAAAGATGTGATTAGAGTACCCACTTTTGAGAAACCATACTTCATTAGAGGATTTTTTAGGAGAATAAGACGTAAACAACTTGCTCTCCTCTTTAACCTTTTTTTTCTAAATTGAAAGAAAATTCATTGACTATAGTGAAACTATTTACAACATTACAATGAGGTCTCCTCTATGGAAATCCAAAATTATCTCCTTACAATGACTAATGCATAAAAACTATGTTACTATGTAGGTAAGCATCTAAGTTGTAAAATCCATCTTGTTTTCATACCATCTGATAGGTCACGTGTTGCTTCTTTGGCTATAACAAGAGCTCCGATCTCATTGAAGATGTATGCTGCAAATTGGTAGTTACTTGTTTTCTCCCTTCTATATATCCTTCTATTCCTCTCCTTCCATATGTTGTAGATTGTAAGTGAAAATCCAATTCTGAAAAGCATACCATCCTTCTTTCGTGAGTTTGAGACTTTGATGATCCAGTTGAGTGTATTAATCCAATCATATGAGTTGCTATAACTTTCAAGTTTATGGAGTAGTTGACTCCATACAATTTTGGAGTATATGCAGTTAAAGAATATATAGTTTATGTCTTGCATAATTTGCATATTGGATCAAAGTTCCCATTCCATCTATCCTTAGTGCTTAATATATTTTTTATTACTAGCTAAGTGAACGTATAGGCTTTGGGGATGATGCTTTTCTTTTAAAGAAGTGTGTACTAAGGAACAATTGGAGATTCAACTTGGAGGCTCTAATAGCAGGACTTGTTAATGGAGACACCTTTAAGGTGAGGTTTCTAAAAAGTTATATCCATATTGTTGTTGTTGTTAAGGCTTAGGAACTACTAACAGAAAGTATTAAAACCTTTGAAATTGCCAGATCATTGCCTTATAGTAATCAGTGATGAGACTTTGGCATTTTATGGTACTTTTAAAATGTCTTTATTAAAACACTAACCTCTTCCTTTGCCATTGTGATGACCTCAACCATAAAATCCACCTTACTTCTACCTCTGCCTCCTGAATTTTCTAACCTTCCCATATAGGAAGACTCCCCCTTCACTTGAAAGGCATTCTCCTCGGCCTTTTCTTAAAACTTACTTAACCTTTCTTCATGAGCTAACAATATACTCTTTGATTCATCAAAGATGTAAGTAAATAAATCCCTAGATTCTTCAATTGCAGCAACCACATGTTCAAATTTTAAAGTTAGATTCCTCAAAACCTTGCTCACAATGATTTCATCAGTGACATTTTCACCATATGTTTTCATATGATTAACAATTGCAGATACTTTAGACAAATAAACTTCCACAGACTCATTATTTTTCATGATTAGTGTTTCAAAATCACGATGGAGAGTTTGTAACTTAACAACAATTACCTTTGTCAACCAAATATTCTTATTTCAGAACTTCCCATTCCTGAATGGAAGTTTCTTCTACTATAATTCTAGGGAAAATTTCTTCTTCTAAAACTTGTTGAATAAGAAATAAAGCCTTTGAATCCTTTTCCTTAATTTTCCTTAGTTGTTGTTCTTGATTATTAGAATCTTTAAATCCAATTTGAACCAAGTCCTACAACTCTTGAAAGTTAAAAATGGTCTTTATTTTTGAGCTCCAAAAGTGGTAGTTATTCCTTTGAAAATTGGAATCAAAGGTCGTAGTTTATTTCCATTTTTAACTTCAAATTTCACTTAGCTCCCCACTGTTTTTTTCCTTTCCTTTTGTGTTTGGCTCACTCTCTCTAGCTTTAACTTCTACCAGTTGAAACCAAACATGGAAGAGAAAAGAAAGAAGAAGAAAAAAAGCTGCACTTGTTTTCTTTTTTCTTTTTGCTCTAATACCAAATTTATTGGAAAGTGAAGAGAGGACAAAGACAAAAGCTATTATGGGAAACTTGGAAATTGATTGTTGCTAATTCATTTCAATGAAAAAGGAAGACTAGGGCCTTTATACATAGGCTTACACAAAACAATTTTGACCAAAAAAGAAACAACTAAAAAAAGTGGAAATTGAACATAACCTACAACATTCAAATTGCTAGCAGAAAATATCTCATTGAACACATGCTAATTTGACTAAGTAAATTTAACATTTAACACACCACTAATCCTACTAAAGCTTAAAAATAGGAACCAAATCTATCCACTAAGCTTGAAGCATTATCCAATAGTTTTGAATTGAATTGTTTAAATTTTAAAACTTTAGACCAACGTTATGAATACCGTATAAGTCAATATCGAGTATCCTTTTGGTTAAATTTTTATAAGATAGTCTATAAAATGTTTAAAGTTACAAAATATTTTCTCAATATATTGTACTATATAATTTATAATTTGACATAAACCATGTCTAATTTTTATAAGATAGTCTATAAATTTTTTAAAGTTACAAAATATTTTCTCAATATATTGTACTATATAATTTATAATTTGACATAAACCATGTCTTCAAAAATCATAATAATAGAAATTTGAAATAACAACAATTTATTTATTTTTATTAATATTACTTTTCACATATTTCATATATAAATAATAATCATAATTAAAATGAAAAAGATCATTTAATTATCATACAAATATAAAATTAAGGAAAATAAAAAGTATTTAAAATGTTACAATTTCACACATAATAAATAATAGTTACATCAAAATATCAAATAAAAAAAATAAATATATATGATTCTCCAACTATTACAATTTATAATAAGAGTTTATGTCAAGGAAACAACCAACTAAAAGTGAAACTTGAAACAAAAACATTTACAATTATGTTTATATTGCATATATAGAATTTAACATAAACATCAAATATAAATGAAATTAAAAGAAGAGGATAAATAAAAACCTAGAACCTCATTCAATCAAATACTCGCTCAAATCCTTGACCCCAATTCTCAGTTAGTACAAAATTCTCATCAATAAGAGAAGCCTTATCATCATCATTATTCAAATTTATTGCACCAAATGACATGTCAATACCTTCTCTTACATGATTATCTTCCAAGTTCCTCTCATCTATTAAGCTCGGTTCCTCAGAAACTTAATCGGCTAAAAGATCGATATAGTCAAGGCAAATTAGATCTACATAATTACTTGTTCTATATTAGAGTCCTATTAAGTAAATAAAATTAAATTATTAAGAAATTGCATGAAATTATATCCAACTTAATAATAATAATAGCATACTTTTTTTTGAAGTTTTAAATTGTATCGAACAAAGATCAGGTCATTCAATATTTTGTGTACTAATCTATTCCTTTTCTTGGAATAGAAGAGTTCAAATGTGCTTCAATTTTTTTACACCCTATTGCATTCACAATTGACTCAGGATTCAAATTGCAAACCTTTATAATTCTGGAACATCACTTTTAAATTGGACCTACCAAGAAACTGTAAGACAACAAAAATATCATTATACACTAAATAAAGTAATAATTAATTTTCAACAAGTAACAAAAGTGAAAAAATATATACATAGATTAAGTTTTTCTCTTTGATGAATAGTAATTGGCATCCTAAAATCACCATTAATATCCTTATCAATCTCCATTTGTGAGCTTAAGAGATCTCGCATCATCTTTGGCCTTGATTGCTTCCTTTGCCCTCTCCATGGCATTATAGAAATAACATATTTTTACCTTCTCATCACTATCATCCATATAAAGTATCCTTACCAAAGTCTCACAAACTCATATTATAAATTGACATTGAGACTAAAATTTATTATCTTCGAGTATAATTTTAGCAACTCCAATTTAGCCTTAGATCTAGCGTAATGAGGTGTAACCTATATATCACTTGTAAATATTTGTCTCACTCCTTCTACATCAGAATAAAATACTAAAGTGATAAGAAATTAGTTATAAATCTTGTAATAGTAGGACATCACAAATTCCTACCATTGATAAAATCCTTTCTTATTAAATTTAGAACCTATGCAGGATTGTAGATGAACTTGGTCACCTTTTTGGCTTTCTAAAAAATCTCATTAATAATAAAAAATATCTAACATCTCCTATATTTTCCAACATTAGGTCAATAAAATGTGCATCACAAGGACTCTAATAAAAAGAATTATACTTGCTTTGTAATCTTGTTTCAATTGCTTTATAAGCATAATCATTGCCAGTAATAAACTAAACAATATTTTTTTGGCGCAAATTCATTCATAAATTCATCAAATATCTAAAATAAAGTATCAACATTCCTAACAAGGTTAGATGCATCAATAGACTTCAAAAACATTATCCCTTTTGTAGAACAAACCAAAAATAAATAATAGGCTCATGTCTTCTATTTGTCAATCCATTACACATAATAAACACTCATATCTAGCTCAAGTCATTCTTCTTTCATCCAAATAACTTTTTATATCATAAATAGAGTCACTTAGAATTTTGCTTTTATAGTCATCACTTGAAGGAATCTTGTACCCTAGATCGTAAGTGGCAATAAATCCATCATAAGCTGATAATAATGAAATTGGGCAACATTGAATACTATACCTGAATCGTACCTCCATATATCCATTGTCATGTCCATATTATAAAGATTATAAGGAATTATGGATTGAAGACTGAGCTCTAAGAATTGTTCATGGTTTAAAAATATTAAACGCTTATTTTCTTCTGTTCCTAACATTAGGTGCAACATTTCTTTATTGTTTGGTAGAAATATGGCCGCCTTCAACATACTTACTATCACCCGAAATACCTACAAAAAAACTTCCACTACCAAATTCGTAGTTTAATCTTTGACTTTTATCTTTCTCATGCTGATACTCTTCAAATAAAGTCTTCATTTTCATTTCACATCATAATTCACTTTCTTACAAGGCTCTACATCCCCTTTGATCCCAACTAAATGCTCCTTTAATCTAGCGATTCCCTTACCTTTTAAATGCTTGTTACAATAAAAACAAATAGTATAGTTATTCATTCAAGGAGCTAATCTAGCATAAGCACAAGTTGGATCATCAAATCTTCATATACCTAAAGCGACTGAATTATTAGGTGTATTTGAACTTTTCTCTATTTATTTGTAAAAATAAATGAAGACGTATATTAAAATTAACTTAATAACTTCGTATCAAAATCAAGTTGTGAATAATAATAGGAATAATAGAGCAACAACAGTTTCTCAACAATCATATGATATATACATACAAGAGATTTTCATTAACTTATATAAATGGTTCCTTAAGAAAATTTGGTGATTAAGCACATTCTATCCAAGGAATTATCATGTTTCTGAATCCAAATGGTGGACCCGGGCCCCGTATGTCCGATTCCCGAGGGCGGCCCCTCGGCTCGTGCCAGCGTCGGGCGCCCAAATACCGCGGACCTGATCCCAACATTTCTACATAACCATAATGGCGAGTCACAGAACATACATATATACATACACAAAACGATCATTCGATACACACATACATTACTATAACATTTGCAGCCATGAATTAAAGACCCCGTAATCATGGGGATT
>JANITW010000236.1:77150718-77174653 GCA_027564335.1 Erythroxylum williamsii | reverse complement strand
CGTCGCGACGTGCGACTGGTTCGTCTTCTCCGAATCGCTTTCCACCATTAAAGCTCTCTCAAACTCAACATTAATACCCTCAACCACTCAAACTAACTCATTAAACATCACAAATGCCATGAACAACTATAAGCACAACACTAAAACCATAAAACTTACCAGAATCGAAGAATCGATCGAAAACCCTAAATCGCAAACGTCGAAGGCCTCCAAGCTTCAATCCCTCTCTGAATCACTCTCAAATTTCAGCCAGACATCATTCATTCTCAATCACAACCAATTTCTCAACCACAAAGAAGAGAAATCAACGAAATCCCTAAGGGAAGAAGCTCACACTCGACGACGGCAACGAAGGAGGAAGGGGAAAAGGGGAAAATGCCAAACCCTGAACCTCATCACATATATATATAGGGTTTAATTTAAACCTATATATCACAGTCCTCAGATTCACTTAGTCTCAGTCTCTAAATTCTACTGACTCATCACAAAAATTCTTAAACGCTTAACTATAAATTTTCATGCCAATATTCACTCATTTTGGGAACCGGGAATCAGCATTGTCAGTCTCTAAGTCAATTTCACGGTCCGAACTCATATCTCTAAAAATTCCAGAAAAATTCTCATAAATTCACAAAAATATAAAACACTTGATTCTATGCTCAATTCTCAATTTCCAACTCCCAAAATTCAATTCACACACTAACTCAGCTATACAACTCAATCAAGTCACAATCCACTGATTTAACTCTTCAATTCTAATTATTCCTCAATTCTTAATAAATCACTCTTCACTCAACTCACAATCTAACTCATTGGACTACTCAATTACACTTATCGCTTAATTCTCAATAACTCATATCTCACACAATTTCACAATTAAATGCTGGAACAATCATGAATGCATGCCACTATATATGCATGTGCAATTAACTCATGTCACTGATGCAGAATCACTATACGTGCAATACAATTATGAATGCACTTACTGCTCAACCATCTAAATTACCGATATGCCCTTCACATCGGTAACGGGATGTTACACTTAAGCCTTATTAAAAGCCTAAGTGAAGCAACTTTGTATGTAAGAAAGGCCAGCACTAACTTAACTGTTGTTTCTATTTATGTTAATGATATTTTGATCACAGGAAGTAATCAGGAGCTCATTGATGATTTCAAAGTTAAAATGTTGAAGGAATTCAAGATGACAAACTTGGGATTGATGTCTTACTTTCTTAGTTTGGAAGTAAGGCAACAAAAGAATGAAATATTCATAAGCCATCACAAGTACGCTAGTGAGATCTTGAAGATGTTTCATATGGAGGGGTGTAAGGCTATTGACACTCCTGTGAAATCTATAGTGAAGTTTTGCAAGGATGATGGTGCGGATAAGGTGAATGAGAATCATGACAAAAGTTTAATTAGTTGTCTCATATGCCTCACTGCCTAGACCAGATATTGTGCGGGCAGTGAGTCTTTCATCCAAATTTATGCATTGTGCAAGTGAGGGACATATGCAAGCTGCTAAATGTATTGTGAGATACATAAAAGGAATTGTTGACTATGGTATCAAATATACTAGTAGTAAAAATTTTAATTTAACATGCTTTTCTAATAGTGTTTGGGAGGTTCAGTTGATGATATGAAAAGCACAACTAGTTTTTGCTTCACTTTTGGTTTAGGAATGATTAATTGGTGTTCTAAGAAGTAAGAAATTGTTTCTCAAAGTATTGCAAAAGCTGAGTTTATCGTTGCAACTGTAGAAACAAACCATGTAATATGGCTCAGGAAAATTCTGTAAGATTTGAATGTGGTACAGCTAAATCCAACTCAGATTTTTGTTGATAATCAAGCAGTCATATTAATCTCCTCAAATCATGTTTTTCATAGTAAAAAAAACATTTCAAGATTAAATTTTATTTTCTCAGAGAGATTCAGAAGGAAGGGGAGGTCTCCTTAATTTACTACAAATTGAAGATTAGATAAATTTACTTAGGCTTTATTTAAAGCTAAATTTGAAGATTTAAGAGACAAATTGGGAGTTTGTAGCATTAAAGGCAAAGAGGAACATTAATATTGCCCCAATACTACAAGTGTTAGGAGAATTGAACAAGATTACAATTTGTTTTGCTGTTGAATTGGTCTTTTAATAGAAAAACCTAGTTTTTAGGATAATGGGTCAAAATCTGGTAGAAAAGTTGTTACAAGTTTGTTGTTAATGTACTGGAGTCAGTAGCTATTCTTTTTGGTTGTTTATGGTCCATGTTTTCATATTATTTTGGTTTATGTTGCTATTAGTCATGTATTTAAGAAGTTGAATTTAATAAAATAGATATGTATAAATTCTTCCAGTGTCTGTTATATGTTTACTGATTAATTTCAGTTAACAAACCCAACACAATATCTCACAAGTTTTGACCCAAAAATCGAACTCATAAGTGAAAGCAAAAGAAACCATTCTCCTCTATATTTGGCCATACACCCATTTGATATCTCTTGCTTTTTTTTTCTTCTAGTTTTCCAAGCAAACTAGTTGCTGCAATAGTGTTAGATGTCTGTTTTTTGTTTTCCTCTCTCTCTTTCTCTTCATTGAATCCCTCTGCCATTTGAAGAAACATAAGGTCCTAACAACCATATTTTGTAACTAATATTGTACATTCCACTTAACTTCGTTCCCTTCCCACCATAATAAAACCCTCCCTAACCTTTCTTTCACACACACATCAAGCACAAGGATCACTATTTGCTTCTTATGTTTTCTCAAACCTTGTTAAACAATATGGCACACTAGAGCTCGGAACGCACAAATATGGTGACATGGTTTCTGCTCTCCATCTCGTTATTTTTATTTTTCTAGCTCCATTTTAGGTTCATCTTGTTTGTTTTAAAGGCTAGTTTAATTTCTCTGTAAACTAATGAAAAAAGTATATATAAAGATTGGGTAGTTTAAAATCCCTGATATAATAAAAACATTCCTTTATTAGATGTACGTCCTGGTTGGAGTAAGTAATAAGCATATTTGAGCTAATGATTACGTTAACATTCTTTTAGACCTTTCAGATAGCTCCATCACCTCAAAGGTTATAGACAACAACATATATATATATATAAGGGCTTCTTCCTTTGCTTATTGTATTAGCAGTTCGATGATTCTTCAAAGGCTATATTAGTGAACTATGTTTGCCTCGAGCAATAATGCATTTCCAATCATCAAATCAGGCACTCTTTAACTCCTTGAGTGAGGAAGAGAAGTCAAACTGGTGAAGTTTTATGTATTGCTAAGATATCTATGATCCTTTTTTCTTTGTAGGAAAATACTAGACACTAAATATAAAGGAACGGAAAGCGATGAAAGCGTTTCTTTGAAGTTTTATGTTATACCTTTTCTCTCTCTCAAAAGAAAAAGATGAATTAATCTTTGAATTTTTTACCACATCATAAGTACACGTTGCAGAAAGAATGCCACATAAGATGTCTCATTTAGATTTAACGGTGCATGTATAATGCTGCAAAATTTCCATCCAAAATAGTCTAATATTGAGCAGATTCGATAACGCTTAAATCTTAATTGAGCATGTTAAAATGGTTGGCCTTAAATTGATCAAATCCAAAAATGTTTGGCCCCAAATTGGGAATTTAGCCCTTTGTATAAGGACCATTTTAGTTTTACTCTTTAGGTGATTATGATTTTATTCTCGCGTGTGTACAGATGCCAATACCTACTCAACAAGAATGATGGTGGTACCGGAGTGGATCTTTCTATGATCATAATCGTGATCACTGTGGTTTCAACTATATTGATACTTGCTTTATTCATGACATTCAAGTATTGGCAAAGGAGAAAAAGAGAGCAAGAACAAGTTCAATTCCTTAAATTGTTTGAAGATGCAGATGAAATTGAGGATGAACTATGCAAAGGAGCTGATATATGATAGAAGAATGAAAATTTGACAACTTTTTGTACAGATGCGATTTTACACAAATTTTGTCAATTCTTCAAGAAGGAAAGGTTTAATTGACTTTTGTACAGTTACTTTGACCTCTAAAACAGTTATGTATGAGTTTTACAGATGTAAGTGGGGATGTCGATCTCCTACTTTCTTAGTTTTAAGATAGAAATAATTTGGTTTTATTCGGTGAATGCTAAATGATCATCAAGCTGCTGACTACATTGGTTTGTGGATAAGCAAATTGAAGCAAAGGCATCCACTTGTAATCATTTATTCCACAGCCTCCATAAACCTTCCTGAGTATGTTTTATTCCAAATCAAAATTGCAGTCCAAATTCTAACTTCCTTATAATATACTGATACTTTCTTGATATTAAAGCCCTTTCTTAGAGATGCTAACAGGTTGGTTTTTGGAATTATCTCCATGGATTTTTCTTTAACGATCCAAGTGTATTCTAGACTTGGCCATATCCATGAACAATTGAAAACACTCTATACCATATGTGACAACCACAATGTAAATTGCTATGCTCACCAAGCTTATTGTGAATATATTTTTCACTATAAACAATTGGAAGCATCATGTTTCTTGTTAAATATGAAATTATATAATAAGAATACTATTTCTTAATTTACCCATGTAATTTCATGTGAATATAATTATGTAATGACTATGCAATAGGAGTTTGGAAAAATCTTTGTCATGGAACTCTAAATTATATATTTATGTTCGAATTTTCTTCATTGTGCCTTCAATAATTCCAGCTATTAATTTGTTTTGATCAGTCTCATTCATCGAATTAGAGGATATAAGGACATGGATCTTTAATCCAAATATGTAAGGCAGATGCCAAACTGTTCAAGCCAAAGATCTACTCTTAACATATGCGCTTGTTTTAAGACCTCTAGCAGTACGATGCTGTAATCATGCCATGAAGATTCATAAACTGACAGAAGTAAGCTTTCAAAAGCAAAGGTTGGTCCATGCGATTCGTAGACATAGTAATAACATTATAGCTGAATTATTCCTGAACTCGTTGCAACTTTTGCATTATGAATCATACGCATCATTTAGTAAAATACATTATGTTGCGATCGGGGGTAAAAAAAAAAGTTACGTGCAGCAGCACCTACAAGACTTTGCTAACCAGTTCTAGGGCAGACTGGTATTATATTCATTTCCTTGGGGTGATCTTGACTGGTAGTCCCTTAGTTGGAACTGGCATTGGGACCCTACAGAAATTATTATCAGCACACAACTCCCATGTAAATCGAGTGACTAGATAATGCATAGTCACAAGTGTTTCAATCTTGGCAAACTCATATCCAGGACATATCCTAGATCCAGCTCCAAATGGAATAAAGCAGTAAGGTGGGATTGCTGCTTGATTCTCAAATCTACTTGGATCAAACTTAAATGGTTCTGGAAATACTTTGTCATCATTGTGAGTCATACTTGTAACCCAGAAGACCTGAAAGCCATAGATAGATGGATTTCAGTTAAATTAATTGCACGAATTGTTCTACAACTAATTAGTAAAGGCAAGCTGGCAACATATCTCAACCTGTTACTTACTTGCCACCCTTTAGGAATAAGATATCCATTGTACTCTATATCTTTTACAGCTGTCCTGAAGCCACCGAATACTGGAGGATACATTCTCAAGGTCTCCAATGCTACTCTCCAGGTGTACTTCATCTTTCCAAGATCATCCCATGTTAAAGACTCTCCACTCTGCTTGCTTTTGGCTATATCTTCCTGTTCTGTGACAAGAATTGAAGGAAATTGTTTCGGAAAACCTAGCAAATTTTTATATGCACTAAAAGAAATTTGATAGAAATCTAACAGAACCAAACAAAAATAAAGAATCACATGCATACCTTGAAGAACAGCTTTATAAATAGTGGGTTCATTAGCAAAAAGTCTAACCATGAAAGTGATCAAAATAGAAGAAGTGTCATGTCCAGCAGTCATAACAAGCAAGACATTGTGGATAATCTCCTTCTCACTTATTGCTTCTCCATTCTGTTTATCATGTTTGGAGAGCATGCTGGTAATGAGGTCTTGATAAGAATCACCAGTATTTTGTTCAATTTCACTCTTCTTTTCGGAAATAAGTTCCTTGATC
Organism: Erythroxylum williamsii; assembly: GCA_027564335.1. Classification (NCBI taxonomy): domain Eukaryota; kingdom Viridiplantae; phylum Streptophyta; class Magnoliopsida; order Malpighiales; family Erythroxylaceae; genus Erythroxylum; species Erythroxylum williamsii. Next base: position 77,168,577 of record JANITW010000236.1, on the reverse strand, counting down.
AAAATTTGGGCCCTTTTGCTTGCTCTAAGGCTGCGATTGTAAGTTGTGAAAGGCATGTTCATGGGGATTGCCCACATCCCTTCTATCATTTCTTGGAACCAATTCACAAGTTTCTCTCTTCGAATTCCTCTTTCAACTCCAAATAGAAGCGAGCAAATTATGTTGAATGTGAGTGTCTTCATCAAGGGCAAGACCTGTTAAGAGATTATAAAAATATGACAGGAAAATAAGCCGTCTTCTCTTAATGTTCTTAGAAAATTCATATTACATGGAAAAAACATTGTCTTGTAGAAATTAGGATCTACAAAGTTGAGAGCATAACGTAACTGTAAATGCAGAAGCAAGATAATTAATCGTTAGGAAGGTATATATTCTACTTTGATGGAACATACCTTGACCTCTTCCTTTCCTTTCCAATGAGTATCCATGTGTAACATGACTTCTTCTGACATTTTTCCCACGTACAGTTTCAAAGACTCAGGTTTCAAGAAGGAGATAAGCGCTTCCCTGACTCGTTTATGATCAGGACCACTGAGCTCCAGCAAGTTTCGATCACCCAAAATCATTCTAATAGATTGAGTTTGTTGGTTGGAGAGTATGTTGCCATCACTTGTAAACACAAGCTTGTTAGCAGCCTGACCACATATGAAAACAGTTGACTTGCCAAAGAGGGCAAGCTTCGAGATTGTACCATACTTTTGGACTCTTTGCTCGATCCATTTTTCAGCGGTATTGGTTCTCATGGCCTGAAGAAGGCTTAAGCTTTGGCCTATGAATGGAATTCCAAGTGAACCTGGAGGAAGGTTTTCGGTTGACCTTCCACTCTTTATGAAAAGAAGAAAGATTGGTATAATGAAAATGAAGATGCCGAAGAGGGTACTCATCTTTTTCCTTCTGGCCTCTTTCTCCGTGCCCGTAAGGTGTTGGAATGACATATAAGAAAGGTTTATCAACTTGGACTTTAAAGGGGGCTCTGCACAATAAAACAAAATTTCGTTTGTTTTTGGGATGGAATCTATGTTGGTTAAAGCTCTAGAGTCCATCGTTTTGGTTGTAATTTAGTTACAAATTATTAATGGCATTTTTTATCTTATACATGCTTAGATGTATATGATAAAATCTATGAGATCATAACAAAAAAATAACACAATTTGGACGTTTAAAAAATGTCACAAAATGTCAAAAAAAGTCACAGAATACAATTTACGAAGTTTTAAAAAATGTCACAAAAAAACATCGTGGAATGTGATATAGGCAAAAGGTTTCTATGATGTTTCTTATAAAACGTCACAAAAAACACGGACATTCTGCGACGTTTTAACAAACGTCACTGAAAGGTTGGTTTTTTTGCAACATAACTTCATGAAATTTTGAGACTTTTAGAGACAGAAATGAAATTCAATGTCTTCATACAAAATATAGCTATATGTCTCTAGTTTAATTCAAATTAAGAATCATCTCATTTAGAAAACTAAAAAAATGTTATGGCTAAAAGACCGAAGTGTATTCAGTGCACATTTTCCAGATTCTTTAACTTTCAATATTTTACATCACCAGAACACCTTTTTTTTTTCAAAAAAATTAATTTAACACTATAACTGAATTTATTTATTCCCAACTACCCAGTATTTATGAATAACCTTGTCAATTTCATTTTTCATACAGATGACAGTAATCTATTAACTTTATTTTACAAATCTCCAACTCTAAGAGATTTCTTCACCTCTTATCTGTTGAAAACTTCAAAATCTTCAAGCCCTAACTCTACATGTTTCACGTACTTCACTGAGTACAATGACCAGCTTTTAGTTTTTTTCATGGCAATGACACAAATGACAAAGTAAGTTTGGGTGGAGGAAAGGAAAAATACAAAAGTCTTTTAGAAAGTATTTTATGGAAAAACCCTGGGTTTCAAAAAGGAAGTTTGGAAAAGATGATAATAAAGAAAGGACTTAGACAAGACTTAACCTGTCAACTCTCAAAGAATAGTAATCTACTTCTAGCAAGAGTACAAAAGACTAAGTGACATTTGTCACTTACCCAATACCCAAGTTCTAACTTAGTTTCTTTTGAAACTAACTCCCTTGAATTTCATCTTTACAATCCAACTATCTCCAAAGCTTCTTTTAATTTCTTATTCCCTATCATATATATATCAATACTCCATAAATTCACCAACATACATATACAAATACAATATTTCCACCAATCACTAATATTTCCAATGTAAAAACGTCCATACTCTAAAAATTCATAAATCAATCCAATTATCCCCGGAATTATTCATGAATACATGTACAATTATTTTCATGTACAAATTCATTCACTATTCATGTATAAATGCATGGCATTTATATGTATGAACATAGAAATGCATCTCTAACTCTCATTAATCACTCACATTTACTATTCTAACCCTCCCACAAGTAATGGGATGTTACACTTCTCCCCCTCCTACTCTTTTGTTGGGAATTAACCCCCAACATTTCAAAGATTTCGTATGTCTCCTCGACAGTCTGCTCGCCTACAGCTTCTGCTGTTGCATTACCCACTGTGTACTGACACTGTTGTGTTAATCTATCATAGAAGAATTGGTTCTACATTTGAAGTGGAAAATGATGGTGTGGACACTATATTAGCAAGAGTTTGAAGCGTTCCCACACCTCATGAAATGACTCTCCCTCTATTTGAGTGAAGGTAGCTATTTTCATCCATAAATCAGAGGTCTTTTGATGGGAATAGAATTTTACCATGAATTTGTTGTACATCTCCTCTAGTGTAGTCAATAAATCGGATGGATGGCTCATCAACCATGTCTTAGGCCAATCTTTCAATGTATATAGGAAGTTTCTCATTTTGAGTTGATCTTTGTTTAAACCATCCAAAGGAAATGTCTAGAGAGTGGTATAAAATTCTCGAATAAAGTTTAAAGGGTCATCATTAGGAACCCCAATAAAGTTTAAAGGGTCATTAGGAACCCCATAAAATGATGGCGACATGTTGTAGTGGATGCTCTTCAATTCATAGTCTCTGGCTATCTCTCCCAAACGTATGCACGAAGTGGCAGTATCAATCACTGGTCCGACCGCATTACTAATTGCCTTTCATCCATCTATTGATCTTCATGCTTGGGTTCCTTAAGATTGTCTTCAAAGTCCCTTTGAGGTCCTCTTATTCGATGCACGTAATCAATAAAGTGAACGAGTTCACTTTCTAGAGATCTCCTTCCTTACATAAACTAAATAAGGACAAAACTAAATTAATAACAAAAATTGCTAAAACAGATCCACGAAATAACACCACAAAAATGAATGCATGAAAAGACAAAATGATCAAAATTAGTTTAAGTTTAAACACTAAACACCTCCCTGAAAATGGTTCTAAAAACTTGTTATGTCAAAATAAGTTTTAAAAATCTAGGCTATCCTACTCACAAGTATACGAGGTAATTGTAGTCAAATGCCCAGAGTCGTCTCCCACGAAGATGAAATCGATCTGCTCAAATTAACCTTGAAAATAAAAACAAATGCAATCCTAAACGCTCTAACCTGATTTGTTGAGTAAAATGTTTTAAAGAAAATAAAGCAATTAAACTAAAACGTAAATTAATTTAGCTAGAAGCAAAGAATGATTTGATCAATCAGTGTGGAAACTCTTGAGAAATTTACTTCACTAATTTAATCTCCTATATATGACTAAAGGGAATTATTTGGATAATTGTCTTGCTAAAATTACCAATTAGGTTCTAAAATCAATTCAAATAGTAAACTAAATTTAGCTTTCGTATTCAACAAGTCTATTATCTAAATCAATTATAAAAACCCAACTAATAACTACCCACTTAAGTTAATATATTTCTAATAGTTAATATATTTCTAAGTCATAGCTTAAGTGTCTACAATTTCTTATTCTAGTATTAAACTTCTTCACTCGATTCTTCGTTTAATACTAAAATGATGTAAAGGTTGGCCAACCTATTACTTCCAATAAATTCAGAAACTATAGCAAATAATAAGACAATAAAACAGTCTCTTTATCGTGCATAATCGACTAAATAAGTTACATTAGTTCTCAAGAAAAAGTAATTAGCCCATCATGGATTAAACATTATCTTCATATATTTCAATCTCATAGTTAACAGTAAGAGATAAGTCTTAAAGCAATAAACAGAGTAAATAAACTAAAATAGATTGTGAAAGCACTAACAGCGGAGATGAGTTCAACAAACAAGTTCCATAATGCAATAGAGACAAAATAGAATGAGCAAACAAATGGATTGTCAGATGAGGAAGTTGGCGGTAGGTCTCCTGCCAATCTCAAACTCTCTAGCGTCGACTCTCGCCTTCTGCCTCTTCTCACTCTCGCTAAGAAGAATGGATGCTCACACTAGCTTCAGTTTTGCACTTCTCTCTCTGTTATTTTTCTCTTCTTTCTCACTAGTATATTGCTCCCTGGTTTCTCTTCCTCCAGCTTCTATTTTGCCTCATTCCAACCTCCTTTTTTTCTCTCTATAAACTTTTTAATTTATAGACACTCTAGGTTTTGGTTTTGTTTTCATCAACCGTCAACTTGTATGGGTGACACATGACATTAAATTCAGTGCAAGAGAATATGCAAGGGTGTGTCAAAGTTGTCACCATCGCAAGAGACCTTGTCATGACACCATAGTCACGTCCATGACAAACTTCTTATAGGCGTTACTCTTTGGTCACATCTCTTTCGTACAAATTTTTCATTTTTTTCCAATAACATTAACAAAATACACCACATATCCTCAATTCATTCAGCTTTGGTTAAAACACACAAATTTGAAACCAGAATCAAAATATAAAGGCTTGTAAAATCAATAAAAATTACTCACAACATAAATAATAACCACATATTCTCAAATTGATATCCTTAAAAATGTATTATGCTTTATGGATTTCTATGAAAGATTTAACCTTGTCACCAAAATATTTATATAAACTTATCTCTAGTACTCTGGAACTACTAATTTATAAGTCATGATCACTCACATGCAAATTCTTTCAAATCATCCACATGCAGATTAATATCAAATCTAATCATCAAATTAATATTAAAAATCCCACTTCATAATGATTATTGAATCAATTCTTAACAAAGAAAATATTCAATGTAAATATATAAACAAACGTCATAAATGATGTTTACACAAATAAATATGTGATAAAATAATTGTAGATGAAATTTGTGTATTTCAATCAGCTTTGATCTGTATCGTGAAAGAAACCAGTGTGTAGATTGACTGGCCTCTCTCGCAATGATTTTCAGTCTAGGTCTGCATATACTTCAAGAACCCCTGGTGACCGTCTGAAACTAAATACACCGAGATAAGCACGGCACTTTGTACCAAAGAATCATGCGTTAGCTGAGGTGCTTTTGTCTTTTTTATTTTGATATCTTCCATTGTAGCAAAAAAAATAAAAAAAAAAAAAGAACTCCAATCTTCTCCTCTGTCGAAAGCAACTTTAAATTTGATATCCAAAGGCTCAAGATCCTTAATATTCGGCTTTCCCACCGCTTATACATGTTTCGCCTAGTCAATTATTCTTTTTATAGGCGAATATTGGGTTTGACACATCGATCAATTTGCTAGATCATGCATCTGTCTGTAACTTTTCTCTAGGATAACAAAATTTGAGATTGCATCTAAGGCTTTCTCCACGTTTACATAAGCATGCATCGCATCCTCAAAGAAATTCAAGGATGACCACCCATTTTCGCAACAAAATGGAGTTTTTGGAAGGATTTAAAAGAAACAGACCAGAAGACAAAAGTTCTAAGTGAGAACACTAATATAGGCGTTAAATAAAATAGACAATTAATATACAGTATAACAACACCTCTTTAACCATAAAATGTTTGGATAAAAGCTAAGTGGTCAATTCCTGGATACAAGTTACAACAGACACTACAAAATACTTGTACACTAATTACTTCTGGTTCCCTTTTTTCTTTTTTTTTTTGGTTCTTTTCCCATTCTAGAAGTTCAATATTCAAGAGACCCCATTGAAGCCACCCCTATAACTCCAGCTCTTGGTGGTGCAGTCCTGCTTAGTAGTGTGGACTTGTAATGCTATTAAGAGCTTTTAGGCTGGGAGAGGAGCAACAGATCTGAGGCCTTCTTTACCCATCCGTTGCACTTCAATCGGAGACAGTATTTTAATAGACCACACGTTATTAACAAATTCCCTGAAATGAATACAAGTAACCAAGGGTTAAACAATATCTCAACACTAACGTTACATTCGTTATAGTAACAAGATCCGCTAAAAACAAAGTTTAGGACCACGTGATAGCATATGAATGAAACCCATCTAACATATGTTTATCATATACAAAATCTACATACCATGTGCTGTAAAATGCTTAACTATATATCAAAACAACTAAAAGAGACATGCCAAGTTAGGTCTACTTTGGCCGGACCGAGGGATGGTATAGCTGGTATATTTTTAAGTTTGATGAAAAAAGTATTCTCATAAACCATAAAACTGACAGTTAACTACAGTGGACCATATCCCAAATCTTTGCATTGTTAGTTTACTTGAGAGCATTCTTACCCTTTCATGACTGCAAATTCATCATCCATCTTTGTGATATCTTCTTTTTAGCAGTGAAGCTAAGCTTTCTACTCTAACAAAACAAATTTATCATTAAGGGTTGAAAAATACATGTTCTCACATTAGAAGTTCTTCACAATTTTCGTTAGCATTATTAGAGATTAAATTACTAATAACAAACACAGAAGATTATCACACATCCAATTTTCTTAAAGACCTAGGATCAATCGCAAGCCTTCTACAGTGAGTCACATTCTATATGTGATGTTATTTCTTGATACACCCCCGTACCACCTTCCTATCCTCCAATTTGGCTGTGTTACGCCCATCACCTTGTCTCAATTCTACCAAATTCATTCTAACGTCTGACACGTTCTTTATAAGTAAACCAAAGTTTTATATTTTTCACCAACCTTATGCTTCTACCCTTACTTTTGCAGACATTACCTTCTTCAAGCACATCCTATGTTGTCTCTTCATCTCTTGTCCTTTCCCTCTGTCAGTACTCTCCCTTTTTTGTCTCTCCTGCACCTTCAACCCCTTTTAACTCTTTTTCCCAGGGTGTACACTAAAAGGCCTCAGTACTCCAATACTTTGCTCTCCTTAAGTACAGCTGTCAATCGATGTTCAATTTTCCTCTGATCTCTAATTAACATGAGTTTACCTGTTCCTATAGATTTGCCAACCTTTACATGCCGGATGTGTCGCAAATATAGACATTCTTGTCCTCATTTTCCCATCCCTGATTTTTTCTTATCATTCTTCATCTGAATATTGCCTTTGCTTCTACCATATCTTTTGTTCCTATCCATAAGATACAGATTAAACCTTCAACTCATTGTAAGTGGCATGCTGTATGCCAAAGAAGATGTCCCCTTCATATTCCAATAGGACTTAGGAATTTGGGCCTTTGTTTCCTAGTAAGTCTTGTGTCAAATTTCAGTTCATTATTAGAATCTGCTCATATGGTTTTGTCGATCACCTTAAGGCTTGCTATGTAGCAAAAGACTTAGAGTTGATTTGGATAAGGAGGACAACCTATGGTGAAGAGTAACCCATTCTCCTTGCCATTTCTCTTGCTACTCACCTTGATTGGTCGCTACACCAACTGGACATCAACGAATGCCTTTCTTCACTACCTGACCTCAAAAAATCTCCTCCTGTTTAGCTTGGTAGATTATGTACTGTACCTCAATTTGGTCTCGAACATCACTCAATACGGCTTAATCTACCAGAAAGACTCATTCTATAATTGTTTGTGTGGATTATAGAGTCTAGAAGTGATTCAGCATGCAGTTTTTGAGTTGAAGACCTACCTACAATAGCAATTTCAGAACAAGGATCTTGGTCTTTTACACTATTCATTTAGGCACTGAGATTGCACGGTCTAAGCACTGCATCTACCTCTCACAGATGAAATATTCTCTAGACTTATCACATGAGAATGCATTGCTAGGCTCTAAGCCAGTAGACCCAAAATGTGAAACTTGTATCTAATTAGGGTGAGTCATTTTTGATCCAGTGAGTTAGCATTGATTAGTAGGCAAACTTCTGTACCTCACTGTCACAAGACCAGAAGTCGCATTTCATGTGACTAGTCAGTCAATTCATATCCATAACATTGAGCACATTGAAAGAACAATTCACATTGCATAACACATCAAACAAGATCCTGGACAGTCCTTTCTATGCAAGATCCTGGACAGTCCTTCTATGTTGCAACCATGGACATGTTGATATATTAATATGATTGTTATGTATTGAATATTAATTAAAGACGTTCAAGTAGTATAGAGCAATTACACAGTTATCAAATAGATAATTTGGTAAAATATTGACTAAAGAAACTAACATAAAGCGAAGGGATAAAAAATTCAAAAGTGCCTAACCTTTTGAGATTTTTTTAATTTAGTGTATCACCTTTTAAAGTTTTCAGTTTAGTGAATAATTTTTCAGAAATGTACAACCCAAGTAAAAACATTGTCTCCATTAACTGTTTGCTAATGTAGATAACAAACAGAAACCCACGTGACATTTGGTGGATATCCCACATCAGCCTTAAGCTGTACAAGTTTTGAAAGGTTAATCACTAAATTAAAAATTTTAAAAGTTGGACACTGAATTAAAAAAAATCCAAAACGTTCAGCATTTTTGAATTTCTTATCCCTAAAGTGAACATAAAACTTAAGAAATGTATCAGGAGACTTACTGCCAAGGGTCATCACCAAGGAGAAGCACATCATTCTCCCGGTCAACAAATACAAGCTGCCAGCCTGATCTCTGAGGGTCCTCTAGTTGGCCTTCAAGGCCAAACATTCGAGCAAGCTCACTACGCAGCTCATCATAACTGCTAAATTTGGAAATATTCAATGAGCGCCCAAAGGACCCTTGCTTGTGAACCTATCAAAAGTGTACTAATTTGAGTCAGTAATCAGAAGAGAGGAACCATTAAAACATAAGCTTCATACAGCATTAACAGTAACGAATCGATGCCCATGACCTCATGAAAATGTATTGTTGAAAAATATTTCCAAACAATGGAACAAATGTGAGTTCATCATTCACACAAATATAACTAGGTTTCGTAGCATAATTTTGAATCCTTCACGAACCAAGCAATAACTTCAAACTTGGGAAAGGTCACAGTACAAATCAGTGATCAGATTTTTAATATGACCTTACAACTGAAGAGCACAACCACACAAATGATCTGATAGCCAAACAGGAGAATCAGAACACATTTGACCATTCTGTATGATAACAAAACAATATGGGCCTGAGGTGTAGATCAAATTACCTTCACAAAGGCTCTAGTTTGTGCATTTACTTGGTCCACATTTTCAGAGGACTGCAAGAAACCTGATTCATCAACACAACTAGAAGTCGTCATATCTGAATTAAGAGGAACATCACTTCCTGCAGCATTAGCGAAAGTAGATGCAGCAAATGGCATTGATAACGAGTCATTTTCAGTGCCAATATGTCTCAGATTGGGTATCTCATGCTGCAGCATAAGAGATGAGTTATCAATGCTAACTCCAAATAAGAGATTGTTTTGGGGATCATTAGCACCTTGATACGCTGCATACTCTCTTCCAGGAAATGGAGATAACAAAGTAGCAAGTTCAGAGACACTTGAATTTGCTGTTCCTAGCTGTTCCACCGGTGGAAGTACACAATGAGTAGCTCCTATAGCTATCTGAGGATCAACTGCTGCTTGCTTTGATAACAAGGTGGAAGAGATAACAGAGTTGGTTCCATTTATGTTAAGCAAGTGGGATGTTGCATCCTGTCTTGAGGAACCTATCACACCATGTATTGATGAAACATTAGCTGTGGTCATTGAATTTCCAACCAATTCAGAAAAAGCCTGCTGTTGGCATTGTGAAGGAACTGGTTGCAAAGGAGTCTGGGACTGGGTAACAGAAGTAAGATTGGGTATGCTTGAGACAGCAATTGGTATCTGTGTCTGAGCAGATAACTGTTGTGGTTGTTGAGATTGCTGAACTTGCTGTTGATGATGTGATTGGTGTTGCTGCTGTTGATCACTGTATTGTTGACGACGCTGTAACTGCTGCTGTAGAAGCTGTGCCTGAGTCAAGGCCTGGTTTTCCTGAAAGTTATGAAGAAGAGAATGTTGAAGATTGGACTGCTGTAACATCTGCCTTTGAATCAAAGCAGAAGGTCCATTTGAAACATTTTGAGGCTGATGGAATTGCAGGAAAGATTGAGATGCTAGTTTAGAAGATTCCACCGATCGCATCTCCTGCAGTGCAGCAGTAGCCATTGCTTGATAGACATCAGATTGCAGAGCTGGCAAAGAGGTGTCAAACCTAGATTGCATCCATGGAGTGACACCAAAGCTCTGAAAGTTCATTGATGGAATTCTCTGATCCCCCAGGCCTCCTTGAAGCCAAAAAAGTGGAGAATTTATGCTCAAATCACCATCTTGACCTGAAGTAGCAGATTGAGAGAACCAATGTCAAACTTTAATAGGACCAAAAAGATTTCCTTCCGATGTTCATGGAAGCGCACTCGTACCGTGAAAGGGTGGCAGTCCAGATGGCCATGGCCTCTTAAGTCTCAGAGGAAAAGGGGATGGATACATCGGAAATGTTGTTAATGGTTCAATTTCCCACAGAGATACTCGTGGCTGCCTCTCCCCTGCAGTTGACTCATCCCAGCCAACCTACATCAGCAGGGAAAGGATTTTTCGATGACTACAGATATAAAACAAAACATAATTAACTTCCATTTCAAACAAATAATACCCGAACTATCTAACCTTAACAGAGCGCCAATGGGAATTAGACCACCTCACAGGATCTAAATCACTAATGCCAGTGATCGTCCCCATGTATCTGAATACAACAAAAATCCAGTTATGAACTTATCAAGTAAATGCATTTGCAAGTGTAACAGGAAACAACAAAGAAAGAAAGGCACTAGCTGACAAAGAAAAAAAAGGTTTAACAATGAAAATAGAAAGTGATAAAGGCCCAGACAGCAAGCCAAGGTTCATTTTTCAGATGTTAGTTACGAAAATTAACCTTTTGTTGTGACACTAAAAACTAGGCTTCTGTTATGGAATGCAGATTGGTCCTACTCAGTTTAAATATAAATTTCAAGTTGTTATCCTAGGCTTCCGACTTTATCACGCAAGGAACAGAATTGGTTGCATGCAGATAATTCCACATAATATTTTGGCCCTATATATTTTAAGGACCCTGCTAGCCTCTATCATCACTCCCGGCTCCAAAGCAGATTCTTCTCGTATATTGATTCATCCAAATTAAAGCTCTCACATGCCAGTCTAGATTACTGTACTAGAGTAAAAGGCAAGTTTCAAGTTTTTGCCAATCCTCAGCATCTAGACATTTTCCATAGAAGGAACCACTCAAATTTCATAGCTGAAAAGAAGTATGAGTTCCCCTTCTCAACAATCATAAGCCTAGTAAAAAATCAATGCATTAAATAGAAATATATAGTTGGCAACAAAAGAAACAAGTCCGAGCAAGAACACAAAAGCAAGTGAGAGACAAAAAAAATACAAAGAACCATATGTAACTTTTGAAACTTCAAAGCTGAAAAGTTTAAGGAAACAATGTGCAGCAACTTAAACAGATCATCGACAGTTCAGCCAAAAATAGATGAGTCCTGATACATAGCCAAACTATCACAAAATTGTGGTCATAGTAATAGACATTCAAGCACTTACATCCAAAGAAAAGTAATCATAAAATGGCCACCTTTAATCGTCACAAAATGCAGATCCAAATAAAGACTCACCTACGGACACTGGACTCTTCAGTCTCAAACAGCATTCTAAATCGCATGCCAACAGAAACCCGTGTATGATAAACTGCCTTAACATACTTTGCCAATGGGATGACAAATTCAGAAGGACTAGCCCTGCAGTACAAAGCAATAATGGACAACCGTTATAGAATAACACCAAAAAATTTTAAGCAAAGCGCATTGATTATTCTACCTTGGGTTATAAAATATTGTAAAACGGCTATTTGTTGCTGCTGCATGAGCCGCTGCAGCAAGAAGACCTATGTGCATGCTGTCACTTGATAGAACTGATGAAGGCATGACAGTCTGTGGTCGATTTGCTCGCCGAATTCCCAAGAGTAACTGGTTCTTTTCATTCCTGTTTCAAAACTCCATTAATTTTGACCATGTCATACAACTTTCAGTTGCTATAAAATTGAGCAAAGAAATAAGGAGCATGCAAACAGTAACAGTAGTATTACAAGCAAATGCATGCAACAAATGTACGTATAATATTAACTCTCCAAAAATTTTTCAATGTTGCCAACCACCAGATGTAGATCAGAGAACTCTCACGTTCAAGTAGTTTATTATACAACAACATTAAAATCCAGTATGAATTTTGCTGATACGTGGAATCTAGGGAGGTCCAGTAGTACGGACCTTTACCCCTAACTACTAGAGAGGCTGTTTCCAAAAAGTAGTTTATTATCCTTCAGTCAAATTATTTCCACCACTAAAAATTGATGGAAGGCCAGGTAAGATAAAGCAATATCAATCTGCTAGATAATGTAGAAGCTCACCAAATGAAAAGCACAGAATCACCAGCAACAAGTCTCTTTGCACTAACAAACACACTCCATCCTGTTGTCAGAAGATGTCTCTTAGGTTGGCCTGCAAATGTTAGTAGCAAAAATACTATTAGAAGTGAATATATGAGTCAGTTTAGAATTTGGCATCTTACAGTGTACAAATTAGTGTCATGTAATAGCAATTCTTTTATCAAATATTTCAGCAGCTTACAATGAACCAGTTACTTTACAGTATATGGAGTTGTCAATATGCCAAATCCAGTAAAAGACTACACATAGAACTTAAGAATTAAAAGATAGAGACATCAAGGTTTCTTTTCTGCGACTTTCTTCCTCCCTTACCTAAGACAATTCCTGCTTTCATGTCTGTTACCTTAATTCTCATTACAGACAAGTGCCTGTTTGTGATTGTCCATGGGTGTGTGTATCGGACTGTGGTTACAAATGCGTGGGACTCAGAGATAGACAGAGCAGAAGCAGCAGAAAAAGGTAAGTCGAAATCAGTGGAATTAGTGGGGTGACATGAAGCCCATCAGTATTCACAGTAGTTTCCCATATCTCTACACGTCATTAAATATTCAATGAAGGAACCATCTATTTTTAAGTTTGTAAACGCTTAGCACATAACCTTGACCTCAACCGAGCCAACTTACAGGTTACATCATAATATAGATTTGTATATAAGATAATGACAAAAAGAGATTTCTATATAGGACAATGAAAAAGAGCTATCAACTTCATTTCATATATTAGGTTTGTATGAATGCTTTGCCAAATCAATGTCTACAAACCATTTAATTCTAATAGATCAATAGCTGACTATGCCTGGCTTTGGTCAGTTTTCCAATCATATTTCATCAGATACAATAGGCAAATGCTTTAATTTTAATTGTGAAAGTGAGTCTCAAGTCTACATAACAAGCTTAACAACCACTTCCGCATGTTTAATTAAAAGTTCTTAATATATATATCCTTCTTTCTGTACATATATGTGCCATTCAAGAGATTAAATAAGTAAAGTGTCTAAAAATTATTTGTTCTATGAAATTAATTGACAACTAACTGTAATTGAAGACATTATAATATTTAGATGTCAAATCAGCATTAGAAATGGGAAAATGGGGCATTTAAAGGAAAAATCCACAAAGTAGGTTGCCATATTCTGTACCGCATTTTCTGATATGATAGATATTTGAAATAAGCATAGGCATAATATAACAACAAAAGTTCACCACTACTCTACTGCAAAATGACAAACTATCACAGACTGCAGAATAAAAAGTCAACAATATAACACAACTCTTCAAAGATATTAATTAGAATTCAAAAAGATCAACAGTACTAACCTCGAAATATATGCCTAAATTTCCACTCATTTTCATGAAGATCCCTAGCAATTAACTCTTGAGCTGGAGGTGTTTGGGTGTAATCCTATAGATAAAAGAGAAACGGGAAGAAGGGGTAAAAGAAAAATAAAGGAGATGAACTAAATCCGTAATATGCAAACAACAGAATGACACCCTAACAAGATAGGTGACTTAGAATAAAAAAGTGACCTACAAGAGGAGGGAAGACTTTTTCAGCAGCACGACGTGGAACAGAAAATCCTCCATGAGTACTTGTATCACTGGCAGTCAATGTTTTACAGAAATAATTTGTTGGCTGCTTGCTAGGAGTACCTAGTTCCGATGGCAGCAGGTATATGTCTTTTTGCTCTTGCTACATATAAATATCTATCAGGACATGCAAAAAGTAAAAGGTCAGGAAATTAGAAGGCCAGATAGGGCATACCGGACTTAGTGGTTGCAAAGTCATTTGAGCATACACTTCATCTGTCTCAACATCTGCCTGTAATTTCAACAAGTTAAAGCCTCAGCATCAGCAGATGATGTATAGTAGGCAGCATTAGGTGCACTTTTGATGATTATAAGCAGAAGTAATCAAGAGAATAAGATGCTTACATGCATTGTTACATTGTGAAGCTGACAGATAAGTTGTGGTGGTAAGCTAGGGTAATTAGGTATATGAGCATCTATTTCCTTGTTGGTTGAAACGGCTACCTGTAGATTAATTTATGGATCTTTGATATGAGAACAGTAAAACAAAAATTGAAATCAAGATATGTGGTTATTTTTACAATTCAGTGTACATTGCCCAGAAAGCAAAAGCCTTGTGTTCCCTACTTTTAATGTGATACCACAAAGGATGTAGAACATATGTATCATCATGCCTCCACTAGAAGTCATGGTAATAAGATTCATAAAGTTAGCAAATTGTGGAGCTACATTTCAACATCAGAAATATTTAAGCTCATTGAAAGCATAGCATGCTTGGGAGCGGATTTTGGAAGCAAATGGAAAAAACAGTAATATTAATTACAAGTAGAAGCAACCTGTTCGCTGTGACCCTGAGGGAAGTAGACAACACGGCTTCCAACTGGGGGTAGAGACACAAGAGGACCCGCACATGCATGCCATAGCTCAGAATTCAAAACTTTTTTATCCCCTGCACAATCTTGAACAATCGTATGAACTTGCTCGGAACATAAAAGCACTAAACGAAAATTGGTAATATGCCATCAAGAATGAGAGCGACAATGAAACTAAGAAATGACAAAAGGACATGTTATGTGACAACAAATGTGCATGAACTAATTGCAAAGCAACTTAGGAAGTAAAAAGGGGGGGATGGTTGAAACAACAGTAGCCGTTATATTCTTCCAACATAATCCATTTCTCTATAATCTTAACTTAGCATCAGTAATAAGAACAAGTGAAAAATGGAGTTAATCCTTAATAGGAGTTGAAGAGAGGATTATCCAAACGTGATGACCACAAAAGAATAGGGCCTGAATGGTAAGAAGGGTCCGTAGAGACAAAGAGGCGGAAATAACTAGCTTGAGAGTTGAGGTTATACTTATCAAGTTGAGTTCAGTAGCATCAAGCTTAACATTTGATGGGATATGCGTTACTAACAAGAAACCTCAAGGAACGTTTTCAAAGTTAAATGGTTTCAAAATTAGCATGCAATTAGAAGCAAAGCTATAGTAAATGCTTACGCACAAAAGGAACTGGTAAGGAAACTACGAAATAAAACGCATAGTTGCATACAAGTAAAAGCGCAACTACTAAACTAACAGAAGAACAAGCAAAAAAAAAAAAAGGAAGGAATACATACAGAAAAATCATAGAAAGGAAGCAATAAGGTGAAGCATACCTTCCTGAGTCTGCTGAGTGAAGCCAGAGGAAGAAAGTCTCATACTTCAAAGATCAAAACTTTTGTCCACACAATCTAGTGACCCACCCACCCCCCCACCCACCCTCCCAAAAGCTGTTTACAACAAGAAAGAAGAAAACTCATCCAAACCCACTTCCACTATACAGCAAAAAACACCCTTCTTTGCCTCACAGATATTCCTCTTCCTCTTCACCCAAACACATTCTTCATTTTTTTGTCCGGAGAAAGAAAATTGAAACGAAAACTTGTTTTTTTTCTTTCTGGGAAACTAAAACCCTAGGCCCTCCTCCCAGATCTCAAAAACCCAAATTGATTCACAGAGAACGAGACAAGCAAGTAAAGTGGCATGGCAGCACTTTCTTCTTGCTAAAAATAATCTTTTTTCCCCCCCAAAAATTGGATATTCATAAGTTACAATTATAAATCAAGTGAAGAATATTGATTTTCTTTAAGACAAGTAGCTTTTTTTAAGGAAGAGAGGCAGAGAGAGAGGGAGAGAGCTTTGTCCCCTTTTTACTACCGCTGACTGAAACGAAAGAAAGACTGAATACAGTGGTCATTATTCATTCGGACCCAGTCCTTTTCTTTTTAATATTTTCTCCGGATCTAGTACTCTCCACTCCACCGTAGATCTTTGCCCCCCACACACACCCGTGAGATATTAAAATCCAAAGCGGGACCCACACATATCTCGTGCGTGTGTGTGTCAATGAACGAAGAGCGGCCAGCGGTCTCCATCGTTCTGAGAATTCCCAGTGGGCTCCACCCTCTCTTCTCTTGTGATCCATTTGTTTGTTTTTCCGTAATTCCCATTTCCATTACACTGGGAGCAAAAGGTTGAATCCTCAATTCAAAGGACCCCTATATTTTGGCCCGATAAAGTAATTGGGAGGATATAAATTAGGTACTTAGCAGCCCGCTAAAGGAGGAGGTGACCAGCTCACGGCCTACAAGGAGCCCACCCTCAAAGCTCACTAGAAATTCAAGGATGTTGCTCCCACACTACAGACTATGGGATTCGAACCGTGCACCTTGGAGCAAATCTACCCCCTCCGATTCTCGGACACAAATCTCTTTTTCCCCGACTACTCATCTCCCGGCCCTTTCTTAAGTTTCCATTTCTCCTTTTTTTTTCTCTACCGGTAATAACGAGATGTCTTAGAAAGATCTCAATTATAAGAAAACACCTTAAAATTATCCACACTTAAACTAATTTTTACTTATATCTGATCATCCGTAAAGAATAAAATGTTGATCAAATTGAATGCTCCATTTCTAAGGCTTGTATTCCCTTTAATCCATTTCTGAAAGTACCAACAACAATTTCTAATAGGCCTAACTATCCTTAAATCATATCAAACCCACCCGAACAAGCTCTTTGATTAGATATAACCCTGTGTTTGGTTAACTTATAACAAGTTTTCTAGAATTAATGCAACAACAACAAAATTAAGAACTAAGAAAATAGGTTAGTTTAAGCAATAACCCCATAATGATGCACAGTCACTATTTCACTACTTGTGAATCAAAAACAACAACAATTATAGACTGAAGTCCTAATTTTATCAATATATTCGAGTATGAATGATCTAGCAAATATAAATTAAATCAAATATATAGTTGTCTCAACAATTAATTCCATAGAATAATAAAGTTCTCTAATCGAGTAATGTTTAAATGAGGTTTGATCAATGTTATGAGGTACTGGTACTAGAATTGATTCTAATACAGTATGATATTGGTACTGATCATAATAATACAATTAATTCCATAGACGAATAAAGAATAAAGTTTTGTAATCAATTAATGTATAAATCAAGTTTCATCAACGTTATGAATATCGTACTTATATCAGTACCGATATAGATTTAATTCCAGGACAGTACGATATTGGTATTAATCAATATTAGGTATCATTTTAGATCATTTTTAAAAATTACAAAATA
>JANITW010000236.1:77030904-77049169 GCA_027564335.1 Erythroxylum williamsii | reverse complement strand
TGTTAGGTGATATGTGTTATGTGATGTGAATTGTGACAAGTTGATTTGCATTCATGATTTCATGAAAGTTTGAAAAATGCATGAATTGAGTTTATGATTTCATGAACTTTTGAAAAAAAAAATGAATGATTTGTGATTTCAAGAAAATGACAAGAGTTTTGAAGAAAACAACGTTTTATGATCTAAAGGAAATTTATATGGAAATGGAATTCTAAAACTGTTTTGTTCATTATTTGATTATAAGCATAGAACCTATTGGGCTCCCCAAGCTCACCCCCCTATTTTCCCAATTTCCAGGTTTTTAGCAAGAAATCAAGTGGAAGTGGATCAAGGCATCTTGTGCTTATTGTATTGTGTATTTGAATTTTGGTTATGTAAATGTATAGTTGTAAATTCATATGAGCAATTGAACAAGGTAAATGAGATGTTGTTATTGGTATTGGAATTTGGCTAGGAAATGCCAATGAAATTGTAAAACTCTTATGTATGATGATTAATGTAATTGGGCTTAAAATGCCCACTAAAGCATTGAATGAAGTATGACATGATTTGATGAAGATGGAATGAATGAGTTATGATTCAAAAGTGAATTTTAAACTCTAATGTATAATGCTTGATTGTATGACCTTTGGTCTTTTGAGATGATGCATGAAATGGCTTTGAAATTCATGTGGGTAGGAATGCATGTTTAGTTCAAGTGGAGATGTGTATGGGGTTGTGATTGAATGAATGAATTTGACAAGAAAGGGGGAAATGAAATTTTGTGATAGTTGGATATGATTAGAAAGCTAAGAGTGTGTTGTTGCCCTTGAATATTGAGTTGTTATGCAGGTTATAGTATGAGATTGAAGATTTGGGTTAGGAATAAAATAGGGGAGGTGCTGTCCAATTTTCCCAAGAATTGTGCAGTAACTTCCATTTGAATTTAGACTCTCTTAGAATTTGATGGACAAATCAATCAAGAATTGATTGAATGATAGAATAAGTTGATGTTTGGTGTTGTGATGAAGTAGTTTAGTAGTAGAGTGAGTGAATCTTGCAAGGGTTCAAGTGTATTTGGTATGGGGAATGAGTTAGAAAGCATGAGTGAAGTTTAAGAGGCTTGGGGGAGAAATTTTCAACTTTCTGTCCATTTCTTCCTCGCGGGCGCGAGCTCCAACCCTCGCGGGCGCGACCGTATACGAAGCAGAAGAGCCTCAACTTTCTGTTCGTCTAGTCCTCGCGGGCGCGAACGAATAAACTCGCGGGCGCGACCCTTTTAGAGTCCGAATTTCATTTTTATGCCTCTAATATGAGTTGTAGATCTTGATCTTATCTTTCAAATGGCGCAAGAACGAAGTCATTTGGATATTTGTAGAGAAAGTTATGGCATTTGCGCCAAAAGAGTTTCAAGTTGATTTTGGAAGTGAGCGTAGTCTAGTATTTTGGGCATAAATCCCTCATCCGACCTCCAAATGAGGTGAGGCTTGAACCATTGGATTCATAAGACATGTATCTATCTCCCTACAAAAATTTGTATCATTTGGACTTAAATTGAGAAAGTTTGCCTTAAAAGAAGGGAGAGGTCAGTTGAGAGAGCATGTTTCAGGTATGAATACCTTTGAGTATTTGAAGCATAACTTGAGTTATATAACTCGGATTGAAGTGATTCTTGTCTCTACACGACCGTGAGACTTTAAGCTACATTTGATGTGAACAAGTCAATATATGATTTTAATGTCTAGGTAGTGTGCGCTCATCACCTTTATGGAACCACAGCATCTAGCGCTGCAATGTAGTGAGCGCAAAGCTTTAGGGCTCCGAAATTGGGCTCTGGAAACGGGTCCAATAGTTGTGGAATGTAAGCAAGAGCATGAGTGTTAATATTAAGTTATGAATAGTTGGAGTTGGGATCCGGTCTCTGGATCGGGTTCCGACAATATATGATTGATGCATTCATATAAAGTGATTGATTGAGTATATGTGATTGATGCATTCCATTACATGAATGCATAAAAGATAAAGACAGTTGTGACCAGAGTAGTCATCGAAAAAAAGCTTAAAGCTCAGAATGCAAAAAAGAGCCTTGAGCTCAAAAAGTGATTAAGAGCCAAAGGCTCACTATGTAAAATGAGCTTAGTGTCTCCAACGGATACGGGACAGTTATTAATGAACTCGGTATCCACAATAGATATGGGACAGTTATGGGCACTCGGTCACAACAAAGTAATAAATGAAAGTGAGTCTCACATGCATTGCATATAAAATTGATATGTATGTTTCAAATGAACAAAGTGAACTGTGTGACTACCCTGAATGTCAATTGTGAAATAAGTGATCAAAATGATATGTGATGCTATTTGATTATGATTAAAATGATGTGAATTAAGTGATTGCATGATCTGTATGTATTTTGTGATTGAGTGAGCCATCCTCGCGGGGCACGGACTCAGATATCACCCTGGATGTCAGGTACGTATCTTGCGAAAGTGAGTTGCTACATATATATTATTGAACTTTAAAAAAATTGTGCGACTTTCAAAAGTTCAATATTTCATTTATCAAAGTTAAAGCAAAGGACATAAGTGAATGCACCATCGTGCATGACTCTAGTCACGGGGGTGACTAATAGTCACCCCAATGGACTTATTAAATGGTAGTCACGGGGGTGACTTAATTAGTCACCCCCGTGCGTGAATGAGACAGGCCAGAGAAGTGAGACCAGACCAGAAAGACATCGTATAGAGAGTAGAGAGTGAAGGACATTATAGGAAAGGTTAATCAACTGTTGCGTAAGCGCTGCATACAAGCAGCTTCTATAAAATTAGCTGGTTAGGTTGAATTAATCAACTCAACCAGCCAATGACCAAACATCAGCAATAGTTGATTGACAAAGTCAATTTGTTAATTTTGGTCAATCAGCTATTTTTTAGCTGATCAGCTAACATTCAAACATACCTATTATACTTTTGGAGAACATACAAGGAATGAAATATAGTAAATTTCTACTTAAGCTTCTTCTATAATCATTTTAGTGATTGAAATTTTAGTTACGGTGTTGTTAATGCATATGAAGAGTTAGTACATATTTTTTATTTTTATTGTTTAATGTTTTCTAATAGTGAAAGCTATTATATTAAGTTTGTGAAAGCCATTGTCATCCTTATGTGATAATGTCTAAGGCATACAGACTTGCATTAGCAATATGCCTGAATAGCACTTCGGGGACCAAGTTAAAGTTACTTACTATTAAGTTTAGCACCTATACGAAAAGGTTGAACTATTTACTCTACAGGCAATTTAGGTTTATGTCAAACATGATTAGTGAGTTCACGGATGCCTATCACGTCTTGTCACATGAGTAACAAGCGTAAGTTATTGTGTGACCTTTGCCTCTGAGTTGGAATATATAGTGATTAGATCAATATCCTACATGATGTACTTTTAACTCCCAAGATTTGACGCAATCTTATTTTAACTTTGATTTTAGTTACCTTTGATTCAATGTTAATTTCCACCATCGTAGACTGCATATTTTTCTTGAAATTGATTGTTATGATCATGATTTTATATTGGAGATTTTATGACGTTGGATGTTGTTTATAAGACAAGCAGACTTTCTTGACTAATTGATTCATTCGATCTTGTCTAAATCTACTATACCATAAATTAGTATCAATATCACAAGTATTATGTGATGTAAATAAAGAAAAACTAAGGGCTTATTTTGTTTCCACTTTAGTTCTTTTTTCAAATTCAATTAAAAAATATGTAAGTTTGAATTTTTATTTCTATTTTTTATTTTGCTTTCTTCTAGTTTTCATAACTTATAAAATCCATAAAAATTAATTTTTATTTTTTGTTTTTGTTTTATAATAATCTAATTTAATGTCAAATAAATATATATTATGTAATTATTTAATATTTATTACTAATTCTATTATGATCAATATAGTATAATATATATTTTATTTTTATAATTATTTAAATTTTATTTTTTGAAAATAAAAATATTTTAAATTTAAGAATTATTTAATAATATAATTTAAATTTAAAATATCTTAAAATACATATAATTTTTATAAATAAAACTTTTCTTATTAAATTATTTATCTTAATAAAGTTTTAATAATATTTTACTAATATTTATTAGTAAATTTATATAAGAGATTAAAATAAAATTATTTTATTTATTTATTTATATTTAAATATAATTATATTAACGCTAAGAACTAAACAATTTATTAAAAAAAGAGAGAGAAATCACGAATAGGAAAAAAAATTAAGAATAATAAATAATTATGACTCAAATCACCAAGTAACATCAATACAATACTAACATCAGCATCAGCATCAGCATCAAAGGTGCGGTCCAGTCTCCCATTAAACAAATGTCAATAAAAGCAACTGAACAAAATAATATTGGAAGCATGTATACCTAACTTCTTTTCAGCCTTATAATAATCTCAACTTTTAACTTACTAGAAAGGGACAGCTTACCAACCATTATAATAATCTTCGATGTGATCCCTTTCTTTGCACAATAGGTCGGCAGTTTCTGTTTGGTCAACTCTTGGCTCTGAACTAACCAAAGGATCTAACTTAAGAACAAGTTTTGCTTATGACAATCTTCTTGAAATCATACACAATTTAAGTTAAATTCAAATATTTCTAAATGGCTTAGTGCAAATATTATCTACATTTTACTGGAATTTATGCATCATACTGATAAGTACATAAAATTAATTAAATATTTTAAAATATTTATATTATATTTAAGAGTGCAAAAGCTTGTATAAATCTCTTTATTCATTAAATAAGATAAGTTCTTATTTTTTTAAAGTTCAACTTGTGAATTATTAATTATGCATACATAAGCATATGTGCCACTAACATGTCATATAGTATATATATACCTACATACAATTTGGAGGCAGTAAGTCGTATGTTCAAACATGTTCTAGCGGAGAATTAAATCCTAAAATAGACTTCATTGAGGAAGAAGTACTATAAAAAATTTTCCCTTTAAAAATGTATTTAATCATTAACTAGATACATTTTTTTCTATAGTTTTACATTTTTATAAATATTATTATCTAAATTCTAAAAAAAAAGATACCTATTGTTAAATAATTATCTAATTAATTTAATAAAATTTATTATGTAACCAATAGTTACATATACGGTACTTTAATAATTATTTATGTCAAAATAATACAATAGAAACTATTCAAATATAATTTCTAAAATTATAAGGTCTTTTTAAATAATTTAAAGTAATAAATATTTTAAATAAATAAAACTATAATGAAAACTTCTTTTTTTTTTTTTTACCCCATCATTTACACACAAAAGTTTTGCTTTCTTATCAACAAAGGCGGAATTATAGAAACCCCAATTCCAGATAATAAGTTCAAGACAGACAAAAAGAAAATGCTACAATTCCTCTGCCTTCCTATAATTTCTGTAGGCAAGAGTAAAAAGGTTACGATTAATCCGTGCACGCAGATACAAAGATATCACACTTTAAGCCTTGGTGTGATCTTGATTGGTAATCCTTGAGTTGGCATCAAGTATGGGAACCTAGTGAGATTAGTATCTGCAAGTAACTCCCACGTAAATTGAGTGACTATATAATGGATGGCAACAAGAGTTTCGATTTTGGCAAGTTCATATCCAGGGCATATCCTGTGACCTGCTCCAAATGCAACATAGCAGTAAGATGGAATTGCAGATTGATTCTCAAATCTACTTGGGTCAAACTTAAATGGTTCTGGGAATATTTTCTCGTCATTGTGAGTCATAGCTGCAACCCAGAAGACCTGAGGACCAGATACAGGTATAGCTATCATTTAACCATTATGTATATATAGATATATATATGCATCAAAGGAGGAGAGTACTAACACTGTTGCTGTTACTTACTTGCCACCCTTTAGGAATTAGATATCCGTCGTACTCTATATCGCTTACAGCTTTTCTGAAAGTGCCGAATACCGGAGGATACATTCTCAGGGTTTCCAATGCAACTCTCCATGTGTATTTCATCTTGCCAAGGTCCTCCCATGTCAAGGACTCCCCTTTCTGCTTGCTTCTAGCTATCTCTTCCTGCTCTGTGAAAAGGAAAAGAAAGAAAGAAAGAGCAAGAAAATAATCTGTTTCAGTTGCATCATTGGAAGAATTTTAGGAGGATCTTTAGTTCAGCATAATAAGAACTAGCCAAACACACGGTTCATTGCCAAAGTTTTAGGAGCCTGGTTTTGCTATTTCGGTTGAATACGGGCCTTCATATGAATTAGTACTAGCATTGAGAGGAAGTCTGCAGGTAACACTCAAATTGCAAGATCTTATAGTAATTATATCTGAAATGGATGCAATGATTGCTACATAAATGAAATAGAAAATATTCCATGGAAGTACCTTGAAGTACGGAAGCATAGATAGAGGGTTGGAGAGCAAAGACCCTCATCATGAAAGTGAGCAAAACAGAGGAAGTTTCATGTCCAGCAACCATAACGACCTTAATATTATCCACAATCTCTTTTTCACTCATCACTTCTCCACTTATTTGGTCACGGAAACTAAGCAGGCAAGTGATAAGGTCTTGGTGAGGATCAGCTAGCTTTTGCTCTAGTGCTCTCCTCTTTTCGGCTATGAGTTCCTTTAGAGCTTTTTCAACTTTTCTACTTGCTTTAAGGCCAAGATTGTACCTTGTGAAGGGCAGGTTAAAGGGGATTGATATCATCCCAGCAATCATGTCTTCAAACCAATGCAGTAGTACATCTATTCGAGATCCTCTTTCAATTCCAAATAGAAGAGTGCATATTATGTTAAATGTGAGTGTTTTCATCAAGCGGAAGACCTGTAAAGACATTTATAGCAAGATTCTTGTTTACCATTTGATACTTCCATCATAAAAAGAAAAACCGAAAGTCATTCACTCATATCATGTTGTTTATGATATTATTAGTAAAAGGTTTAATACGTACAGTGATCTCTTGCTTGCCTTTCCAGTGCGTTTCAATATGCAACTTGACTTCATCATTCAATTTTTCCACGTACTTCTTCAACGAATCAGGCTTCAGGAAGGACATAATTGCTTCTCTGTGACGTTTGTGATCGGCACCATTGAGTTCGAGCAAGTTCTGTTCCCCCATAATCCTTCGTAGAGACTGATTTTGCCCATTGCAGAGTTTCTTGCCATCACTGCTGAACACAAACTTGTTGGCAGCCTGACCATATATGAAAACAGTTGCATTTCCAAAAATCCTAAGCTTCGATATTGGACCATTCTTTCTGATTCTCTTTTGAAACCATTCTTCTGTAGCATTGGCTTTCATGGCTCTCATAAGGGACAGGCTTTGGCCTATTATCGGAAATCCAAGCGAACCTGGAGGAAGATTTTTCCTCGACCATCTTTTCTTGATGAACAAGAGGAAGATGGGAACAACAACGCAGATATAAACGGTGAAAAGGGTATTATTGCTCATGCTATTCATCATCTTCTATCTCCTTTTCTTGGTTTTAATGGTTTATGGTGACTGAACTGAACAGAAGAAGAGAAACACACTACAGAGTTTTGGGGGGGCAGAATAAACTATAAGGAGATGGATTGAAGATGGCCTGCAACTACAAAGAAGACGAGGCATGATTGAATAATAGCTCGTTCTCCAGCATATATAGGTGCTTTTGACCTTATCCACGTCAGTATATATATATAGACAAGAAGGTTTCTCCGTATAAATGCCAAGCAGGACAATATCTCTATATTGAGTGCTAGCTGTAGAGGATTAGGAATCAAATTGTTTATGTAATGTATATAATATGTACGTATCTTTCAAGTCCTATGTTGATTAAGTATATTTTTTATTGCATCTCGCACCTCTCAATTAATTACATTAAAGTTTCTATCATATTCTAATTTTATCACAAAATTTATACAAAAGATATTTTTCATAGTTTCTTAAAATGTCTTTCGATATTTCATAATGTTGTTTCATTTCTACCAAAAATTTATTCTTATTTTAGTACATTGCATATTTGTTTTAAATATTGAAGATTTACGCTCTACTCTGTAGGCCTATACACAAAATAAAAATATACAATTATTGCATTGAAACCAACACACTCTTAGAAGTTAGACTTAATTCAAACTTTCAGCAATTTAGTTATGAGGTTGTTACCATAAAAAAAAAAAACCTAGGAGATTCACTACACTACAAGAAAAATAAAACTTAGTGACGGAAATTACTGACGCTAAACCTACACATTCCGTCGGAAGTTGAGTGAGGGATGCCTTAAGAAAGAATCTCATTATGCTCTTGTTGATAGATCTTCTTCTTCTAAGAATAAGGGTAAGACCCTTAAGAAGAAGAACAAGAACAAGAACTAGAAAGTTTTTACTAAAGTAGCAAAGCCAGTAAGTGGTGTCAAGAAAAAGAATGACAAGGACATCTATTTTCATTATGGCGTAGCTGGACATTTAAAGAGGAACTACAAAACTTATCTTGCTAGCTTAAAGGAAAAGAAGTTAAACGTAACTTCAACTTCAGGTTTATTTATGATTGAAATCAATCTTTCTACTTCTATTTCACAATCTTAGGTATCTAATACCAGACAAGGTTCTCACATTTGTAATGATGTGCAGGTACTAACAGACAGTAGAACGTTGAGCAAAGGTAAAGTGGACTTACGAGTCGGTAATGGAGTAAAAATTACTGCATTAGCTATTGGAACTTATAGTTTAACTTTACCTTCTAGTCTTGTACTTGAACTAAATAATTGTTATTATGTTCTTGTCATCACAAGAAACATTATTTCGATTCCATGTTTGGACATGAATGTATTTGTTTTCAATATTAAGAATAAATGTTATTCTTTTTATAAAGATGATATTTATTATGGATTTGGTATGCTTACAAATGGTTTGTATAAATTAGATCTTGAAAGATCAATTCTACAAATAAATAGCAAGAAAAGGAGATTAAATGACCAAAATCTTTCTTATTTATGGCAATGTAGGTTAGGTCATATTAATGAAACAAGAATCACTAAGTTACATAAAGAAGGTTATTTAGATCCTTTTGATTATGAATCATATGAAACTTGTTAATCTTGTATAACGGATAAAATGACCAAACTTTCCTTTAGTGGAAAGGGACAACGTACTAATGAGTTGTTAAAGCTTATACATTCAGATGTATGTGGCCCTGTGTCTACTCAAGTTAGAGGTAGATTTTCATATTTCATAACATTCACAGATGACCATTCAAGATATGGTTATGTGTATTTAATGAAATACAAATCTGAAGCATTTAAAAAGTTCAAAGAATTTAGACTTGAAGTAGAGAAACAAACTGATAAGAGTATTAAAACACTGAAATCTAATCGAGGTGGCGAGTACTTGGACCATGAGTTTCTTAGTTACTTAAAAGAGACTGGAATTCTCTCACAATGGACTCCGCCTGAAACTCGACAACATAATGGGATTTTTGAAAGGAAAAATCATACTTTATTAGATATTGTACATTCCATGATGAACTATGCAATTCTTCTAGTTTCATTTTGGGGATATGCTCTTAAAACTGTGACTTACCTATTAAACAGAGTTCTATCTAAATCAATTGACAAAACTCTATATGAAATATAGACTAGTAAAAGATCAAGGTTGTCACACTTAAAAATTTGGAGATGTGATGCTTACGTGGAGCGTGCAATGTCTGATAAGCTTGAAGCTAAATCAGATAAATGCATATTTGTGGGGTATCCAAAAGAAAGTTTTGAATATCAATTTTATCATCTTCTTGAACAAAAGGTGTTTATCTTAAAAACATGCTGTATTCTTAGAAAGAGAATTTATTATCAAAGAAAGTAGTGGGAATGATGTGGAACTTAAAGAAGTTCTAGAATCACAAACACACATCCAAATGGAACAAAAACCACAAGTTGATACATTAAATGTCTAATCAATGGTTCAAGAAACACATAGTCCTTGACGATCAGGAAGGGTAAGCCATCCTTTTGTTAGATTAGATCTACATGTTGAAAAAGGAATTGATGATGCTTCACTTATGAATGACGAACCTACTGATTTTAAGGAAGCAATGTCAGACATTGATTCTTTAAAATGGCAAGAAGCCATAAAATCTGAAATGGAATCCATGTATACTAACCAAGTATGGTCTTTAATGGATGCACCTAAAGGTATAGTACCTATTGAGTGCAAATAAATTTTTAAGAGAAAAACTGGCATGGATGAAAATGTAAATACGTACAAAACAAGGTTGGTGGCAAAAGATTACAGACAAAAACAAGGAGTTGATTTTGATGAAACTTTTTTGCCAGCAGCAATGCTTAAATCTATAAGGATTTTATTGGCTATAGCGGCATACCATGATTATAAAATTTGGCAAATGGATGTCAAAACAGCATTTTTTAATGGAAATTTGCAAGAGGATATGTACATGATACAACTTGAGGATTTTGAATCCAAAGAATTTCCTGATCAAGTATGCAAGTTGTAAAGGTCCATTTATGGATTGAAGCAAGCGTCACGACGTTGAAACATCCATTTTGATGAGACAATCAAAAAGTTTAATTTTATCATAAATGTGGATGAACCTTGTGTTTATAAGAAAGTAAGTAGAAGTGCAATCGTTTTCTTATTACTTTATGTGTATGACATATTGCTCATTGTAAATAACATTTCAATGCTCCAATCTGTTAAGATATGGTTATCTAAGAATTTTCCCATGAAGGATATGGGAGAAGCAGCTTATATACTAGGTATAAAGATCTATCGAGATAGGTCAAAGATTTTGCATGGTTTGTCCCAACCCTCGTACATAGATAAAGTATTAAAGAGGTTTAACATGGAAAATTCTAAGAGAGGATTCTTACCTACATTGCCTGGGATTTCTCTTTCCAAGAGCATGTGTCCTAAGACACAAGAAGAAAGAGATATAATGAATGGAGTTCCATACGCTTCAACTATTGGACTGATCATGTAAACAATGATATGTACAAGACCAAATGTTGCTTATGCTTTGAGCATAACAAGCAGATATCAAGCTAATCCCAGTGAGGGTCACTGGACAGCTGTGAAAAACATCTTGAAGTACTTGAAAAGGACTAAAGATATTTTTCTAATCTATGGAGGAACTGAGTTGAGAGTTCAGGGTCATTCAGATGCTAGTTTCTAATCTGATCAAGACGATAGTAGATCACAGTCAGGGTATATTTTTACCCTTTGTGTGTGGAGATACTTAAACAAATATGTAGGTACTTATTAGAGAATAATTTCACTGAACTGACCCAATCATGAGAATCCCAAATGGAACATTATTTGTATGACTGTAGATGATCTCATTATGATGGTTCTATAATTGATCCTTAGACTTGAGATTACCAAAGTTATCTTATATAGGAATTACTATGTTTTGATGCTACTTACGTTTTATTATTGGAGTAGTTCAATTCGGTAGTTATTGGATATAGTATGAACTATGTAGAGATAGTTGAATAAATCAATAAAGAATTTGTTATCCTGAAGTAAATAGGAAGAATATTCTGATATTCTTGATAAGTAATGATTTGGGAATCTTTGGCTATAGTAAATTGAAATTTGAAAAAATTGTTTTCAAATATCAATTATAAAACATTTACTAATTAGCAAGAACGAACATGATTGGATTATTTAGAGTAGACACGAATTTCATACTTCAATTCCAATTGAAACATTAGATGACGAAATGATTAATTTTACATTATAGTAATGTATAAACAGGTTAAGTCAAACCACTTTGACATTCCTAATATTTGGGTAGTCATGACATATTGCTAGATATCAATCATGATCTATGATTATAAATTATTTAATTAAGGAATTAAAGATAAATTAAAAGGAGTTTTAATTTATATTATTTTAATTACAAATTAGAATTATAATTTATAATCATGGCCAACATATTAGAAACCTAATAGGTCACACATAAAAGGTCTGTAAAGGAGAAAGTGAAATTTGAATTAAGTTAGACTTAATTGAAAAGTTTTAGAAACTTTAAAGATTAATATATAATATTTGATCTTATAATGATTAATTCATAGTTATAATTAAAGTTTGACTTTAATTGTAATTTTAATAATCCAAGAACATGAAAAAATAAGATTTTCATATAAAAGGAAAAATTAGAAAGATAGTAACTAGCACTCCTTATAATTTTTCTTCTCAAATTTAATTTGACTTTTCTCTGAATAAATGTGTAGATACCATTATTGGTCGAATGATTAAACAACTCATGGATTGATGAATTCAAAGAAACAGGAAATTGTAAGAAGAAATCGAAACATGTTAGTATAATTTTATCAATTTCTTATTTTATGTTTCTAATTAAAATTTGTCAAAGTTGATTCTATAAAAATTTAATTTTAAATTCATTATGTTGTGTTTAGTTTTGATTTTGAATATATTCTCTAATATTATGTTAGTGCATCTTCCTCGGAGAAGCTTCACTGTACTTGTAGTAAAAGCTTTTGAAAGCATTTCATGGTCTCAAACTTTTTGCTTTAATCTAAATATGTTCCACCATCCACGGTTTAGCAGGTATATTTCTTTTTCTTTTCTCATCAATCCGCATTCATCTTTCACTCCGAATTTCACAGGTCAATCAAGAAAAACAAATCCAACTAGTCGAAGATAAGTAATCGACAAGTTATTCTACCTAAAAATTAATACTACTAATTTTTGTTTTTGTAACTATTTAAAGTGTTGTAGACTATAAATACTCGAGTTTTTTTAAACATCCTAATCACAAATACACTCACTATGAATTGATTGCGAGGCCTATAACATTAAATGAGCATACAAAACTCACAAACATTCAATTGTCTCGTCTCTCTTAAATGCCTTTAAGAATCAACACTTTGTCTTAGATAACACTGACATAAATTTCGTTAAGACACATAAGATCTTGACATGAATGAATTCGGGTTCTACGATCTCCTTACATGTGTTGATATTTATCTTTCAGTAATTCTCCATGCTATCACTCACTCTTGGTTGGAAAGTGATTGCCACCAGTTGCAATTTTGTACAGAAAAAACGCTGTCATGAGAGCACTGCAAAAAGGAACCAAAGTAAATTCACGCTTTTGTGATGATACTGGACAATGTTCATAGCAATAAACTTCAACAATGAAACCCTGTTTGATCAGATATGAAAGAATCTCTCAAGCAAGAACAAGAAATCCTGATCGTAATCACATAATCCAGTCTACAAGCAAGTAAACATCTCATTTTGAAAGCCCAACTCCACTAGCCTTCCCCCAAAATGTGCTCTAACATTGTTATGAAACCATCATGTGCAAGAAATTCAAGCCAAGGCAAAAGTGTACAAGAGTGCTGTACTAAATTTTTCTCATCCACATCACCGTGTCATCATCATTGCTTTTTATCAATGAATCAATGTCAGCACAGCTGTTAAGGTTGAAAAACGGGTAAATTGTATGAAGAAAAATTATGTTATTTTTATGGTCACATAAGCTGGACTACTTTGAAAGATTCTTAAAGATCTTTACCAATGACATAAATAATTGACCTGGCCTATTCTTTTTCAATCATCCAGAATTTAAGATGTCTAGAAAATAGGAGGAAACAGGGTCATACATCACCCAGATTCCAGAGAGAAAAAGAGTTCAGTTAAGTGCTCTTGGCTAGTTAAAGAAAACATTAAGGATAGTTAGGAAAGATTTATAGAGACCAATACACCCCATTAAACACCACATCGTCTCCCACTGCAAATTATGGATCTATTTATTATCCCTTCTGCAACATGAGCAATTCACTGGTTTTAGAAAGCAGAAACCTTCTTCTCAATCAGGCAATAGGAGAAAGTGGTGCCTCCATTCAGTGGAAGAATACACACAAAAGTTACCATCAGACTTTCAACATGCCAAAAAGTTTAGAGCAGCCGTTTCTAGAGGACAAATGAAGGATAATGTAAAGCAGACTGTAACACAGATATAATTAAGGAACATAACAAGACTGATATGTGAGAAGGGAAAAAAAAATCAAATTTGCAAGGCATTCACTTGACATCAGTGAATATGGCATACATAATGCAACGCAGCTTCACAAGCAAAGGAAAAAAGTGTTGATATATATTCTTACCTGATCCCAGCCACAATACCAGCAGGCATAATCTTAGAGGTTTGCACATAACGCTGTCCCATGACAAATGTAAGAACAGCTGCGCACACTGTTCCAAGGCACATGAATCGATGGAAGTAGATTATTTTAGTGAGCATATCAGGAATG
The DNA here is from genome assembly GCA_027564335.1 of Erythroxylum williamsii. Classification (NCBI taxonomy): domain Eukaryota; kingdom Viridiplantae; phylum Streptophyta; class Magnoliopsida; order Malpighiales; family Erythroxylaceae; genus Erythroxylum; species Erythroxylum williamsii. The sequence goes on along the minus strand of JANITW010000236.1, from coordinate 77,034,877 downwards.
GATAGGAAAAAGGAAGCAAGAAGCTTTCCTTCGTTTCAATTAACAATATTTTACGGACAAAAGTTTATAAACCTTCATCTTTTATTGCATCCAGGATAAATTTCAATAGTTTCTCAGCTAACATAGCAAAAGGCATGAATAGCAGTATAATTAACTTAATGGAAATCAGGACTTAGGAGTAATTTCTCTGGCCCTCACCAAACAATCAAAGTTTTTCCCAAACGCTTACATAAACTAACTTCTAATATTTACAACTTTCACTCCAATTATAAACAATGAGTGACATGGTAAAATAACATAATCTAGCAACAGTTGACAAGCAATCTGATAAGACTAATCCTCCCAGTGTAAGATCATTTTGTTTCAGAAGCACTGTTCAGAAGGTTAATTGATAAAAACATTTCCTTAGATCACATTCAATGTTGAAAGGCAACATATGCTGCAGAAGTTCCAAGACTTGGCCAGTCAAAACCCCCTTTCTTCACCAAAGAAATTCTAATCATGATATGACCTTCAATGGCCATTAAATGACATGTTCTCAACTAAATGTCATCCAAGAACTAACCATAACTCGTAATGGAAATGCTGTAAAGCCTTCTCGTGGAAGTTACAAGTGAATCAAGTTTCATTAGTTATCTGCTATCAACTCCATAAATCCCCAGTAACCAAGAACAAATAAGTCAACCAGAAAAGCTACAGAATTAACGCCAAACAATCACAGCCCATTAAGGAACACGGTCCTTTTTCTTTTATGGGTATATCTTAAATTCACAAACATAGCAAATCTCGAGCAACAAACAAATACAGAAAACAATCAAAACCCAGAGAAGAAATTGTACCAATTTCAATGGAAAGAGCAAGATAAGAGTTCTTTCTCCTCTCGAAAGCCTTGAGACTCAAGTAACCAGCCAAAATAAGCAGCAATCCAGTGCCCAAACCCCCAGCTAAGGATGCTATGCTCCCTTTCTTCACATATCCAACTACACCACCACCCATCAAAATCATCCCATATGGGATCGTCAAGCAGAAATCGTGCATTTTTCTTTATACCTTTTTATCTGTTCTTCAAATTTTGGCAGATCAATGAAGTAAAGTCTAAACGACTGGCCTTTTCTCTGGAGAGCTGCAGCAGAGTAGGTGGATCGTTGAACTTGCCGGGTCAAGGGCTGCGATTTGCTTTAGTATATATTTTTCGTTTCCATAATTAGCCCTTCTACGTGAACAAAATGTCAATTATCCTCCAAACGATGTCGTTTCACTGCTGTTGAAAATTATATTCATTGCCACGTAGATGGAGAATCGACAAACGGAGTGTGGTAAGCACGGCCCAAATGATATTTTAGGACCTAATCAATTTCATTCGTATTCATCTCATCAATTTTTTCAATAGCGCTATGTCCCGATAGAGTAAATGAGATTTTTTTTTTACGTATACACCATCTCTCAATAACCAACGTAATAATTAAAATTAATTTTTTATTATTTTTTTAATCCAAAAGAAAAAGTAGTGATGAGTAATGTTAAGATATAAATGATGTACTGCTGTCTTTTTCAAACAAAAATTGATAAAGATTTATTATTTTGCAGATTATATGAAATATAGAAAATAAAGAATACTAAGAATTTTTACTTGATTCGATAGCTTTCAATCCTATCTACATCCAATATTCCTATTAATGTGATTTCCACTAATATGAAGAAAAAGATGAGAACTTATTAAGAGATTGAGTGTTTTAGAAACATTTACGAAGAGTCTACAAAACTCTCCTAATACCTACAGATAAGTACTTTAGCATTCTCTGATATTTTTCTCACTCTATTCTTATACTCACAGATAATTGAATACAATAAAAATGTGAAAAATACAATGTCTGTTTTTATCTTGCGTCTGATGCTTGTATCCTCTTCCTTTTATATTTGTTTCATGCATGCAAAGGCTTTCGGATGAGACTTGACTATATCAGACCAGAGTCATGTGCCTCCCACGTGAGTAACTAATACGTCTGCTTCTGTCTGCATATTGTGTTATTTGAAGTTATGTTTTTGTAATTGAAGTTTCTGATGTATTAATACGAAAGTGTATTGATCTAATGCTTCAGACATGTGTTTTAACTTGAGTATGTCATGTGAGTGTGTCTTAAGCCTTTGTCTTATTTTTGTATCTGACAGACAAGAACCTTCAAGAGCTTCTCTTTCTTTCTGTCTTCGACGTGTTCAGACATTTCTTCCTCGATTCCTTCTGCTTTTTAAATTTCTGTTGTTGTGTTGATGTTTCTGAGTGTTGGCTGATGGAGTAAACGTGATTCCATCACATTATTCCCTCCTATTCCATCAATTTTCACTCTGAACAAAAAACCTAAGAGTGAATTTGAAACCGTAATTTTTGCCACACCAGTGAGATCGGATGGATCGACTTTCGAAGTCAAGGGACTTCTGTAATTTGTAAGTAGTCCCTACAGAAAATAAATTTCTTTTGAATTAATATTTTTGTCCCAAAGTCTGAAGGGTTTTGCTCTCCTGTGATTTTCTCTAGGTTGAAGAAGCCTTGCGCTATTCTATCTCTCACGAAGTGGAGTCGAGCATCAACATGCTTGGATATCTCATACAAGACCAGGTCTTTACTCAGGTACATTGCACTTTAATTGTCAGTGTAAATTATTGTTGTTGTTATGTTAGCTCGGATTTCTCTTCGGATGCCTGATAACCATGTTAATTCTTTTACCCCTTCTATAATTGCATAAAACTCTGCTTCTATAGTTAAGAGTGATACAATTGATTGTTGATGTACCTTCCAACTGATTGTGTTTTCTGTTACTGTAAAATAGTATGCAGAAATTGATTTTTTTTAATGTCTTTGTCTGTTGCATAGTCTGCATCTATATATCCATGTAGGCTTAAACTGTTGATTTTAGCTAGCTTAGCTTTAGTGAAACACAATCCGTAGCTTAGGGTTCCAGCAAGGTATCTGAAGACATTCTTCAGTCCTTGCCAGTGCTCAAAGTTAGGTTTGGACATGAACTTGCTTAGAATGCTAATAGCATATGCAAGATCAGGTTTGGTACATAGCATCATATATATGATGCTACTAACTCCAATATCATAAGGGTAGTTTAACTTAGCTTTCTTTTCTTCTTTAGTTTGGGGATTCTTACTAGCAACCATCTGAAGATGTGAGCATATAGGAATAGAGGTAGGTTTTGCTAATTCCATGTTGAACTGAGTTAGTACCTTTCGGATTTAACTTTGTTGATTCAACCATAGTTCCCCTTCCCTCCTATTGCTTATAATTTGCATCCATAGTAACTTCTGAGCTTCTCCCAAATCATTCATTTCAAAATGTTTGCTCATAGTATTCTTCACTTCAATTATTCTACCTAGTTCTTTTTCAACAATAATTAAGTCATCTATATAGACTAGCATGAAGATGGCCTTTGTTCCTCCTAAGTTCTTGTAATATAAGCAGTAGACATAGGCACTTCTTACAAAGTTTATCTCACTTTCTATCTCATGAAACTTCTTGTTTCACTGCCTGGGTGTTTACTTCAACCCATATAGGGACTTTTAAAGCAAGCAGATATAGTTAGACTTATATTTGTTTACAAAACCGACTGATTATTTTATGTAGATAGGGTCCTCTAGCTTTTTGTATAGGAAGGCTGTTTTGACATCTATTTGATGGATTTTTCAGTCGTAGATAGTAGCCAACGCTAGAATGAGTCTGATTGTCTTAAATTTGACTATTAGTGAGAATATTTCTTTATAGTCAACTTCTTCTTTCTGCCTATACCTCTTAGCTACAAGTCTTGCCTTGTAAATTCTTGGTTTAGCTTCTGTTATTCCTTCTTTTAGCTTGAATAACCAACTATTCTCCATTAATTTGACTTTAAGAGGTCTAGTGTAACATCCCGTCACCGATAGGATGTGTACAGTTCCTCTCATACGTATTATGTATACGTATTTTGCATCTGTATTC
>JANITW010000236.1:76999536-77010556 GCA_027564335.1 Erythroxylum williamsii | reverse complement strand
AAACTCAACATTAACTCTCTCAACTACCATACTAACACATTAAATGCCATAAATAACCATTAATAACCATAAATACAGCATTAAACACATTAAAACTTACCAAATCAAATGATCGACGGAAACCCTAAAAATCACCGAAAATCTCTAGCTTCTTCTCCTTCCTTTCCCAGGCACAATGAACCTCAACACTAGCTCAACCTCAACATCTCCCAGATCTCTAACAACTCTTTCACTCACAATGAAGAGAAACCAACGAAATCTCCAAGGGAGAAGCTCACAATCGTCGACGGTGAAGGAGAAGAGAAAAGGGGAAAAATGCTTAACCCTAGATTCAACCCACTTATATATATATACACAAGGGTTGCTTTCAACCGAGACTCAAAATCTACAAGTCCTCAAATCACTTAATTTAAGTCTCTAAAATTCACTGGCTCATCACAAAAATTCTCAAACTCATAACTCTAAATTTTCATGCCATAAATCACTCATTTTCAGAACCGAATTCAAAAATATCAGTCTCTAGGTCAATTTTCCGGTCCAATCACATACCTCTAAAAATTTCAGAAAAATTCCTATAATTTCTCAAAAATACAGGACACTCGATTCTATACTCAATTTTCACTTTCCAGTTCTCTAACATTCAATTCTCTCTCTAACTCAACTATACCACTCAGATTATCCCTTAATTCACTCTAAAGCCTTTCTAACTCAATTTCCTCAAATTCTCAATCCAATCATAATCAATAACTCAATTCTCACTCAACTCTAAATCACTACATAACCCAAAAATTCTTAATTTCTCAATCAAATCACAATTCGACTAATTTAACTCTTAAATTCACATTATTTCTCAATTCTCAATATATCATATCTAACATGAATATCTCAACACTCACAATTTAACTAAAAATCACAATCAAAATGCTGGAAAAATCATGAATACATGTCACTATGATGCATGTGCAATTTATTCATTTATCACTGATACAGAATCACTATATGTGCAAACTAATTATGAATGCACGCGCTGCTCAAACTATCCAAATTACCGATATGCCCTCACATCGGTAACGGGATGCTACAGGATAACTGCCATTCATATGCCCAAGTAATTGAACCAGTCTCTATTTATAGGTTTATTCTTCCCTTATAACAATTCTTGTTCTTTACAAGCTTTTTGTGATGCAGACTGGGCTGCATGTCCTTTTAGTCGACGATCCTTAACATGTTTTTGTGTATTTTTGGGTGATGCTATGATTTCTTGAAAAACTAAGAAACAATCCATTGTTTTTTGATCTTCTGCAGAGGTTGAATATCATAGTCTCTCTACTATTGTTTGTGAGTTGCAATGGCTTTCTTTGCTGGCTGATTTTCGGGTGTCTATTTCATTTCCTATTCTATTATGGTGTGACAATTTGGTTGTTGTTCATCTTACTGCTAATCCTATTTTCATGAGAGGATTAAGCATTTAAAGATTGATTGTCATCTGGTTCGTGATAAGTATAAAGAAGGCTTCGTTCTTCCTCAATATATTCCTTCAAAGTTTCAATTGGCAGTTATGTTTACTAAAGCTTTGTCAGCTTCGATTTTTTCTTTTTTGCTGTCCAAGTTGCACTTGTGTTTATATTTATTGTGTAGACTACTGTATAGTATAGAGTAGTGTAGAGTATTGTTGTATTGTATATGTTTTAGCTAGTTTGTGTTTTATATATATAGTTGATGTCATTTTTTTATAAACGGATAATGATGGTATATATACCATCTGCTTTCTTTTGTGTAAATAAAAAGTATCATTTTAAGTGATTACGATCACTTTACCAAAGTAAATCTCTAGAGTGTTCATAGATCTTTCACTTGCTACTAGAATGGCAAGACAGTGGATTGGGTTTTTGTGGGTAGGCTTACTTATCAATTATGCTTTACGTAAGTACAATCATTAACGATGCCACTTTTGGCCACAATAACAACAAAATGCTCACCCTAGCATTTCAGATTTTCACAGCTTTGAGAAAATCTTGCATTTATTTTAAGAGTTGAAGCATTAAGGTTCTTAAACACCATATTGGTAGTAGTGACAAATCTTTTAGGGAATTTTAAAAATTTTTATTTGCTTGATGATTAAATTATGAGGGCGTTTTTATACAATTAACTCTTTAATGTATTGAGTTAAAGATCTTAATAGCTTAAACTATTTATTGATTTTTTATAATTTAGATATTTAAGAAAATTTACAGAATATTAAGAATTATGCCAAGATGATTAAGTTTCGAGCTTTAAGTGCTTTTAAACCAACATGGATATTATGATCATTAAATATTTAAATATTATCTTAATTGTACACAAACGATAGAATATAACTGAGAAGATATTTTACGTCTATATCTCCAATAAATTCAAATTAAAATATGAGTAATAAATAAATGTTTCAATAAAAGAACTACTTACATAGCAAGTGAAATAATCATATTTCTTTTTATAAATATACTTAATTTTCAACATATTTTTTAAAATTATTTTAAAAGAATTTTAGAATATACGAAGTTTTGAATGAGATATTTTATTGTATAATAAATTATTATAATAAAATTATTATATAATTAAATAATTGTTTTAACTTGATTTAAAAATATAATATTTTATGTAATTTAAAATAATAAACATATTTTTTAAAATGAAGAAAGTTTGTACTATTTCTCTTTATATAAATTTCTTTAATTTTTCAAATATATTTATATTTTATTATTTCTTTAACTTAAAGTGCCTTCTAATTAAACTAAGGTTTAAATTCTTAAAAGTGTAAGAAAAATTTTGCCTTGACATTGTATAACTTTTCATTAATCATTTTTTTAATTGACCAAAATTAGTTGATTGACTTTGTTAATCAGCTATTGGTTCTGTTTAGTTGTTGGCTAGTTAGGTTGGCTGATTCAACCTAGACAGCTAATTGATGAAAAGCTGACCATGTGTAGTGTTTTGGAGAAACAGCTAAATTAATTGTTTAGCGATTACTATTCTACCCTTACTTTTTCACTGCTCTTCACTATATTTATGTTGTCTTGAAGTATTGATTGTCATGGTGACTAGCCACGCATAGTAGGCACCCCCACTTTTAGTATCTCTTATTTCCTCACTAATATGAACAAATGAACAAATCCAGCTAAGTAATATCTATCTCCATTGTGATATCAACTCTGCAATTAAACTTTCTAAGAAGTTATGCATGGTGTTTGTGCATTGCGGCATGCAGGAACAAGTGGCTAATAAAGCTTCTTCATTTGTCTCCAGTACTCTCTATATGGGGCAAAAGCTATTTTTATAACCATAAGATAAGATACTCGTTCAAAATACACGGCCTTGTAGCAAAGTTAGTGTCAAGATTTTTCATCACTTCTTTTGCAAGTTATGCCGAAGAAATAACAACGTGAAATCAGGAGTTGCACCGTGAGTAGCTAGTCACGGGTTGATTTAATAAATAAAACAGGCATCACGTTAGTTAACAGTAAGTGTTTATACAATGAGGATGAGTATTTTGCTGAAACGTGAGTATGGATTTTTGGGTATGTCATATGTATTGTTTTGCATATTTGATGGTCAATATATTATAAGATGTTATTAAAATGATTTTTAAGTTAGAAAAATCATTGAAAGTGTGTATAGGGAGAGTGCAAAAAATTATGAAAAGTTGATATTTGTATACTCTTTTCATGGTTTCTACGTGAATTTTTGGATGTTTTTAGAAATGAAAAAAAAACGAGTTTTGAGTTAAGGAAAAGATGTTAGGTGATGTTTGGATATAAGAAAGATAGATTTTTATAGAAGAAATTGTAGAATGAGCAGAAAATAAGAATGCAGTAGAAAAATGAAGAAAAGTGTAGGAAAGGTGAAGAACATGCGTGGATTTTTCTGTTTTAATATTTGTGTTTTGTTTTGGATTTTTGGAATTGGTTGTAAATGTATTTAGTTGAATGAAGTAAAAAATGGGGATTGAAATAAGTTAGAAATGGAAGAATTAAGAAAAAGAGAGGAAGAAGAAGAGAAATCAGCAGCATCGGAAGAAGGAAGATATTTGAAGCACGATCACGTCTCTTATGTTGAGTTCGAAAGCACATGATTCGTGGCTTTTGAAAAATCACGATCGCGGCATTGATGACTACCAATGGAAGGCTTTTTTTATTTTTTTGAACATTCTTTAGTCTTTTGCCTATAACTTCTTCTGTAGACATCTGAATGACATGAGACTTAAACCAATAGACTCATAAGACATGTCTCTTCATCTACACCAAAAATTATAACCATCTGAAATGGATTGGTTAATGAATTTAAGATGAGAATTTTATATTTTTTATTAGAATAATAAACTTAATTTTTTAGAATTTAATATCTAAAATCTAAATTTTATAAGAATATTGAACCAAATACTAAGATATATAATATTCATACCCTTATAATTTTTTTTAAAGTCATATCCTCATAAGTCATTTTACACATAAATAGCTAATATTAAACTACTAATTTTAACAAATATCAAATGACAAACAGCTAATGCAATCAGCTGGTCAAATCAGCTAATATAATTAGCTATTAGCTAACAGCTAATGCAATAAGCTAATTATGAAACAAGGCCTTTATGTTATCTCCTTTCCCTTTGACCTCTCCCTTTTTAATCCCTCAATGCTTCCTTCTGTATTTTTGAAGTTTGGCACCTATCTTTTTTCTTTCCTTCAATATGTTGCTCTCGTCAAAATCCCTCATTCTACCTCCTCTCCTTCTTCTTAAGCTCTAAAGACCCCTTAGTCTAAGGTGGTAGGCAAAGCCTTGCCTAATTTGTCATTCACGTTTGTTTCTCTTCGTCCTTGTTAGGGGTCACCTAAACCTTTGGTTAAGGTTTTGAGAGTTAGATATTCTAAGAAATGTAATACTTTGGTTTTTTGTTTTGTGGATAAGCACCCTACTTTCCTATTGGTCTAAAGATAAGTTTTGGCAAACTAGAATAAAGATGCGTTGGAGATTATTCTAATAAACAAATACATATTTCTATTTAAAATTGGAAGTGAATCTAACCTAATAAAGATCCTTGAGTTAATGTCGTGATGTATGGGTAACAAACCCTTGTTTGTGAAAAAATGGAGGATACGTTTAGACTCAAATGGTTGAAACAACAATTCGCTCCATATTTGAGTTAATTTTCATAATATTCTCTTAGGATACTAGTTTAATGAGGGACTTAACTATTTACCTAATATAATAGGTAAGAGGGACTTAACTATTTACCTAATATAATAAGTAAACTTATTTTCTTGAATGAAAATATAGCTCCAAGAAAGGAAGATATGATAAGGTTTTTATAGAAATTGAACCAAAGAAGTATTTTTCAAAAACTTTAAAGATCTTCAAACTTAATTATGAAGGTAGCATTATCTAAGCAAATATCCTAGTGAGCTATCAATGGAAATCTCCAAAACCAACTCTGCTAAAGTATGGAGATTAATGATGAGAGTCTTTAAAATTGTTGACTATGTAAAGCTCTCTTAAGTTAATTCAATAATTCAATATAAAAAAGGGCAATCACATAATGCCCACAAGGAATAAAAAATCTTATTCCCATTAGTGGATACTTTAACTGTTATCTTATTATTAGGCAACCTTAAACCTTTTTTAAAGATCTACAATAACTCTGAATTAAGCCTTCTCATCATTTGTTTTGGTACTTTCTCTCTTGTTGAGAGTTATATAGACCATTTGGTTATTAATAAAATTTCTTTCATTAACATGTTTGTCATTATCTCCTCTCATGTTAGTTTATCAATTAATGAGGAAGTGCTAAACCTAATTACTTTGTAGCAATTTCTACAAGAAACTAGGGAGAAAGCCTAGGAGAAATACTTTATCCAACTCCATCTCTTCCTAATACATCTATAATCTCATAAAATGAAAAAGGATTGAACTATTCCTCTAAGCAACATATTATTAAGAACTACCTATTCTTTGAAAAAACTTGGTTGGTGTTAAACAGACATCAACACCATAATGAACTAATTTTGGTGGCTTTTAACCTTTCCTTAATGTAATTATGCTCCTTTTAATAGACTAATCAATTTATTCATCTTGAGATCAATATAGTCCCTTCCTCAACTAAAATACATTTTTCATTCATCTATACAACTAATAATATTTCAATTAGAAAGTAACTTTGGAATAATCTCCTTAAGCTCAGTGCACAACTTCCTCTCTTGAACTTTTCTTAGAGGATTTCGATTGCCTTTCTCTTATAAAAATAAGAAGTGTAAATGCAAAAATAGAAGTTCTTTTCTAAATATTTACATAATTACATAAGACAATATGGTTTATTTAAAGGCCATTTTTCACTTGAAATAATAGCTAAATAGAAATACGATTCACTAGTAAAAAGTTTGACAAAGCTTTAGTAAGCCCTCAATGACTTTTAGATTTCTGTATCTCTTGGACATTATTTGGTAATCTTTAATGTTTGGATCATTCTTCGATAATGGTTATGTTTAGTACTTCAGCTTTACCCAGGAGGGTCCTAATCATGTTTAAGACCCATTTGCTCATTAGTCCATTTTTAAGTTAATTGTCAATCTTGGCACAAACATTCAAATGTCGAGGTTGAAGACTTATAAATGCATAAGGAAATTAAAAGCCACTAGGGAGGAAAACCCTAAATAGTCTATCTATGAATGATATTGAAACTGTCATTTAAAAAAAAAAGCAAAGAAAGAGCTAAATTTGAAGCTTACGAAAGACCATACAATGATTAACTAAAGCTACATGAGAAGAAATCTTTGTTTACATAGATAGATATTTTGAAAGTTTAAAATTTCTTGCTGCTACAAAAGTCCAAATTTAGTGGCTCAAGGTTAGGAACCTTAACACTAAGTTCTTTCATATTGCTTTACTAAAAATTGCTCCATGATATATTCAGTAAGGTCTTGCATTACTAATCGTGAATCCATCAAGCTATTGGCATTCAAATTCTTCAGAAATTCTCTAAGTTGTCCAAATGAAGCATCAGATTCTATAATTAATCTTACCTCATTTATTCTTTATATTATAGCGTAGGGATGTGCACATTTTCTTATTAAACCTTTTATAAGATATGACATAGAAGAAACATTTTTATACTAGACCAGTTTGGATAATTTGAACGTATTTCTTTTAGGAAACTTTTCACTATTTAGTGAATCTATCTCTTTAGCCATTCCTGAATTGTTTGCTAGAGGCAGCTTACTCATAAAATTAAACAAAACTTGCATTTTTCTTATCTTCAAAACACTTACTCAGCTTGCTTCCAAGATTTTAAGCTTATCTCCTACTATAACATAATATATAAGTTAATCTAAAAGATGTTTATCAATAAGCTTAAAAAGGTTATGAAAACTTTCATCATTGCCTCTAATGGGCATTCATCCAAAGTTAAAGCATTGATGACAATATTTTGCTAGCTTACATACTTATTAAGAATTATCATATTAAGCTTAATATTAATGGTTACATCCTTTGATCGAGTTTCATAAAGATTTTGACGCAATGGATTGTAAATTCCTTTTCAACAACTAATAACTTTTGGTTTTCTCTCCATATTTGTTAATTAGCTTAGGTAATATATTACTACAATTTTTTTAATTCCTTCATTAATGGTGAACCTATTTAGCTATTCAAAAGTGAGCAAGGATTGAGGCAATATGATCCTTTGCCTTACCTCTTCATTACTTATATTGAAGTTTCAACCCAATTAGTAGCAAGAAAAATTAAGATAGGTAGGAACCTCAAATATATTTTAAAAAAACTACAATCAAATCAAGTTTTTCAATCTCTCTTTTATATATGATCTTTTATTTTAGTAAAGCTAATGTAGATTCAATCAATTATTTATCAAAGATTGCATGAAATTTAAAATTTATCAGGTTTAGCCATCAATCCTAGTAAAAGCAATTTGCTCATCTCTAAAGACAATCAAGAAGTAGCTAATATGATCAAATAACTCACAAGAATATATGGGAGTACAATATGAGAGTACTTATCACAACTTCAAAACTTCCTTACCTAGATTGCTCAACTTTTTATAGAAAGATGTAAAGAATAATAGGAAATGAGCCTAGATTGCTTACCCTTTTTTTCGAAAAGATGTAAAGAGTAATAGGAAATGGGAATAATAAGAACTTGTCATATTCATAATGACAACAACCTATAAACTCAGTTTTAAATTGTTACAGATGTATTGAAGATTACACTTGTTCCTACTAATGTAGTTGACCAATTAATAGAAAGAAACCTCAAGAGCTTCATATAAAGAGGGGACAAAGAAAACTATATAAGAGCTGATAGTAAATGGTATTAGCTTTACATGCCAAAAGTTAATGGTGGGTTAGGATTTCATTACATTAGAATGAAGAATAAAGTACTTCTAACTAAGGGAATTCGGATGAACTTCTCATATTACAAATCTTTATGGGTGTAACATGTTCTTGCTCCGCACTTGCATGGTAAAGAAACACAAATATTGAATCGCTTAAAACCAATATATTTTTAGTTAAATAAACCAAACCTTTGTACTTTATGAACATTCAAGTAACTTTTTAGTCTTAAAGAAAGTATCATGAATTAGTTAAAAGTAACTACATGGAGTGGAAGGAATGTGTTATTGTAGTTTGACAACTGGCATACACTAAGTCCAATTCAAATTTTCCTTAACATTAGCATTATAACAATGGGTCACCAAGAAAACACAACACTCTCAACTATTATCAAAAACAATCTTTAATTCTAGCCTAACTCTCATCATAGAGGTTCTTTTCTTTAAGGCTTTGTTGCCAATTCTCCTTAGGCATCTAAAAAGAATATAGTCATACAGTTGAGGCATCACCCATTGAAGTTCAGCAACAAATCTTGTATTGAATTATTCAAATGAAATTTACCTATTGTTAGTTGGAACAATTTGGTTTTGCGTTCTAATTGTCTTCCTAAAGATCAATTATTCCAATATGAATAATCAAATAAAGGCTTTAGATAACGGACATTATACACTTCTAAATATTGAACTATTCAAGTTGTATCATTTACAATAAAGTAATTAAATCTCATGATCATATGTTTAAAAAAATTAGTGCATGATATATTCTGGAACAAATCTCTAAATATCTTTAACCTAGTTTGTCCTATGTTGTGAATTTGGCAATCAAAATTAAGTTTTACAACAAAAGAGACCGGATTATTTAGAGAATTATCTTCACTTTTACCATATTTACCAATATGAGAAAAAAATGTAAGAATATTTTAGGAAATTTTATTAGAGTTAATGAATAGAGAATTTTTGGTTGTTAAAAGCAATATTCAATATCATATTGACTTCAATTATGATGTTTAAATAGAAAATTTGTTGAGTTATGACAATTCATGATTTTCTCTTTTACTTTAGTGGTCTTCCTATTTTCTATTCGGGATGCTATTATGTAGTTTTTGTTCTTTTTATATTATAGTTTTTTTTCATGTCCCATTTGCTATCCTATCCTGCACTTTGTTGAGTAGGTTGCCTTATGCTAGACATTTCTCTTTTATCTAACCCATTGTGGACTTCTTCTGTTTTAATCTATTTATTTATCTTAGTGTATATATATATTTATATATTAAATTCTTAAAAATTATTAGTTCAGTTATAATGTTCATTATATTTGTAAAGAATGTTGTATTACTCCTAAGTAATATTTACATAAAAAGTAATATGTGTAAGGATAACATATTATCTTTTTTTTCCTCTTACCTTTTAAAACGCATATGTAAATAGAATATATTAGTATAACCTCTTACATGTATGTTTAAACTAAATATTTATATTGAAAACTCGTCTTTCAAATGTTTTTTAATATCATAATTCATATTATTTCTAGGTTTTATTGTTATTTTTATTTTTCTCTTCTAATTTTACATCAAATATCTTTATTTTTGACCTTTCTAGTTCATATTTATTATGTTCACATCTGATAATTATTAGTGTTTATGCTTTTTCCGAGCAAATTATGTTAATATTACTAACTATATTTATCCTAAAATCATAGCATGTTCTTTTTGTTTCATACTCTAGCTTGTATCTCCGTCAACACGAAAGGCACATCAGCTATTGTGGCCTTCTACAAATCCAGTGCCCATCTTGCTAACTTTGTCATGCTCGTCCTCATTGGGGTTTCGCAGCAATTCAAACTCTATATCCTTTTTGAGAGTGACTGTCAATGGGTCTACTAGCCACCATGATCATTAGTGGAGATTAGAAGTGCTTTCAAAATCTTTATACACCAGCCAAGTAAAAAAATTATAAATTCAACAAACTAGCTACTTCTACAAGATAAAAAAAATCATCCAGAAAAAGAGTGATTCTTATATATTATTAACTTGCCGAAGCAACATACTAAAAAATAAAAGGGAAGAATAAAAATTATACATAACCAAAAAGACTCGTATTGCAAGCTGGAGATTTGCCAAGCAATGCGGCCATCGTAATGGGCCAAGACTAAGTTTTCGTCCTCTCCAAAGGTGAGAGTGGCGTTCTCATCGACAGGGTTTCCCCAGTTAGCTTCCCAAACCCACCGCATTAGTCCCTCCGAAGACACTGTGCCCATGTGCACGACGAGAGTGTACGCGTTTGGGGTAGTGTTGTAAAAGCATAGTTGGAATGGTTGAGCAAAGAGATCTAATGTTGGAACCCGATCCTGATGATCGGACCCCAACTGTTGGATCCCGTTTCCGAGACCCAACTGCTTAGACTTACCTCTAACATTCTTTCTCTGATACCACAGATGTTGGATCCGAGACCCAACTTCCGTATGTCTTACACTTAATCTTTTGCTTATAACCTTGCTGGATTCTTAACTGCAACTCCACCTTCGAGGCGGGTGCACACTACTTCAACATCATAATCACACACTGACTTATTCATATCAAATATAGCTTAAAGCCTCACGATCGCATAGAGGCAAGAATCACCTTAACCGGCGTTATAAAACTCAAG
>JANITW010000236.1:76951896-76967418 GCA_027564335.1 Erythroxylum williamsii | reverse complement strand
GTACTTGAGTGAGCGGACCATCGATGATGGTCACTCATTGAGTTTGCAAAAACTTATTCAAAATTTGCAATTGTTTTACAGGACTCAGAAGAATACCCCATTAGGTAACGGGTGTATAGCGATCGTAGAGTGACAGAAGAGGCGGGATCAGTTGCGTCTGTACTAGAGTGAGGACTCTGTATATTTATTATTGTATATTTTACAAGAGGACCCTCGTGGTCATTGTATCTACCAGTTTTTTTATGTAAATTGTTTTCCGCAACATTCATATATGTAAGTGTTTGTTTGTTTCCAAAATAAAATTTGTACTGTATTTTGACTGAATAATGTATCATCCCACCCTCGTAGGGCACAGATTCGGATATCACTATCGATGTCAGGTCCGGGTCCTACGGGAGCTGGGGTGTTACATGGTGGTTTAATTATGAAGTCACTACTCATGTTTCCAATATTATGTAGGGATTCCTTATAATTTAAACCATAAGGTGTGGCAACTTACAGGCTGACATTAGATAATGGGCATCATTTGGATCTAATGAACACTCTTTATATGCCTTCAATTTCTAGAAATTTAATTTTTGTTTCTAGACTTGATGCTAGTGGATATACCTTTAAGGGTGGACTTGGTTGTTTCAATTTGTATAAGAATAATTCCTTTATTGGTTATAAAATACTTATGGCAATTTATATAATTGAAACTTGATGATTTTTTTTATGAATCCTTATTTATTATTAATCATAATGCTGACATGAAACCTAGTTTGACAAATGAACATTTTGCTTACTTATGGCACAAATGTTTGGGTCATATATTCAAATAAAGGTTAGAAAGATTAGTAAAGAATGAGATTCCACTTAATCTAAATTTTATTGATCTTGGCTATGTGGAATGCATTAAGGGTAAGCAAATTGAACATAGCAAGAAAGGAGTTATAAGAAGCAGTTAGCTTCTTGAGATAATACACAGACATTTGTGGACCTTTTAACACTCCATCCTTTAATGAAGAAAAATTCTTCATTATTTTTATAGATGATTTTTTATGGTATGGATATATCTATTTGCTGGATAAAAAATATTAAGGTTTAAATTCCCTTAAGGTGTTGTAAAAGAAGTTGAGAGGCAATTAGATAGAAAAGTGAAAATTATAAGATCTAATAAAAGTGGTGAGTATTATGAAAAGTATGATGAATTTGGACAGTGTCCTGATTTGTTTGCTAATTTTCCAGAAAATCATGGCATATGTAAATAGTATACTATGTTAGGCACATCATAACAAAATGGTGTGACTTAAAGGTGAAATAAAACATTAATTAATATAGTTAGAGTATAATAAGTAATTCCTCATTACCTAAAATTTTGTGGATGTATTCACTTAGAACTGCTAGGTATCTGTTAAACAAGGTTCTTAGTAAGGCAATTCCTAAAACTCCTTTTGAGTTATGAATTGAAAGGAAATTTAGTTTAAGACACCTACATGTTTAGGGTTGTCCAGCAGAAGCTTGAATTTATAATCCACATGAAAGAAAACTGGATTCTCGAGTAGTTAGTGGTTACTTTATTAGTTACCTAGAGAAATCCAAAGGGTGGTTTTACTGTTCAAAGCACAATTTTATAATTATTAAAACAACAAATGCTAAATTTTTAAAGAATGGTAAGGTTAATAAAAGTGTTGAAAATCAAGTTGTGGATATTAATGAACATTACTCATACATGGTCTTAAACCCACAACTACAACAAATGTTGTTCCTGCTTTGGAAGATCAAAACAACCAAGAACAACATTTGGATAATGAAGAAGCACATCATGAAAAACCTAACTTATCACTAGCTTATGCAAATGAGCCAATTGGTATAGTTTTAAATAAACCTGTAAGGGCTAGAAGGTCGTTTACTTATAATGATCATGTAGTTTATTTGTAAGGGTCAGGTTTTAATTGTGACATTGATAATGATCCTGTTTCATTTTCACAAGTCATAGGTAGTGATAAGTCTAAAAGATGGACTAATATTATGAAAGAAAAGTTGAAATCAATGGCTCAAAACAATGTATGGGATCTTATATACTTGCCAGAAGGTTCTAAACGAGTTGGATATCAATGTTCTTTAAAATTAAACATGACTCAAATGGCAATGTTGAAAGATATAAAACTAGACTTGCTGCAAAAGATCACACTAAAAAGATGACATTGATTATAAGAAGACCTTTTCATTGAGAGTAATTTTAGCCCAAGTGGATGTAAAAATAGCCTTCCTGAATGGAGATTTTGAGGAGGAAGTTTATATGGATCAAGTTAAAGGCTTTTCCATTGAAGGAAAGGAAAGTATAGTGTATAAATTGAAGAAGTCAATATATGAACTTAAACAAGTCTCCAGGCAATGGTATAGTAAGTTCAATAATACCATTACTTCTTTCAATTTTGAAGAAATTACTATTGATCGGTGTATTTATTGACAGATTGATAGGAGTAAGTTTATATTTCTAGTTTTGTATGCTTATGACATTTTTCTTGCTACTCATGACTTGGTTTATTAATAAGACTAAATAATTTTTTTAAGAGTTTTCAAATGAAAGATATGGGAGAGGCATCCTTTATGATTGGGATTTCAATATTCCACAAGAGATCAGAAGATTTATTAGGATTATCTCAGAAAGCCTATAAAATTCTTAAGAAATTTAACATAAGCAAGTGTTCAACAGTTATAATCTATATTCAAAAGGGAGATAAATTTAGACTTGTGCAATGTCCAAAGAATGATGTGGAATGTAAGGAAATAAAAACAATTCCATATGCGTTTGTTATGAGCAGTTTGATGCATCTATAAACCTTTACTAGACTTGACGTCAACTTTGCAGTAGGGATGCTAGGTAGATATCAAAGTAATCCTAGTATTGATCATTGAAAGTCTGTAAAGAAAGTATTGGGATACCTTCAAGGATCAAAGGATTATATGCTCACTTATGAGAGGTCTAATCATTTAGATGTGATTGGATATTCAGATTCAAAATTTATTGCATGTGTTGATAGTAGAAAGTCAACGTTTGACTATATGTTCCTATTAGTTGAAGGAGTTATCTTTTGGAAGAACCACTATGGAAGCAAAATTTATAGCTTATTATAAGACTACAATTCATGCATTATTTATTTCAAGGCTTGGGTGGTCGATAGAGTAAACAAGTTGTTGAAAATTTATTGTGATAATTCTGCAACATTTTCTTCTCTAAAAACAACAAATACTCCAGTGGCATAAAACATATGGAATTAAAGTATTTTGTTATTAAATAGGAGATTCAGAAATAAAAAGTGTATATAGAACATATTAGGATGGATCTCATGGTTGCAGATCCTCTAACTAGAGGTTTACAATCAAAGACACTAAAAAAACATGCGCTTAGGATGGATCTTGGTTGTATTGATGATTGATAATAATATTTGATGATAATATTTGAAAACTCTTGAGCTCAACAATAATATGTTTTTTAATTTTATATTTCTTATTAATTATGTTTGTGTATACAAGATTGTTTGAATAAGAAATTTATATGTATTTTCTTAACAAGTAAGTGGACTGTATGTTGTTTATATGTAACTTATGAATGTAAATATAATAAATTCTTAATGTAGTGATATATAGAAGGGAGTATACGACTATACCGTGTATGACCGTCATAACCTATTATGCAATTTGTTATGTTGAGGTGCTTATGATGTTAACGATTTATAAGATTTAATTTCTTGCTAGCCTTATGCTATACTATTAAACATAATGATGAAACATCTAGCCAAGTGGGAGAATGTAAGAAATATGACTTGATGTTATGGCCCATATTTTTTGTAGGCCTATATTAAATTTAGTTTATTTTTCTTAATTTAATAGTATATTAAATCTTAACCGTTAATTTATTACTTGATGGATGTACGAGATTTAATGTGAAAAAAGTATATAAACTAATCCTCTCTATCCTAATTAAGCATGCAGACAAAATAAAATATATAACAAACGTGTTTGGTTATCCATCAAGCTATCTGTTGATTAAGGGAGAGAAACTAGTTTGTAATTGTTGAAACTTCTCTCTACATCATGTCGAATTCCAATCAAGGTAGATTTATTCACTTAATCTATATGGTTATTATTATATTCAAGATCTTAATGAACATGAATGATTTATCTATGATTTATCTGTTGACTTCCTACATAGGGATTACCAAGACATCTTTGAATAAAAAATTAGGCATAACAAGTTTAAGAAAATGGAGTTTAAGAAGATGAGAGAGAAATTAAATAAGTATATGACTTAGATATTTTCACTTTAATTGCATATGTGTTTCATTTTCTTCATCAATTGATTGTTCAATTGGCTTATTGACTCATCGTACCTTTTTATTGAGTTTGAAATTTTATATATTAACTTACTAATAAAACTGAGGACAAAAATATTAGTAGTAACATGCCTAATAATTAGGCTTAAGCCACCTAAAGTCAATGGGCAAGCTTAATTTGATTGAGATTTTAGACGAGTTCAAGCCTGACGGGCTGGAGGCTCGAATGGGCCAACCGTGTTCCTAAAACGACATCATTTTAGGTGACCCACTCAAGCTTAAGCTGCAAGGCACAAGCTAGTCTAGACTCAGGTTACATGTATTAGGGATTGACAACAGGCTTAGTTAAGTTCGACCTATTTCATTATCATCAAAATTATGAGTTAAAATCTCACTTAGACTTTGAGAAAAACAATCAAAACGATTCCTTAGCCTACCTAATTAAAACATTTAAACCTAACTTTTAATGGACTCCCCAAAGTTACTTTCAATAGTATTTTAACTAATGAAAATGATAACTTTTATAATCAATGGGAATGGTTCAAATTTCAAAATTTTCACTGCTAACAAATTCCATCAGTCTTAACCTTTGTATATTAAGGATGTTGATATAACTATCAAATTATTTACGTGAAATTATCAAAAAATGATAATATTAGGTGAGTTTATTTATTTTGTTAGATTGATCAACAATTTGTACATGACATTTGTAAGAAAAATATAAATTACATTTATCATAGTTTTCACCAAATTAAGTACAATTTCATTAGTTTAATGTGACATTAAACCTATTTAATAATTTCTTCTTTTGAATAATTATAATTTTATTATAAATATATGTTTTCATCTCAATAATTTACTTCTTCTTTATAAATAAATGACATTAAAACTTATTTAATAATAACTTCTTTTGGATAATTATAATTTTATTATAAATATATGTTTTTCGTCTCAATAATTTACTTCTACTTTATAAATAAAATCTACACCAAATAATAAGTATTTTAAAAATATATGAGTCTAATCTTTTGGGTCCTTACTAGAATTTCATTTCTTTCTTTATAATCTACTAACTTTTGTACTTGAATAAAAAAAGCCATATGCATTTATATTTATAAACACCATTGTTTTTAATTAATATTAAAAATAACAACAAAAAGTATTACGTTGCTAACTAAGCATTATTATTCATTATAACACCTCTTAGCATATAATTTAGGTTACATCTAAAAATTTCCATATCATCATCACTAACTTATAATTTAAAAATCATTAATCCCATTTTCCTTTTTAAAAAAACTTATAAAAGTTGTATGGTTGTGCAAGAGGGCTTGGGTGGAAAGTGCAACAGCCCAATCCAAGTCCAAGTCACCCAATATGGCAATGAAAAGAGGCCTAAACAGCACCACTCTCACATATATAAAATCCATCCTAATCCTATCTCGCCCTCTCTCTCCCTCCCACTCCCAATCTTAACCATAACCCTTTTGACGTCTCTCTCAAATCATAATCCACTTAGGGTTTTCCTTACTACCACCTAGATCTGCCTCCATCCCTCTCCCTAATTAACCTATCCTATCTCTATTAGCCCTAACCTTAATGATGCAACAACCACCCACCGGAGTTGCTCCTCAGCCGATGCCGGCCGATCAGCAATACCAGCAGCAGAACGCTCAGTGGATGATGATGATGCAACAGCAGGGGCAGCCCGTTCCGCCGCCCGCTGGATGGACTCCACCGCCTATCCCTCCCCCGTCTCAATACGGCGTGGCTTCTTCGATACCTACCGGTGGCGGCGGAGCTCCGGACCCCAATGAGATCAAGTCTTTGTGGATCGGTGACTTGCAGCAGTGGATGGACGAGAATTATCTCATGTCTATTTTTTCCGCTACTGGAGAGGTAAAGCCATTTAAGTTTTGTTTCGTCTTGTTGGAAAGTAGGGAACTTGTATTGGATTTTATATCTTGGTCTTGAGTTTGTTGTTTTATGATTGTGCTTGTCCTGAAGAATTTGGTTAAAGTGGCGGACTATTCTCTTTTTGTACGATTTGTTACGGAATTTGGATTAGTTGGGCAATTCCTTTTACAATGTCGAATTTTACAGACATGTGTTGGCTATGGTTATATGCATATGTATTTGTGTTTATATGTCAGTTGGCTATGTATTGGAGTTTGAAAGTTAAAATCATGAGGCAAAGAAGTGAACTTTGTTAGGTGGTTAACAGATAAACTTTCTTTATTTTGTATGTTCTTCCATCCATGAAAGATGAATTGTGTGTTGCAGGCTGTATCAGCTAAGGTCATTAGGAATAAACAAACAGGTTACCCTGAGGGTTATGGTTTTGTTGAGTTTGTATCTCGAGCTGCTGCAGAGAGGATCTTGCAGACTTACAATGGTGCACCAATGCCAAATTCAGAGCAAACTTTCCGGCTGAACTGGGCTACACTTGCTGCTGGTGAAAGGCGACAGGATGAAGGTCCAGATTATACTATTTTTGTTGGTGACTTGGCTGCTGATGTCAATGATTATCTATTGCAAGAAACATTTAAAAATGTCTATCCATCAATTAAAGGTGCAAAAGTTGTGACTGATCGGATCACTGGACATTCTAAGGGATATGGGTTTGTGAGGTTTGGTAATGAAAATGAGCAGCAACGGGCTATGGTTGAAATGAATGGACAGTACTGTTCTACTAGGCCAATGCGGATTGGACCTGCTGCTACTAAGAAACCTATGGTCCAACAGTTCCAGAAAGGTAAGTTCTTGAACCCTTTGTGGCATGAATATCATTTTATATATGTTTATTCCTTTTTCATTACCACTGTCTGTTACTTTATTGTTTGATGCCTTGGCTTAGTGTTTGTGGTTCAGTTGTGTATTCTCTTAGGTGACTTTGTTCAAAAACAATGCTCTTAATTTCCTCTGCTCTCAGTTTCGAGTTTTGAGGATAGATGAATTTCGGAGTCATTTCCTTCCAGCAATTACCTTTCTAAACTTGGGCGCATTTAATTCAACTAAAACATGCAAAAACTTATATAAAACTCATGTTGTCTTAAAGCAGGATGCCAAGAGGCTCTCATTTTGAGGGGCCTGGAACTGTTTTCAGCTGAAATGATTCCACCTAAATGCGTGGCCTCATTTTAGGTCAGTTATTTAGTTTACATCATAAGCTTACTTAATTTACTTGTGGCTTTTTTGCCACATTCGCCCTTTAATTTCCAGTTCCTTTTACTTAAGGAGTTACCAGCCAAGTTAATTTTATTCCTTTCGTCCAAGTTTGTTTAATTCCTTTTACACATCTCCTTAGTTCTGCTACGTTATGTCAACCGTTGTTCTATTTCTTTTATTCAGTTTTCTTGTACTGTTTACATATGGTCGAGACCTTGTCTAAATTTCCATATGTTTTTCTACATCATGAGTAAACATCTGCTCTGTAGATTGATTCACATTGTTGGGAACCACGCGAAATACTGTAGACCCAGTTGTTATTATTACAAAGCTGCCATTTTAACCAACCCCACCACCTTGCAAATATTAATGACCTTGGGAGGTTTTGAAGAGATATTCCCCTGGTGCAATTTGATGTTGCAGTCTTATGATAATTTCTATATTTAATCAGGGGTTACCTCTCAGTTGTTTTCTCTCTCTTTTTGGGTCTTAGTAATTCCCCAGAGAAACTGGTATTGAGCTAATATTGAGTTGTCTACCCATAAAGATTAATACTGATGCTGGCAAAGAAAAGCCTATGATTGAAGTGAAGTGAGCTCATTATTACTGGTTGTGATATGTGACCTTTACATATTTTCCATGGAATAGTTGAAAGCTTATCACCTTCAGAGGATGGTCCCTACTAGAAGTAGGACATTAACAGTCAATGTAAGAGGGATACTTTAGTTATGCCCCTGAAGACAGTTGCTTCCTTCTGTTGTGAGGCCTCTCACGTCTGAATTTATGTTTAATTCACTTTACTATGATTCTCCTGAGTGTTTAACAATCCTGCTGCAGCATGCTCACTGTTGATGAACTTTTCGTAACTGTTATTTTTTCTCTGAGAATACACCCTTGTGAATTTTTATTTATTGTTATTTTTCTCTGCTAGCTAGTGCCATTTTGTTGAGTCTGAATCTCCATGAATCAATGTGACATAGTGATTCTTTTACTGAACAATTTCTCGTCTCATGTGTTGTAAGTTAAAAAATTGGATGTTGATATTCTAATGCTACACTAACCATTTCTTTGGAAGGGAATATCGTCTATTCCAACGAAACTTCGACAAATGAAAAATCTTGGTTTCATAGGGTTTATTGGTAGGCTGTCTTTTTGACCTTTTCTTCAGCTGCAGTTATGTATCTTTTTGCTTTATT
Organism: Erythroxylum williamsii; assembly: GCA_027564335.1. Taxonomy (NCBI): domain Eukaryota; kingdom Viridiplantae; phylum Streptophyta; class Magnoliopsida; order Malpighiales; family Erythroxylaceae; genus Erythroxylum; species Erythroxylum williamsii. The sequence goes on along the minus strand of JANITW010000236.1, from coordinate 76,958,735 downwards.
TGTTCTTGCAGCTACGTATGACAATCCTCAAGGAACCCAGGGCGAGAATGATCCAAATAATACCACTGTGGGTAGTTTGATTTATGTTAGCAGTGTTTGATTTTTGAACCGCAAATGATTTTATGAGCTCCTTGATGCAGGTTTTTGTTGGTGCTTTGGATCCTAGTGTTACAGATGATGTTTTGAGAACTGTATTTAGTAAATATGGTGAGCTAGTGCATGTGAAGATACCTGCTGGAAAACGCTGTGGTTTTGTTCAGTTTGCAAATCGGTACTTGGGACAAAACTCTTAACTTCTGTCTTTTAATGATTTTGCCTATCTTGATTTCTGATCTTTTGTATGCGGTGGTCTAGTTCTTGTGCGGAGCAAGCGCTTTTGATGTTGAATGGAACTCAGTTAGCAGGACAAAGTATCCGGCTCTCATGGGGTCGAAGTCCGTCAAACAAACAGGTTTTTATTTTTTTCATATTTTTTCTTGTTGAATTTTTTATTCATGTTACTGATTTAGAAGGATGCTGTGTTCAGTCTCAGCCAGATCAAAGCCAGTGGGGTGGTGGTTACTACGGATATGCTCAAGGATATGATGCATATGGTTATGCAGCTGCACCACAAGATCCTAACATGTATTATGGAGGCTATCCTGGATACGGAAACTATCAACAGCCAGGGGCTTACCAACAGCCAGGAGCTTACCAGCAGCCAGGAACTTACCAGCAGCCACAGCAGGTAAGTTACATTTCCTTCTTAACTAAGATTGGAGAACCTTATATATGACTGCTCTGTCTAAATAATTTCTTGTAGAAGAGAATATTGGAAACTTTTTATAGGGAAAAAGAAGATGCTTAAACATGGACGACATTGAAGCATATAATGCTCACAGTAATATTTCAACAACTTAAATGGATGATTTTATATTATCATTGCTTACTGGTGTCCGCAGATGTGTATCCATAATACGACTACATGCTACCGTTTGCTACAAAATTCTGGGTTCAGGCTTATCATTTATGTAACAACATTTTATGCTTTCTGCAGTGATCTAGTTCTCACCAGTTGGAGTTCATGTATTCTCTTCATGACAATCTCAATTTGCAGTTGTCGAGTGGTTATTGTCTTCCAGTGCTTGGTGTGGGAAATTGTGCTTTGTAGCTGCTTAGGATTAGTTCTATCAGATGAGAGGTGTTTGTAAACTGATAATTGGCGCATCTCGGCATGCTGCTATGACTAATGGCTTTGTAGTACATTTTGTGTTCTCCAGACAAGTTTGCTGTTTGTCGACTTCCAATTCGACATTTTCATTTCCTCATTTCTTATATATTATATCTGGTAGGACAACTGAGTGGACGGGAGGACCTATTATGTTTTGTTAGCGTGTGTTGTTACCCCACATACGATTGTGGACTTGCTCGGTAAAATCTTTGTATACATAAATATTGGTGTAAACCAAATATCACTTCTTATTTAGTAGTTAATAAAGGAATGAGACCTGCTGCGTGTCCAGTCTGCTGAAAAATGACCTTACATTAGGTTTAATTTTGCTTCATAACAGCGCTTTTTGCAGATCTCCATTATCTCCCCACGAGCAGAATTTTAAACTGTCCTAAATTTTGCCCCCTGTTTTGTTTTTGGAAAATTACAGGCTATGATATTGATTTTGTCATAGATTGCATATACCTTGTAGCATTCATCTTTCATAGGAATAGAACCCCAGGTTAAGTGGAACATAACGTAAGACATTGGAAGTTCCTGTTTCGACTTAAAACTTTGCTTTTGAATTTTAGTTTCAAAATAACGACAGAACAAAAGGACTAGTACAAGTTTAGCATTTTGACTTAAAGAGTGATTTAATAGACCGATTTTGTCCATCATCAAATTGAATAGACGTTCCATGTTGAATAATGTCTATACTGCAGTAATCTTGGCGTATACAACTCCATTTCTTTGTAAATTTTGAGCAAAATCATCATCCAGAATCAGAGCAGCTATGCTAGAATCGAGAAAAGGATATGGACAAAATGGAAGTATCATTTCTGAAAAAACAAATAAATGAATTGACAAAGGACCTCATAAAACTAAAAAGTTGAAAGTTTGGCATCATGTGAAAAAATAGGATCTATCAGTGCATGGAATTTAACAACTTAAGGGCCAGAGCTTCTTGTTCTGCCAAAGAAATGGAATCAGTATTCAAGCCTACATCACTCTCTTTTTCTTTAACCTCGTCATCATCACTACTATTAAAATAGATCTTTTGCCTTTTCTGTTTCATGTCCTGCATGTTCTCTTCGTCTGTCGCAGAAAACTCATGCTCACTTTCCTCTTCCTCCATGGAGTCTTTCTTCCACTTCATCTTCTCTTTAATACGTTTCTCTCTGCGTCGTTGTCGATCCAATTGTTTATCTTCCTTGTCTGCCTGCTTCAGCTCTTCTCTCATCTTTTGATAATATTCACTTCTTTTGCCTATAGAAAACAAAACATGAGCATTATATACAAAACTCGTATAGCTCCAAGAAATGGGATTTTTGAGTTGCCAATTTGCATATAGATGTCAATCAGCAATCCTAGACCTGCTATTTCAGGCTATTAACCATCTTAACAAAAGACATCTACTCATTCTGCCAAACAGAAAAATGGCATTAAAGCTTCAATATACCTTGGTCAAGCAAAGATGACTCATCAATAGTCTTTGTATCTGCCACTCTAGCCAATGGAGGAAGTGTATTGCCTTCCTCATCAAAGACAACTCTTGTCCCCAGTGGTCTGTGGATATTAATCTTCAACTTCTTTTTCTTCAAAACCCGTGTTGCGGGCCTCAAGTAATCAACAAAAAAAGTAAGAACTAGGTGTGTCCAAACAAAAAGAAAAGGCATGCAAAATGGAAGCTTAGCTTCTAAAAGCAACGCCTTTTGTTAATCCAATGGAACATTAAACAGCGTTAAGCTACAAACTTCACTTACATGATATCTCCAATCTCACTTGTTTTTGCATCCCCCACATTCGGTGCATCTTTTCTTAAAAGAAAATCTTTGTCCACATTTTCCTCCTCAAGGTCACTAATGTCCAATTTTTCTCGTCTATCTGCAAGTTCATTAAAGTCACGACTTTCAAACTTTTCCCTCGGAATATCAATTGTACTATCCTCATTCATATTTTCCAGCAAAATGGGGGAAGATTTTCCTGTTGTCTTTTGTCCTTTAATTCTATGATTAAGAAAACGGATCTTTGGGGTCATTGGTAGACCCAAAGAAGCTGAAAATTCATCAATTGGGAGTTTCATCACATCAAACACTTCCTTGTCCTTCTGAATATGTATGGAACGCAAATATGTTATCAATGCCCTTTTAGCCAACTTGTGCAAATCGTCATCCTTGACTAGTAAAGCAGACATTAACCCAGAAACTGGTTGCAACTTTTTTGAGTTTGCCTAAAGTGAGTAACAAAATGAACAAATTTAGTGTACTCCATACAGCAACCATCTTTCACATTTAGAACAAGCAATATCTAAAACCAGTCAAATCAGATTAAATGCTCTAGGTGGCTCACCTTAATAACATTTATAGGTATTTTTGCTGCTTGTAACTTTTCAAGCATTTTCATTTCTGAGGGCATCAGGAACACAACAGACCTCCCTCCAGATTGATAACGTGCCGTACGACCAACTCTATGTATGTAGGAAGCAACATCCTCTGGACAGTCCACCTAAGCAAGAAAGTAATATTCAAATGAACCAGTGCTCATATAAGGCAAGCTTTCAGTTTATGAATCAATCATTATCTCACCTGAACAACCCAGTCAACTGCCTTATTAAAGTCAAGGCCTCTAGAGGCTACATCAGTTGAAAAGAGAACTGATCGCTGCTCACAAAATTGAGAATAAATTCCCATCCTCCTGTCCTGCTTCATCCTTCCATGGAGACACTTCAATGGAATCCCTGGTTGCAGTTTCTTAAATGCTTCAAAGACAAACTTCACCTATCAAATTGCACATGAGGAAAGTTGAAACTAGAGGCAATTCATATTGGAAGGAGTAATTACTGATTCCACAAAGCATTATTATGCATATGACATCAGGAATTGAATAATAATAGGCCCCTAGGAAAGGACAATGCTTCCTCCCTCTTCATGTTGTATACAAGAATAATTTAGCTATGTACCAAATATAATCCATCTCATCAAAACCTGACATGGACACATACCAAGATAAAATGAATCCGCAAAAACAAATACATTCATCAAAACTTTTATCACGTAACATTTGAAGAAAATTTCAACTTCCAAAGCAGCAGCAGCAGTGAAATATACCAGCAACCAACTCAAAAAATCAAAGCCCCATATGATAGAAACATAATTACATGTTTTTTCATGTAAATCAAAAGACAGCATGACACATTGACCGGCCTGGAATTGGAAAATGCTGGGGAAAATAAATTGAAATGCATCTCACTATTGCTTCCCATCAACAGAACTAATAATCCAAAATTTCATTACATTAGTATCTTACTGGACCAATAGTGATTCAAGAATCTACCATATTCCCCCATGGTCTTTACCATGTACAGTAGCAACATTGTGCACCCACATCACAAGTTTCATACAATTAGAATAAACTTATGTAACGCACCTGCTTGCAGCTTGAAAGAAATACAAGAATCTTTGAATTAAGGTGTGTCTTTATAAAACTCCATAGCATGTCCAACTTTTGATCAAGAGGCACAACAATAGCAGTTTGATGTAACCGGTTAGGAGTCGCTGTCACAGCCTCTTCATGCACACTGAGATACTCTGGATCCTTCAAACTGAGTCTTGCAAGATCCTGAACAGACTTGGTTTGAGTGGCAGAGAAGAGAAGGGTTTGCCTGTGCTTAGGTAGCTGTGAAACTATTGCATTCACAGCCTTTTTAAAACCAATGTCAAGAATACGATCTGCCTCATCAAGGACCAATAACTGTTCCCTAGCCAAGAAATTTTATCTAAATCAGCTATATATGAAAGGGGCAACAGAGCTCTAGCCAGTACCAAAGGTACTAGCTTGTACAAAAAACATAAACAAGTCCTTAAAATAAAGATACAGAAAAAGTAAAGCATTCTGAACAGATATCATACTCAGTACTAAGAAAGCACAAATCATATTCAAGTCTTCCAATAAAACAAAAAGACATAAAACTATGCGCAGATCTCGACCTGAAGTTGAGAACAGTCAAAATTTGGTGTTTCATCCATGTGTTGAAGAAGCCGACCAGGAGTACAAGCCAATATGTTCAGCTCATTAACACGCTCCTTCTCCACATCCACATCTTTTCGACCGCCAATTAGCAGGCCAGCACTAAAGTTATGAAACTTCCCAACTGCTTTTAGTACATCAAAAAGTTGCCCCGCTAATTCCCTCGTGGGAGACATTATAATGCTGCCTACCCCATCTTGGGGATTCCATCTTTCCCTGTGTAACTTCTCCAAAACCTGAACTTCGCCCAACTCACACCAAAAGGACATGGGTTAGGTTAATGTAAATTCATGTAATAGGTTAAAGAACTGACCTTCACAAACTATCATCAGGAAATGACAATCCCACAAAACATAATCATGAATCTGAATAAAAATTAGACACTAGACACTTACAGGAATAACAAAAGCGAGGGTTTTTCCAGACCCAGTTTTGGCAGCACCGAGAATATCTCTGCCGCAAAGCGCGTGAGGCAAAGACGCCTTCTGTATATCAGTCATCAAAATATAATTAGCCTTCTTCAACCCATCTTTTGTCTTCTTTGACAACGGCAATTCACTAAACTTGGTAGCCCCTGCATACCGGGAAAAGCCGCCTTCTGGAAGGCGGCCGACGGGAGAATCATCCGAAGGGAGCGGCGGAAGAGAGAGGGGGTTGGATCCGGACTCAGGTTTCTGGGATTCTATCCACTGGTTTAGACAGTTAATTTCTTCTTGTTCTATAACTATACGTTGCTTTCGCAGTTGTTTGGATTGGGATTTGGATTTCCTCATTCTGGGTCGTCCTTAAAAGGGACTTGCAATCCTTAATGAATGGGAAAGTCAAGACCTTTGGTTTTTTCAGATAGCATTAGTACCAGGCAGGGTCTTTCGTTGGTGAGCACAGAAAGAGCGAAGGGTTAAGGTTAGAGAAAAAAAGGGAGGGTTTAGGGTTTTGCATAACTTAGGAGAAAGCTGATGGATTGGGGTCCACGTATTCTGATATATTTTCTTCCTCCTTAATCTAATTTAACCACATAGATTACTAATTTATCTTCGTAGTGTGTTCAGATTTTGTGTTGATAAAACTCAATTCACTTGTATTATATTTGCAATTTGTTTTTGTGGGTAGCCCTCTTCAACAATGTTTTAAAAATTAGCCGTTACAAAAAAATTTAAGTTTTAAAAGAATAATTTATATTAAACAGTTTGAATAAAGTTAAAGAATTTAAAATATAGTTAAAAATTTTGTTATTCCGTATTGGAGAATTTAAATTTTAATTAAAAAAGATTATTAAATAAATTTTAATTAATTATTTTAGTTTATAAGTATTTATTAATTAAAAATTGATTGATTAATAAATTAATACATCTTTAAGACTTTAACAACAAAAATTATTAAAATAAATTAAACTGAAAAGTTAAAAATTAAACTGTAAAAATAGACCGTTTAAAATTTTTACTATTAAAATAGATGAATTGGTTGTGTTTTTTAATTATTGCTCTCAAAACTTCAAAAACTATTGAAATTTCTTTTACAAACAAGTTAAATTTGGTTAGTTTTATTTAAATTAATCAATTATATTTTAATTAATTATATTGTAATTAATTAATTAATTGTAATATTTTAATTAATTATATTT
>JANITW010000236.1:76903076-76913591 GCA_027564335.1 Erythroxylum williamsii | reverse complement strand
GTATAATTGAGTTGTTTAGAGTTACTAAGAAATTAAAGGAATTCATACAAAGTTAGAAATTAAAGGAAGGACTACTACAAATACCACGAAATATGGAGTTACTCAATGAATTCATGCTTAGGATTTAAGCATATAATTCAAGATCAAATCAATAAGGGAATTATATTGTCTGCTAACTAAACCATGTTGATGGATGAAGATATATTTCCATCAGTTACAACTGTTAATGCAACTGAGTTTGATTTATAGCTTTTAGTGGATGTCAAGAGGAACCTAAAGAATAGACCTTCACTAGAAAGCAGCTGCAATATCTGCAGAAGTCAAATTTTGAATGCAATAAGATCATAGAGAATTTTGAAGAGCTAAAAAGGAGTGAGAATGCCAAGTTGATTTTTTAGGAGGAAGACTTCTCAGTAGAGGATAAAGGTCAGTTATAAAATTTTGGAATCTACTCCTGCAAAGATTGATTAACTTTTAATCATATTTGATAACCTAAAATGAATTAATCATATTTGACTCAAAAGTGAAAAGGCCCAAATGGTAGAATTACTTTTAAGTCATTTAGATAGAGAATTTAAGTCAATTACAAATTCTGAGAGATAATTTTTTCTTAAAACACTTGAATTATAAAATGACACAAACAAATTCTTATAAAATTCATTTATTTTAAATATATATAAAATATCACAATCAACACTAAAACCCTAGCTAGCTAGTACATGCATCTTACAACTAGCTAGCTAGGGTTTTAGTGTTGATTATGATATTATGCAATTATTGTTATTCTATCCACAAAGGTGGTGAAAATGAACAGAAACATCAGTGCAGTCCCTTTAGAATCATATGCAAATTTTAAACATCAGAACATTTGTGTGGAGGGTCCTCGTTAACCTACAAATATGAAGCATTTAAAATACAATGAAGAATAACTTTCTTTAATTACAACGCAAAGTATATTATATAGTTAACGACAAAATCTTTCCCTGTAAAGATGAATTCAGACATAAAGAATGCGCTTGTCGTACCTCCCTAGGCATCCGCTTTCTTAAGCTTTGGCTAATAGTTTATGGTCAGAATGTTTAGGTTGGATGAAACCAAAAGGTACAGAATCAAAGAAACGCAACTTTAAATGAACCAATGCCGTGCATAAGTCCCTCTACGTTCTTTTCTTGCAAAACTCAGGTCCCTACCCCATACAATCGAGCACACTACTCTTTTTTTGGTAAAACTTGGACACTTCAAAAAAATGCGGATGGGCCTCACATGTGAAGGAAAGAACCAAGACCTATCTATCTGCCAATAAGACAGCCGTTGTCTCAGAATCCAACCACAACCAAACAAAGATCACCAATGTCTAGAGCTGTTTTTACAGACCATCATTCATGGTCAAGGAACGTCAGTGCTCGAGAATGTCGATAACTTTTAACCCAAAAAAAATGGTGTTTTAATGGCCTATTCCGATTAAAGTGTTATTGATTAAAATATGATTAGCGAGCTAGTCAGCACACCGATTATTCTCTTTGTAGATGTGTCGAAGAATAATAACCCAATTCTGAATGAGTAGTTCGTTGATGCTTAAGACTAATAGATTGAGGGACATGGATCGTTGCAGGGCGTCGGAGATGAGTTCTTTAATTATGAGAGAGTTCAGTTTAAGTACCACGCGTCGAAACCTAAGGGTCCAGGCCAGCTGGAGATTCGAGTAGACTCGTCAACAAAATAGTGTTTTAATGGCAGATTAAAGTGTTGTTGATTAGGTAATTAGAGGGATTCTAATTTCTTTAGAATCTAGGAAAGACCAAATCTATGTTATCGAGCTCGCGAGGCTCATAATACGATGTAACACCCCATGTTGGCACAAAAGCATATGCTATTTTGTTATATGTTTGGATATAAAGCCGTCATTGCCACGTGGACATGACTAAATAGTGATTTATTAAATTACTAAAGATGATTTTGCTAAACTATACAAGAACCAAATATAAATAACACTAAATACTAATTAATCTAACACAATTAATTAATAATTTCATTTTTTATTCACAAGTACAATGATTGTAGTTTTCTAAGATAAGTTGATAACTGAAAAGCAATTTCCTTACGCGCACATATATACGTATCCGTATACACTGTGTCTCTTGCTGCTGACTAATGTCTCTTTCTCGGTTTCTCAGTTCTCTACCACTTCCCATTTCTCACACAAAACACAAGACACACTGGTCAAAAGCTCCGAGCTTTGTTCTTAGTTGGATGGTGGGCTAAATGGGCTCTTGTCCCTTTGAGAAATGAAGCTCACCGGAGACCAGAATTCTGCCTCCGCATTTCCACCATCCTCCTCCACTTCGAAGCTCTTAATCCCACCTACTCATTCAGATCTCATAACCTCGCTCAAGCCTCACCGGAGGACACGGAACCCGCGTTTCACCCGGTTGAAGAGAGTCGGAGCTCCGGCTGGGAGGAGGAGCAGACCCGAAACGCCGTTGTCGAAATGGAAGATAGAAGATAGAGTGGCAAATGTTGATGATGAAAAGAGCCTTAAGGTGGAGGAGGAGAAGAAAAAATGTGTTGGGAGGGGTCGCCGGAGAAGTGTTACAGCTGTGTCAGCGAGGAAGCTTTCCGCTGGGTTGTGGCGATTGCAGCTGCCGGAGACTGAAGTTGATGGAGTTGGTGAGAGGAGGAGTAGGAAGGATGCGGTAGGGTTTCAGGTGATCTGTTGCAATTTTCTTGCTGTTGTTCTTGAAATATCTGTTCCTTTATGGAATGTGGATTGGAAATTGGAAGTGTGTTTGATGGGTGTAATTATTCATTTTGATTACATTGTTGATGCCTATGGTTTTGATTGATTGGTTAAAGTTTTTATCTTTATAATTTATCTGTTGCTCAACTCCTAAGTATGAGTTCATAATACCGATACGTTTATTGATGGTAATGTCATATATCCGTTTGGATGTTTGGGATGAAATGGATGGCGCCCTCTCTATCTTACCCTCTCTGTCTTTCTCCTTTTTTATTGCGTACCCTTTGGTTGACCTTAGCTTTGAGGTCCCAATTTGTTTTATCAATTCTCAACGTTCTTCCACTGCTTTCTTCAACAAGATTATGCGTAGTGCTAGCATGTTTTTGGTTGTGTTGTGTCAATTTGATTCTTCTTTATGATGGTTGTTTGATTATTGATTGTTAGAAGTCCTATAGCATGTGGAATTGGTTGGATATTCAACAATTTTTCCTGTTGTTTCTTTGCAGCGTGCTGCGCGGCATGTGGCGATCTCATTTGCACCTCGAGATAGTGAGAAAATGTATACGTTCCAGACAAAGGATACATCACATATCCTCAGTTCTGTCTCTGGAATGAGGACCAGATTCTTGTATAAGGTATGTCTGTTAATTGTCAGTTGGAAGTAACCTGTTCGAAATGGACAGTGTTGGTCATGGACATTAAAGAAGATAGAATATTACCTTTTCTGTATGTAAAATGTTCTTTTACTCAGTAGCATTATATTCCTTAAACAACACATTTCTTATTCTGATAATGTTATTTATACCACTATGATTATCAGATAAGCCTGTAGTTTGGTTCTATTTAGTGTTTTCTGCTTTTGAAATTTGAACATGGATGCTAAATGCAAGCAAATATATCATAAGGGAAAAAAATGTAAAGTAGAAGTAGCTCAGGTTTGTAGTTTGCATCTTCCTCTTGTATTTGTATTGTATTTTTTCCAGTGATTTCAATGAAGCTATTAATAATGAAAGATTGCAGGTCTGTGCTATATAAAAATGAAATTTTGACTTGAATATGCCTGTTGACACCTAATTGTTGGATTTGCTCGTATGGACTATAACCGTTATTATCATCAGAATAACAATTGTGATGGCTATTTACAATAATTGAGTGTTTTTAAAGATAATCCATCTAGTAACTTTTCTAATTAATTGTTTCAAGTGTAAAACTAGATGCTTTACTCTGCTCTGCCATTTCTTTCCAAAATCTCACACATATACGTCAACTACTTGATGGCTTGCGCACACTCATACTACTATGTTAATTCTACAAGTGTGTCTAATTATCGACCTTCTTTTTTCTATCATAGATTGAACCCTCATTTCAGTTTTCCAACTCTGCAATGGAGGGTGCAACAAAGTGGGATCCTGTCTGCTTAGCATCATCAGATGAAACGCGGCAAATCTACAGCAACATTAAGTGTCTCAATCAACAAGTGAGCACTGCATCAGTAGTTTCTGCACTTGAGGCTGAATTAGAGCAGACACAAGCACGCATTCTAGATCTGGAGACTGAACGCAGGTTATCAAAACAGAAACTGGAGCACTTCTTAAAGAAGGTGAATGAGGAAAGAGCTGCCTGGAGAAGTAGAGAGCATGAAAAAATCCGTGCATTTGTAGATGATGTCAAAACTGACATGAACCGTGAAAGGAAAAATCGTCGAAGACTGGAAAAAATCAATTCCAAATTGGTTAATGAGCTGGCTGAAGCAAAGGTGTCGGCAAAGCGAAACATGCAAGACTATGAAAAGGAAAGGAAGGCCAGGGAATTAATCGAGGAAGTATGTGATGAGCTTGCTAAGGAAATTGGAGAAGGTAAAGCTGAAGTTGATGCACTAAAGAGGGATTCAATGAAATTTAGGGAGGAAGTTGATGAAGAAAGGAGGATGCTGCAAATGGCTGAGGTTTGGCGTGAAGAGCGTGTTCAAATGAAATTGGTTGATGCAAAAGTGACACTTGAAGAGAAGTATTCGCAGATGATCAAACTTGTAGCAGATTTAGAAGCTTTTCTAAGATCAAGAAATACAAATTCAGATTTCAAGGAAATAAAAGAAGCTGAGTTGCTTATGCAAACAGCAAGCTTGGTGAATATTCAAGATACAAAAGCATTTGCGTATGAGGCCCCCTGCTTGGATGACGTATTTTCTGTTCTTGAAGATGTTAATCTTGGTGAAACTGTTGTGCAAGAGATTGAACCATGTGTTGCTTATAATCCTGCAAGCCATGCCTCGATAATTCAGACAGTTAGTCCAGAAATCAACTTTTGTAACAAGGATGGTCATCGACATTTCAGTCAGGATGTTGACCAGACTGATGAGGTGGAGGAAGATGGGAGTGGATGGGAAACGGTTAGCCATCTTGAAGATCAGAGTTCCAGTTACTCAGCGGAAGGGAGTTCCCCATCTGTCAATAAGAACCTGCAGTGCAGCAATATCTCAGGGAGTGAAACAGAATGGGAAGGAGTTGCATGTGATGGAACCCCTTTTACTGAAATAAGTGAACTCTGCAGTGTGTCAACGGGGCAGTTGAATAAGGTTTCTTCCATTGCAAGGCTTTGGAGATCGTTCCCAAATAATGGAGAGAACTACAAGATCATGTCAATGGACGGAATAAATGGTAGGCTTTCCGATGGAAGGAAGTCCAATGGAAGCATTTTATCACCAGATCAAGGGTCAGTTAAAGGTGGCCTCAGCCCCTCCGAGATGATGAGCCAATGGGGCTCACCAAACTCAGGAAACCCTTACATAACTCAAGGGCTGAAAGGGTGCATCGATTGTCCTCGTGGTGCACAGAAGAATAGTTTAAAGGCAAAGCTCCTGGAAGCGAGGATGGATAGGCAGAAAGTTCAATTGCGTCGTGTACTTAAAGAGAAGATCTAGGTCTCATTGATATTATTACTCACAAAGCCAGACCAAAATAAGCGGTCTCGTTATGATATTGGAAGCTTTCTACTGGTTTTAAATGCTTAGAGGTGAAGATGAAACCTTTAGCTTCCTCTCATTTCATGTTCTGGTATATATCTTAGTATTTCACAACGCTTTTAGCAAAATTTTCCATCCCTTTTGAGCAATGGAATCTATTCCTTGGCCTCTGTACTACTAATGCCAACTCCTATGATTATTACTCGTTCACTTTTACAAGTATACGGCTACCATCGGGCGCCTAGTTGACTTTTGCATATTGTATTATTCTACCACATGCAACCTAAAGTTAAGCAGAAGTGCATTACTGCCACCTAAGGTGCATTTAATTGCGGTGGGAAGATCAAAGTTATTGCTTGTTTCTCGGTTGACTTATTATCTAATAAGTGCCTGCATATTTATTTATCTCTATACTTTGATTTACGAGATCAAACACTTTTTTATGAAGAAAGAAATATAACATGTGCTACTGAATCTTATAATTATGATCTCACAATAATTTCAATTTTATGATAATTGTTTCAAAAATTTTTTCTTTAATATTAAAATGTTAAATAAAATTAATCAAAATTATACAAAGATAATTAGTATCTTTAATTAATTATGTTGTAAAATCTAATGTAAAATCTACAATTAATCAAAATTATATAAAGATAAATAGCATCTTTAATTAATTCTTCTATTTGCAGTATGTCAATTGCTCAAGTATTTTATAATATACCTTTATATGGCAATTATGCTACTTTTGGGATAGTAGTTTAGTGAGAGAATTCCATAAGATTCTCTATGGTGACATTTGCTTAAATATTACAAACATCATCTTAATGATCATCGTAATTAAGAGAAATTGACTAAAAAATATTTGAATCATTGATGAGACCTTAATTACTTTCGCATCTACAATGAACTTAATGTTTTACAATACATTACTATTTCAACAATGTAGAAGTTATATTAATTTCATTAAAGAACTTATTAATCTAAATAATCATTTTCACTAAATAAAAAACCGTATTGTGGCTTGATTAACAATCAATGGTACATTCGAACCTTTTCAACATCAAAATAATATTGTTTTAAATCAACCATGCTTTAATTGGGACTTACTTCTAAGGTTAATATCAATATAATGTTGAACTCAAATATCAATTTACATATAAAATAATGATATATTTAATATTTCATAAATATTAGATATCTCAAATACTAAAACCATTAGTGCATTATCTGTATATTTGAATTAAAATAAATAACCAACTTCTATATCTATCTCTATGAATCTAATTTTTTAGAATTGAGTTGTTATATTTTCATATTAAATAAGAGTTGTTATTGGACTATTATATTTTTAACAATTAACATATGAATTTTGTTCTTTATAAACAATACATATTTACACATTCCACTGAAGATTTTCTTCTTATTGACAAGACAAATTTACTATCATCTCCAAAAGAAATTCTTTGCATTCACTGTAAAATTGAATCTTTCAACATCCCTTAACCTTTCAACAATATATTAAACGTATCAACAATGACATTAGTTCCAATTAGATGTATTTTTATGAGATTTGAACTTTTAAAAATAAAATTAGTTCCAATTAGATGTATTTTTATGAGATTTGAACCTTTTCAAACTTTATATTACTCTCACTACTTATCTTAAGAACCTTTCTCTTATAAATATTTATTTAAATAAACATTTTGTTCAATTTAGTTTGTAAGGTTGTATCCAATCTTTTGGATATCATTTTGTTATCTAATTTTGTTATAAACTTATTAGATAATATATCCTTCAACTAAGCATCACCTATAAAATCATTAACTTCAACTCTTTTAAAATCTTACCATGTAACATCTAATATGAAATATTGCTAATTGGTTTAATTAAAACTTACAAAGTCAAGTTATTATATTAAACATAAATATAGAAGAAATAAATTTTGTATCATAGAGTATCTTTTATTATGTTTTTTCTTCTTAAACTTATAATGTTATAGAATTTAGTTGTTGAGGTATTCACTAAAAAATTTCATCCTCTGTAGATAATAAAGAAAATTTAAATCTAACCACATCGATCTCATATAAGTGTTTCAACATTCTTATTTCTTAATTTTTAATCAAGTTTAAATAGATTGAAATTGTTTGAAAAATTAAATTGGCATTTCATTAATATATGTATGGCTTTATTATAGAAAGTCATCTGCAAATATATTGAAATACAAGTGTTCATCCTTTTATAAATTCTTATTACATTCCCATTCATCATTTATGAAAAATTTAAAAGTCCACTATCATAATCATCCTTTTATCAAAGAGTGATTTGATCACTCTTCAACTTAACAAGCTTCATAAGTTTTATATAATTCATAATCAAATACATATATTCTTATTTGTAATTTTTATTATGTTGATTTAACCAATATGGACTAAAAATGTAGTCTTTGTTATTTAACTTTTTATTCTCTTCGCTTACGTTAGGTATAAGTTTCCTTTGTCTCCAACATATACAAATTATTTGCATAACTTAAATTAACTACTTTTACTTCACTATCTATTTCTTATCATGTTTTAAATATTATGGTAATGTTGAATTTAAATTTAGTATCAATTACTTAAAAGCATAGATTATATAATATCATGCACTAGTAAAAAAAGTTATGGGTAAGATTACGCATTTTTGAACCTCTTTAAACTTCGCGTATATATTAGTAAAACTTTTATTAAGATATTGTTGTTGTTGTCGATATCTAATTAATAAAAATAGTTAATTTAATTTTAAAATTAAGATATCATCTTAATTAATAGAATCTCATTTTAATGACTATCTCTAACATAATTTAATTATAAAAGATAACCTTTTGAAAAATTTGCTCCATTGTAATTATTGATTTGATAAATAATTAAATTTAATAATTTAACTTTAAAAAAAACCTAAAATTTAAAAATATGCCTCATAAAGTAAACCACTTTGAAAACAATTTAATAGATTTGGTAGGAATTTAAAATAAATTTAATTTAATTAAACTAATTTGGTTTAAAAGAAGGCTTGAAATAAATAAAATTAAAACCAAAAAAGGCGATTACACGTGCTAGTTGCATCAAACGTTTGACGTGTATGATCTTCTTCAAACTAGCTAGGGTCTTTATTCTTGTCAGTTGTCACCGTCTTCATTTTATCTTGGAGCAAAAGGTTGATCCCCAATCCAAAAGGCCCCCATATTTCAGCCCGATAAAATAACTGGGAGGATGTAAATCAGGTACTCAGCAGCTCACTAAGGAGGACATGAACTACTCACAAGCCTACAAAGAGCAGACCCTCAAAACCTATAAAGGGCTCAAGAATGTTACTTCCACACTGCAAATTGTGAGATTCGAAACATACACTTTGGAGCACATCTGCCCCTCCGAACCAACTGAGCCACGCCCTTATCTTCTCCCGTCGTTGATGTTCCTCTTTTGATTTACCCCTTTTGCTCCTTCGAAGCATCTTCTTTTACTCAAAGGAGAGTAAGCGATGATGTCGAAGTTTTATTCGTAAAAAAATAAAAAAAGGCATGTCCAAGTATCGAGCAACTTAAAGACTAAAGTAGAGGCACACATGTTTTTTAAGAAATAGAGCAAGGGATGCAATACAATAATGCGTAATTTCCAGGAAGTTCAAAGTAAAATTTATACAAGTTTCAAAACAAATGGGGGGCTTGTTTGATTTTCAATAAGACAATATCCTAAATTAATTATGCCTAATCTGCATTAAGCAAGTCTTTAAAACAAAACTTTAAGCCTTAGTTTTACTAAATCAATAAAAATCAAACAATTTTGATCAAGTTAAACAATTAAAGAAGACTATAATATTACTATTGGAAAACTATTATTGATCAAATCTCATATACAAAAGAAAATTTTATTTTTATAATTTTTGAATCAAATATCTTAATTGAATAATTTGAAAAGCACAAATTATAAATAACATGTTGAATTATACTGTTTAAGTCTTGAAAAATTTTTCTTCTCGAACTGTCAACTATAAGTTATTTATGTGTCCAACATTTAATGGTATTCATAGAGTAAGAAAAACAACTCAAACATTTCGCCAAGAAAGAATAAATGTGTGGTGGTCTGTTCTTTAGAAGGTAAGACTTTCACATATTTATAGTAAATTATGTTATGTATTTATTATCATTATATTATTGGAAAAATATGTGGATTAGTGCAATCTTTTCATGTTATAAATGAAATTATTATTAGAAATAAAAAAGATGTTAAAATAAGAGAGTAATATGCAATGCTATAAATTTAAAGATACAAAAAAGAGCATCCGGCAAGAATAAGCCCATATGATAATTATGTATTTACTTATTCGACTCAATTGGTAGACATAAAATGTTGTAGCACCAAATAATGTTATGCAAAAAATCGATCTAAAACTCCATTTACTTAAATACATATATTTTAATAAAATATAAATAAAATTGATAAATTATTAAATTAGACATTCGATTTTGATGTTATATAAATTACGTTTTTATGTTTATTTTTATTTTATTGTATGAGCTCTACAATATACATTGAATAAAAATAATGAAAATAATTTAATTTACTAATGTCCTATTATTAACTGACCAAATTATTTTTTCATAAATTCTTGTTGTGTACAAAGTTTGGTCTGCAAAGTATGATTTACCGTTAGATATTAGAGCAACAAAGTATTTGTATTCTTTAAATGTTACAACTTTTATCTCCCTAAAAATCCTCTGTCCATTTTCCCATGTCTACCCTGTCCATTTTGCATCTGAGCCATCCATTTATGTGGGTCC
>JANITW010000236.1:76843536-76856127 GCA_027564335.1 Erythroxylum williamsii | reverse complement strand
AAGGTCAAATCATACTTCAAAAATAATTTTTAAATGTCATTAAAAGATTAAGTTATTAAAACCGAGAGCTGATATGATTAGAATTATATAAATTAGACATTAATTTCATACTTTACGTCTAATTAAAATATTATATGACAAAAGGATTGAATTATACAAAAAAAATCATACACAAAATGGTTAATAAAAGTCACTTTGATGTTCCTAATATTTGTTAGTTATGATACATTCTTAGACTATCTTAATCTATAGACATAAATTATGTAATTAGAGAATTAAAGATGAATTAACTAATTTTAATTAACTAATTTTAAATACAATTTAGGATTATCATTTATATCTATTACCAACATATTTAAAATTTTAGGGAGTCACATATAAAGAACTTTTAAAAAGAGAAAAATGTAATTTAATCAAATTGAACTTGATTTTTGAAAAAATTTAAAGTTAAATATATGATATTTGATAAATAATTGTAAGTGTTAGATATTGAATATTATTTTGTTGAAATTAATATAGAACTATAAATAATTGTAATTCTAATTAAATTTTAATTAAAATGATAGTTATAATTAAAATTAATTACAAAAAAATATAAACTTAGGGATGACATCAGTCGACTCTGACAATTTTTAAAAAATAGCTTTCTTAAAATTAAAAATATAAAAAAGCCTTTTATTAATTAAGTTTAGGTCTGGGTTGCTCAGGTTTAGACCCAAATGCTCAACTCTTTTAAACAAAATGATATTGTTTTGCTTAGAAGAATTGAACCTGGGGCTAGTTTGAGCCTAAACCTAGGCCTGACTTATAGATCAACTTATTAAAAGCACCTAAATCTAGGTTCATAGGCCAACCTATTACCATATCTATTTAAACTCTATTATAAATAGACCTAGGGTATAAGAACTAATACTCCTTGATTATCTCTCTTTATATTATTTATATATTTTTTAGCATAATCCGTGTTAATACTATTAAAAGTTGGATCTTTATGTGATTACGGTGATTGATATAAACATATCTCAAAAATTAGTTTGAGGGGGAACTAAAATTTTTTATAATAAGATACAATTTAGGATTTAGATTTAGATTTTATTATTTTATATATTAATCATGTTATAAAATAAAATAACGAAGTAGTAAAGAAATTATAAAAAATTGTCTTTTCTTTTACTATATACAAAATAAGGTCTTGCTCAGATTTTATTATTAGAACTAATTACTTTAATTCTATAAATTAAATAATTATGTAACTTGAATATTTTCTTTCCATTTAAAATAGCATCACGATATTATAGAACAAATCACTTTTCGTTACTCTGTCCCTACCCTAATTTATTAGCATTCATTCACTCAACAAATGAGACTCCAATAAATTGAACGGAAGATGCTAATGGAAAATAGTAGTTAGAGGATAAGAGTAACAGATAATCTGAAACCTTAATATTGGGACTTTGCAAGCTTTATTTGGATGAAGTTCGAGCCGCACTAATTATTCATGAGGTTTCACATTAGGAACAAAAATCACATTATTTTTTGTAGAATCAGATCTCCTGTTTCAGTAATAATATTCTTATTATATTCCATTTAATTTCATTCATATATTTACGTCCACATTAAATTTTTTGTCTCAATTACTCCGTTTTAACCCCATCTTATTAAATCTCATCCACATATTTGTATAGACTTTATACAAATGTATGGATGTGATTTAATAAAATAAAATTAGAATAGAGTAACTGAAATAAAAGATTTGATGCGGATCCTATGCAACAAATCAAATCCCATAACAACTTGTCATGCCAATCATGTCCATTGTCAACGCTCTCTACTTGGCTTGATTATAATTATAATGACCTTTTATGAATCATTATATAGAATAGAAAAATAGGGATGAGATTGAATTCATTAAAAGAGTTTCTTGAACAAATTGACAAGGTTCATATTGTCTTACCAATTTACAATAATGAGTCCCCAATTGGTTTTTAAAAGAGTTGTGTAAGCATTTTTTCGGCGGAACCCTATTCAAACAATTTAAGATATAGATGAAGCAGTTTTTACAATAGTGTGATCATTTTAAACGTTGCTAAATATTAAAGTTCACGTTAAATTTTGATGATTTTATCTTTTTTTTATAAGGAAAAAAAAAACAAACGATTACAATATAAATTTTTGAAAACAAATCCCAATCATATCTTCTAAAAGAAATGAGAGACATTCTTATAGGTGTAGAATAGAGAATGTTCACGTCATGATTTTACCTTTTTGTTAAATAAGAAGACGAAAATGTGAAGTTAGTGTACTAAATGCCAAGTAACTAAGCCAGTATTTTTGCTACAAGACAGATTAGTTGAGCTGGTGAAGTCAAAGGGAGCGGTTTCTAGCCATTCCACGAAACTCGCCTGCAAACGTAAAAAAAAAAACATTTCGAAAAAGTCGTTACTTTAGCCAATGTTGTCTGAATTAAGCCTTCTTGCAAATAATCTCAACCAGCCGACTTCTAGCATCAGCCCACCGACCGAATGACATCAGAATCAGATACACGCGTTGCATACACACGTGAAACATCAATAACAGCTGTGAATTGTTGCAAGCACGATCATCAGGACCCACTTGTTGAGTCCCCCGGAGAACGTGATCATACTGTAGCCTTCCAAGTTCTAAGGCTTTAGCAATTGGCACCCCATTCCCGGTTTTCACTTTGATAAATTTCCTTTGCCCAGAAATAACCATAAATTCCTGGATTTGATATACTTACATAAATACAATTTAACGTTAAGATAAATACAGATTAATTTTTATATTCAAAAAATCCAATTAATTTCTAATTTTCTTATTGCAGTTTCCAATTCAGTCGAACGCGTTGACCAAGTGCTTTCTGGTCGTTTCCTACTCTTCACCAGCTCCGTAGCCGACTTCGGCTTGGATCTACTTTCCCATCACAAACAGCGTTCCCAAGTTTTCATCTTTATCTCTTCACAATCATATTTAGTCAAGAGCCTCCGTCTGGGTTCTCTGTTCTTATCCTTCAAAATATATTCTTTGTGTGATGTGTGTCTTTGAATCTCTAATCCAACTCTTGTAACTGCACCTGACAATATTCATTCTTTTGTTTTGGTCCAAAAACCTGTGGTCTTTACTGTTGATAATTCAAGCATCCACCCCTTCTTTCCTGATCTGCTTATTTGGGTCTTTTCTGCACAAGTGGAAGATTGTAACAAGCAATGGGTCATTGTTTTACCAAAGAAAATCAGTCACAGGCACAGAGGTATAATGTTTCTGCTGGGGTGGCCTATAATCAAAAAACAGCCCACCAAGTAACTGTCCATCAACCAGTGCAAGCCCCAAAGAAGCCGACCGTTCCAGTCACTAGAGCAGACACAATTCTTGGAAAACCGTATGAGGATGTAAAGTTGTTCTACACTATGGGAAAAGAACTGGGTAGAGGACAGTTTGGTGTAACTTATCTTTGTACTGAGAATTCGACCGGAAAGCAATATGCTTGCAAGTCAATATCCAAGAGGAAGCTTGTCACCAAGAATGATAAGGAGGACATGAGAAGAGAAATTGCAATAATGCAACATTTGAGTGGCCAGCCCAATATTGTTGAGTTCAGAGGTGCTTATGAGGACAAGCAATCTGTGCATCTTGTGATGGAGCTATGTGCTGGTGGTGAATTGTTTGATAGGATTATTGCCAAGGGGCATTATAGTGAGAAGGAAGCTGCTGAAATATGTAGGTCTATTGTAAATGTCGTTAATAGCTGCCACTTCATGGGTGTGATGCATAGGGATCTTAAGCCTGAGAACTTCTTGCTATCGACTAAAGACCCAAAAGCTCTTCTGAAGGCTACTGATTTTGGGCTTTCTGTATTTATTGAAGAAGGTATTGTCTAATTGGCAAGATCATGTTTTTTTGCTTTCGATGAACTTGATAAGTAGCATAATCGCTAGGGAGAAGAAGTTTCTTGCTTAATGTTGTGTTAGAATATGTTAGAACAGTTTCTATAATGGGGCATGCCTCATGTTTATCACTATGACTTTTAACATACATTTAGATGTAATGTAGGAGTAATCCACAATCTAATTAGGAACTTGGAAATTACCATGCGTTTTTTTTATGTATGGCTTCACCTTCTCTAATAATATCGAGTATCTCTATTGCCAATTCTACTGGTAGAGGGGGAGTTACTTATATTGTCTTGGTAAAATGGTTTAGAACAATTATTTTAGCATTTGCCCTATCGATTCTGTCTGTGACTTCAGACATTTGTTAGCTTTTATTATTTAGCTTTCCACGTTTCTTCTGACCTCTGCATTTAGTGAAACAGATGAAAGCATGAAATATGTTATACAAGTTTCTTCTCAGTTCAGCAAATAGTTAGAAGAGCTCTGGCCTACTTTATAGCTTTCACAATCAATTATTTCTATGGCTAACTGGCTTTCTTGGATTTGCATTAGGCGACTTCATTTGGTAGTCTCTTTAGATTCAATGTTATGATACATTTTCTATAAACCTTCTAGCCTTTCATGTCGCTGCCCCTTTTGAAACCAAATTTGAAGTTACATTACTAAAATCTACAAAATAAGTTGGCAATGGCTGTGAATATTAATGTCTCTTCAAAGAGTATATCACTGATTTGTTAGGTACTCCACGATGATCATAGCCACCAATAACTTTGGATGATAAACTTAGGATACTCTGTGCAGGGAAGGTATATCGGGATATTGTTGGAAGTGCATACTATGTTGCTCCAGAAGTATTAAGGCGCAGATACGGGAAGGAAGTTGATATATGGAGTGCAGGAGTTATACTATATATTTTGCTTAGTGGCGTGCCTCCATTTTGGGCAGGTATATGATAATATCTTTGCATAAATTACTTCAACCTGCAAGATATATTTTCTTTAGTAAATGATCTTATGTGTTGGGGCTTGACATAAATTGTAATGTTTTAATCAAATTGCCTAAGTTTGTGAATAGACCCGCTCATTGGTGATCCTAAAATGCATTTCAGAAACGGAGAAGGGTATATTTGATGCCATTTTAAGAGGAGAGATAGACTTTCAGAGTGAACCATGGCCCAGTGTATCAAATGGTGCCAAGGACCTGGTCCGTAAAATGCTGGCCCAGGACCCAAAGAAAAGGATTACTTCTGCTCAAGTTTTAGGTATTGATTTCCACAATCAATTTTACTTTTCCATTTTTAGCGTCTTTGTTCCTTTGCTATTCAATTGTTTCTAAGCATATAAAACGAGTTGCATTTGAAGCAAAGTAAATAATATCATGATGTTTGTAGCAAATGCTGTCTGACTATTAGTCAACCTGTCAAAATAGTGAAATTCCTCTTTGTCAATGCTCCTTCTGCAAAGCCAGGATAGTTTAACACGTGACAAGTTGGGTATTTTAATTCAAGAACTTCTGAAAGTTCAAATTTTGTGCCTGTTCCAGAGCATCCATGGCTAAAGGAAGGTGGTGAAGCATCAGACAAGCCAATAGACAGTGCAGTGCTTTCTAGGATGAAGCAATTTAGAAGAATGAACAAGCTTAAGAAGCTAGCACTTAAGGTAGGTCAGTTAATGTTCTAATTTCAGTGAAATAAAATCCAGGCATTAAACCACAAAATATATGCAAAATAAGTGGGTAATTTTCTTTTGGGGTACCAATTGTGCTGTAGGTTATTGCTGAAAATCTTGATACCGAAGAAATTCAAGGGCTAAAAGCAATGTTTGCAAACATAGACACTGACAACAGTGGTACAATCACCTATCATGAACTTAAGAGTGGGTTGGCCCGACTTGGATCAAAGCTTACGGAAGCTGAAGTGAAGCAGCTTATGGAGGCTGTAAGATCTTTTTACACAAATTTTGCTATACCATTTGATGACTCGTTATCGAGCCCTGACTACTGATTTGTCATTCAGGCTGATGTCGATGGAAATGGAACGATTGATTATATTGAATTCATCACTGCAACAATGCATAGATACAGGCTAGAAAGAGATGAGCACCTTTATAAAGCCTTTCAATTTTTTGACAAGGATAACAGTGGGTGAGTTTCATCACCAGAATTTCTGTAAATTAGAATGACACTACTTAATAACAAGCTTTTAGTGTGTGTGAAATACTTACGCTATTGTGAGAGACCATTTAAAATTTTAGGTGACTCTAAAATATGGCAACACTGGAATTTAGGAATAGAGGCTTGCATTTTGATGTACCTAAAAAGTGCACCTGGCATTTTGTACTGACGTTGGGGAGGGGAACTGCAGTAGCTGGCTTGATATATGACCCTTTTGCAGGTTTATCACGATAGATGAACTAGAGACTGCAATGAAAGACTATGGAATGGGTGATGAGGCAACAATTAGAGAGATAATCTCTGAAGTTGATACAGATAATGTAAGCTAATTATTTGCTCTTTATCAGAACTGCTCTTTGTCTCCTATATCTTTTATCTCATGTATCCTGTGCTAATTAATGCTGGGATTTACAGGACGGTAGGATCAACTATGAAGAATTCTGTACGATGATGAGAAGCGGGACCCAGCCACAGGCCAAGCTTCTCTAATATTAAGAAAATGGAATGCCTGCACGGGTAGCCCAGTTGATCATTGAGAAGGAAAGTGAGTCTAAGAAAATGAAAGGAAAGAAACTTGCCAAAACTGTAGCCAAATTTTCACACGTGACGTGAGAATCTCTCCATTTGT
The DNA here is from genome assembly GCA_027564335.1 of Erythroxylum williamsii. Classification (NCBI taxonomy): domain Eukaryota; kingdom Viridiplantae; phylum Streptophyta; class Magnoliopsida; order Malpighiales; family Erythroxylaceae; genus Erythroxylum; species Erythroxylum williamsii. The sequence goes on along the minus strand of JANITW010000236.1, from coordinate 76,849,419 downwards.
TTTTTTTTTTTTTAATTTTACACTGCATTGATGTTTGATGGATTCTTGATTGAAAATTTGACCAAGTACAATTTATGTTTCTAACCAATGGAATGAATGCAAACATGAAGAGCATGTTGTGTCAAAAGCAAAGTTTGCTAGATTAACAAGTACGTTTGTAGTTGTGGCTAAACCAACTTGGAACTTGAATATCCAGTGTGTTTGTTAAGCAACAACAATGGTTGACATGTAGTTTCTTTTACTTTTCACATTCGTTAGCTTACTGCAGGCTTATGATTGATGGAACAAGAACCAGACCTTCCTATTGTTTGATTAAATAAACCTCTGCAGGCTTATGATTGATGGAACAAGAACCAGACCTTCCTATTGTTTGATTAAATAAACCTCAATCGATAGGTTGATTAAATTTAAACAGTTTCAAAACAGATTAATGTTAATCAATTTTCCGTTTGGATATAAACCACACTAATTAGCATGAACATCAAATTGTTTATTTTACGCAGCATCAAGAACTTATTTGAATAACTCGAACAGGAATTGAACTATACTATTCAATTTAAGTAGCAAAAAGGGCTTTTATTTAAACTCCTAAAAGAGTTGAGTGTCAAATTATGGAAAGATACAAGTTTACATGACGCTTGCATATGGTAGAACATGGTCAGTTCAAAAGCCATGTATCTTGATCAGCTCCTTCGGCACAAGGTTGGCGTTAATCAGAAAACTCTGGACGTTCTTGCGTTGATCACCTTGGAGTTGAATTACTTTGCCGAGCTCCTTGTCCTTCACAACGTTCCCATTACAACAGAACTCTTTCTTGAGTGCTTTGACAATCTTCTCGAGGCTGAAATCTTTTGGCAGTCCCTGAACTGTGGTCAGACACTTCTTTCCATTCCTCTGTTGTACTCTGACGTGAACATTATCTTTTGCCCCTCCGGCGCCCGACTCTTTGGCCTCAGCAAATGGATCAAAAGCAGTGGGAATCTGGACTTGTGGATCAACCATGTACTTTGCTTGATTGTAAACTAAAACAAAAATAAGATGCAACTTTTAGCATAAACTAAACACACAGCTCTCAATCTCCTACCTTAGCAAGTTTCACAAACAAAAGCATAAGAACAAAATCCTATCCTCACCAGGAGATTCTGTTCTGGATTAATCTATGGATGCCTTGACATAAGCATCATGAACTTATCTATAAAAATCACATAAAGAAAGTTTTCTTTTTTTAAGGGAAAAAAAAAAGAAAAACAATCGATCTTCTTAACAGCCCCATGATGAAAGAATGGTAAACCCCCAACAAAGAAGGAAGAAAAGGAAAGAAGCAAAACCAGAAAACCCTGAGCGATTATAACAACATAGAACATCAAAAGCTAAAGACTTGACCGATCTACCAACTAATGATCACAGAAGCAGGCTGCATGCAAAGCTAACAACTATGATCGACAATAGTATATGGATCATGGATGTTACCTCGAGAGATAGGGAACACTAGAACCAAAAAATATTGATGAAACAATAGAATACTCCATAAGAGCAAAACCAGAAACCCAAATATACCGACTAATGATCATAGAAGAAAGTAGCAAGCAAGACAAGGTCACCAATAGAACATAGACGCTTACCTTAGGAGAGAAGCGAGAGAAGCGAGAGAAGTATGGTGCAAAATAAAGTCGTCCTCAGGGGGGTGGTATATATAGAAAAAGGAAATCCTTTCGGAGAAGGAAACGACCAGAGTCGGCACGCTTACAACATACGCGTGTTGGGACCTACCATCCCACTTGAGCTTGTAAGTTGTAGTTCCAGAACCAGCAGGGCATTGTCTGGAAGATGAAGTTTGTGGGCCATATCTGGAGATAGAAATGAATGGGCGGGCGGAGAGAACCGGATTCCAACTTTTGACCTTATCTCCCAAACAAAGTACCATCCGTGTCTTGTTTTCTCACGGACTCATTTCCTCAAGTGTTTCCACTCTCCAGCGAGCTATATTATATTGTAAATTATGAAACAAAATATTTTAATTTTATATAATAAATCTGTGTTGTTATTGGAATCAGTAAAGCCCCAAGACAATTATGTATGCTTTTATTAGTTCCTTGCGATACAAGACTTTAAGCAAAATTTGTCAATATAAGCCATTAATGCTGTCTACTTTAAGGGGGATGATACCAACTGGAAAACGATACTTTTAATAAGCTTCTATGTTATACCAGAAACCAAAAACAGTGAATGTGTCTTGAGGGGGAAATCAAGAGAAAAATAAATGAAACAAGATACAAGGACTTCAACACAATAAGAAATATACAGATCAGAGCATCAGACTATACAATCCCAAGTTAGGCACTAGAATGATCCGGTAAACGCTTCAGGTCCATTTCAACTTGATGGATAGTCCATTGCATGTTTTCCAATTTCTGCCAGGAATTAATAAAAAAAAGGGCCCTGATATGAGGGGCTGCATAAAATGCACGAAAGACCAACCACGGGAAGAAAACTAGGTGGTCATTACCTTTACAATATCATGGTATTGCCTTGCAATTGTATCAAAGTGAGGATCAACACCTTGATATTCACGAAGGCGTGTAACCTGGAAAAAAAGTTTAAATACAAATAGAGGATCCAAGTAAGAAAGCAAACTAACAAAATATAATTAGAATTATCATATATGTATAACAAAATATAATTAGAAAAATCATTATGTTTATATGTACACAATAATAAGGAACAGACCGCTTTGTTGTATGCCATAGAAGCTTCTTCTGTGGCCTCTACAAGATATTTCCTGCAAAAACAGAAAATTGACGGATATAACAGAAAACTAGTTAATACCACCATGCATACCGCACAGGACACAGTAAATATTATGTACCTTATTGTTCGGAGTGCTGGTATTGACTCCTGAGTATAAGTCTCAAGTAGCAGGACATTCTCTAGAACCCTGATCATGTGCGTTACAAGTCATTGTTAAGAAAAAAGGGGAACATCAAATTGTAACTCGGTTTGTAAGTGGAGAGAAACTGTTCAGAACTGTTGCATACTACACTTGATGCCTATGTCCTCCCTTGAAACATTATAGTTAGATCTGGCTATCGATAGGAACAAACCTTAATTTTGCATTCATGGTCTCACACCTTTTGCAAAGCCAGGTCTTTTGAAGTTCATCCTACAGAATGAACACTATTAATGCAAAAGGATCCAGAACACTATTAACGCATTATTACTGAATTTAACGGTTGGTAGGTATTATACATAATTTGAAACGTTTCTAATGTGAGAGGCTTACATATTTATGTTGATGCTGCAGCTTCAAATCTTTGACAAGCTTAATCAGCACCCCAAGTATCTGCTCCAAGACCTTCTCAGGACAAAAATTTTAGTACACATATCAGAATATTTCGGAAAAGCATAAGCTTCTTGAGATTGACATTTGATAAATAATTAGCTGTCTGGAAATTTAGAAACAAACTACAAAAATAAAATTTGTTTTAAACACACATTATAATATTCTGAGAATTTTCGATCAGCCGAATATAGATCCTCACGCAGTGCTGCTTCTTCCCTTTCAATTTCCTCCATTATCAACTTAACCCTATAAAAGAAAAATATAAGATCACCATATCATTTGATATAGGTGGTCAACAAGTAGCTAAAAGTAAGATGTTCTCCTTTTCTTTTTTTGTCAATTTCTGTTCTATGTTGAGTATATAAATGTATCATAGCCTAACAGCAAATATGGGATGTAAAACCTCTCTGGAAGCCGAGCAGTAGAATTTTGAGAACTGGATGAATCTGAAGTAAAAAAGCAAACAGGAAACTTGATCAGCTAATAATGCACTCTCGCATGTAACATGGTTACCTACAAATTGCTGTCAAATATATCTTTAGTTTGTTTACAAGCAGCGTTCAAAATTATGTAGCTTCCCGCTAAATCACCTTCCACATTGCACGCAGTCCACATATATGCTCATTAATAGGCAGGGTGTTATTTTCACTTTTCATTTGAATCAAAAGAAAATTTGTGGTTTTTACACAATGGACTTGGTTGGTTAACCTGTCATTATATATTTGATCGCAAATACACTGCTATTGGTCCCCAAATGTTGCTTCATGAATGCATGAGAAATTTAAATGATGAGAAAAACAGAAATCTGTCAGTGGATGGTGTTGAAGATGGGGAGAACGGAAGAGGCAAGTAGGGGTTCATCCAGCAGTATCGCAGACTTACCAGTATCATCAATAAAAGCTTCCGCCAACTTATCACATTTATCTTTCAAACGAGCTTCAATCTCATGGCAAAGAGCCATTTGGTAATCTGCAACGTCCTAAAATTGTTGATAAAAAAGTAAGCCAAAAATTAATCCAACCACCAGCACAAGCAGTATGATGGACAAGACACTACCCCATGCATAAATTACCATTGTTAACGGTGCTTCTTGAAGCTGAGAATGCCATAAGTAGGCAGGTGTTATGCCAAGGAAACGATTAGGCGCACCACCAACCCCAGGTTCCACCGATTCACTAGCACTGACAAATACAGCATTGTTTCCACCACTGGTCCCAGAACTATTTATATGATTCAAAGAATTTGAGCTTGAGCTAATGGTAACACTGGTACTGGTACTATCCAGCGAGCTTCTTGACATGACACTCCATTTTTCAATCTCATCCTCATGGATCTCACCGTCTTTTGATATAAGAGGAAGTCTCAATTTCTGAGCTGCTTCAGCTACCACCAATCTATGCTCTAGAGTCTCATAAACCTAAAATAAACCAGAATCCAAACGAAATCTTCTGTTTGAAACACCCAAAACACTAAATTCACCCTATAACCTCAACTACAAAATTTTCTCTAGTTTGCCCAATAACCTCAACTAACACAAAACAACATGAAATGTCTAAACTTTACATTTGTTTAAAAATACAATATCTTCTCTGCTCATAAAAAACTTCTACACACACAAAAAGAAAAGAAAGAAATGCGAGTTAGGAATGCAATCACCTGAGCGAGATTCTTCAAACTTCCATGGACATCTCGAATGCTGGCGCCAATATTAGCCCCCGAAACCGCCTGTTGGTACTCTTCTATTATAGCCATTGCTTCGCAGTATATCGCCTACGACAGAAAAAGAAACATCAGATCAAAGTAAGAGCATTGATTAATTAAAAGGAGGGAGAAGCAACAATACCATAGCTTCCAAATAACGCAATCGCTCTCTGCACATTTCCTCTCTGGCCTGCGATATTAAGTAATTAGTGAATGAATACTTGGGTAGAAATGGTTAGAGAGAGAAAGAGAGTACGAGTTGGAGATCGTGGAAGGTGGATTTGGAGATGAGAGATCCATCGGCAGCCAAGCAGTGACGCTCTAGCTGGTCGATCAACTGGATTACGTCGGCCGGCAGGTTTTGGCCGCCCTTCACCATCGATCCAGAGGCTGTCGTTTGGGGTGTTTGGTTAGTTACTTCTCTAAATTCAAAAAATATATGATTCACAAGCAAACCGGCTAAATGGAGAGTCTCGCCCCAATTACCAAAATACCCTCCTCTCATAGAGAAGCAAAGGTCTAATATTTTTAATATTAGTTTAGAGTCTTCTTCGTCTTGTCCATTCTATCGTCCACTTTGCTTTGTCTCTGTTCTGGAAATAAGATGGAAAAAGAAAAGGCTGCAGCAGATCATGTAATATCCTCATTCAACAAGAAGCTTGATTTCAATCCTAGTCTTTCGGCTAGCAATTCTGCCCCTCCTCTTCCTTCCTCAAGTCAGTACTCTGTCTCTCTCCCCTCTCTCTGTTTATACATACGTGTATGTATTTGTTGTATGATTTGGATTGAGTATACCCTTATTCAATTTTATTCAAAGAAGTTTCAATTTTGTAATTGAGCTT
>JANITW010000236.1:76821876-76832022 GCA_027564335.1 Erythroxylum williamsii | reverse complement strand
AAATATACACAGCTAATACACTAATTACTATTATTCTAATATAGGTAAGAATATATGTATACAGCTAATACACTAATTATGGTAAATAAATCACATAATTCTGACCCATAATTTCTGCCACTGAAATCCCCCGTCAAATTGACGTGGGATGATCAAGAAGCATCAATTTGTCAACAGGAAAGTAATGTCGTGGCTTAGAGAGAGCCTTATTAAACACATCTGCTATCTGGAGAGCAGTGGTGATATGTGGAAGATAGATAATACGAGCATCATATGCGTCACGAATAGAATGACAATTCACTTCAATGTGTGTAGTGCGCTCATGAAATACTGGGTTAGCAGCAATCTGAATGGTACTAGTATTATCCGCATGTAGTGGAGTAGGCTCAATATGAGGAAATCCAAGCTCACACAATATTCCACGAAGCCAAATAATTTCAAAATAGGCCACGAACATAGCATGATATTCAAACTCAGTTGAGGACTTAGAAACCTGATCTTGCTTCTTACTTTTCCAAGAAACAAGAGAGTTACCAAGAAACATGCACCATCCAATAGTTGAAGGTTGAGTGTCAAAACAACTAGCCCAATCAACATCACTATATCCAACCAAACGAATATGAGAATCCACAGGAAAGAAAAGACCTCGGTTAGAAGTGCCTTGCAAATAGTGAGACGAACAACAGACAAATGGAGATGTGTAGGAGCTTGCATAAATTGACTAACTTGTTGAACAACAAAGGAAATTTCCAGTCGAGTGATGGTTAGATAGTTCAGGCTCCCTACCAATTGTCTATATAAAGAGGGATCATAAAGAAAATCACCTTTATCACAACGATATTTGACATTTACTTCCAATGGAGTATCAACTGAATGACCTTTTTGAAGACCAGCTAAAGCAATTAACTCTTTGGTATATTTATGTTGATGTAGATAAATACCAATAGAAGTAGAATGCACCTCAAGGCCTAAAAAGTATTGTAGAGGACCTAAGTCCTTCATATGAAAAGAATGTTCCTTCATATGAAAAGAATGTTGAAGGCGTTCGATAAGTTGGAAAATCAAATTAGTGTCAGTCCCTGTAATAACGATATCATCAACATATACCAAGAGCAAGACGATTCCTTTAGTAGTCTTGCAAAGGAACAGAGAGGAATCATACTGGCTCTGGACAAAGGAGAAGCTAAAAATTGTTGAGTGGAACTTATCAAACCAAGCACGTGGGGGTTGTTTCAAACCATAGACGTTTTAACTTGCAAACATTAGTGGATGGTGTAGAAAATAACCCTGGTGGTGGAGTCATATAAATCTCTTCCTTAAGATCCCCATGCAAAAAGGCATTTTTAACATCCATCTGTTGCAATGACCAACTCTTAGAAGCAGCAATGTCTATAACAAGTCGCATAGTTGTCATCTTTGCTACGGGTGTAAATGTTTCCTCATAGTCTACCCCATACACCTGTTGGTTACTGAGTGCCACTAACCTCGCTTTATATCTATCAAGTGAGCCATCAGACTGCAACTTAATGGAATATACCCATTTACAACCGATGTGTTTAATACCAGTAGGACAGGGAACAATATCCCAAGTGTGATGCTCCTCAAGAGCCTGAAGTTCTTCTTGCATAGCTTTTACCCAACATGCATGTTTAGTTGCTTGAGAATAAGAGGTAGGAACCGTAGTATCATTTAAAATAGCAGAGAAACCATATCGATCAGGAGGACGATGGATGAGGGAAGATCTCCTAAGAGCAATCGTAGTAGAAATTGGATTAGTGTCAGAAAGAATTTGTGATGCAGGGAATTGTCTTCGCTGATAGACAAAACCAAGTTTAAAATGCTTGATGGGTGGTGAGATATCGTCAACGCTAGGAAGCATAACACCATTGGAATGAGACACATGTGGCTGAAAATAGTATTCATGTTCAAAGAAAATCACATTTTTGGAAATACGCAGACGATTAGCAACATAATAACATAAGAAATCTTTTTGACCAGCGCTATAACCTATAAAAGCATACCTTACTAACTGAGCTATAAACTTGTGACGCTCATGAGGAGGCAAGTGAACAAAGCAAACACATCCAAATGTGTGTAAATTATGGTAATCAGGATGCATACCAAAAAGTCGATAGTAAGGAGAATTAAAATTCAATTGTTGAGAAGGTAGACAATTAATCAAATATACTGCAGTAGATAAAGCTTCTTCCCAAAATTTAGGTGGAACCGAAGACTCCAAGAGCAATGTACGAACCATATCCAACAAGTGACAATTTTTATATTCAGCCACTCCATTTTGTTGAGGAGTATAAGGACATGATCGTTGAGATATGATACCTTTTCGTTGCAATAATGCTTGAAACTCATGTGACATATATTCATCACCATTGTCCGACCATAACACTTTAATACAAGTCAAGAATTGTGTCTCAATATAAGCTAGAAAGGTTTGGAAAGCAGTAAAAACCTCGACGTTGGTGCGCAAAAATAGATCCAAGTGAAATGACTGTAATCATCAACGAAAGTTACGAAATATTGATACTGTGCATGTGAAGTAACACGAGCAATACCCTAAACATTCGAGTGTATAATCTCAAAACATGTATTAGCATGACTAACAAAAGTAGGAAAAGGTAAGGTTTTACTTTTCCCTAGTTTACAAGTAGAGCAATCAAGAGACAAAATATTAGAACCCTTATCTTTGCTACCAAGAAAACCTCGCTTCATTAAATTAGACAAAATCACATTATTTGGATGGCCCAATTGTTTATGCCAAATGGCTGCTTTATTGTCAACAATAACAGAAGCTAAAGAGAAAGCTTTAGGAATAGTAAATTGCAACAGAAATAATCTTTCCACTTTAGGCCCCTGCGCAGTCACCTTCCCCCATGCTTGATCGTGCACAAGGCAACCATTATGAGAGAAATGCATATCACAGTTATTATCCACCATTTGACCAACAGAAATTAAATTAGTAGACAAACCAGGAGAAACGAATACATGATGAAAAGAAGGTCCGATATCACCAATGATGACTGTAATTGGAAGATTACTTCTATTAGCAATCTGAATATTTTCTGTTCCACTATAGTCCCGAAGATTACATAACAAATCAGATGAGCCAATCATATGATTGGATGCTTCTGAATCAACAATCCAAGGAGAAAGGAAAGTATTACCTTGACCTTGAAGTCCAAGGGTAGAGAGTGCAGTGCAAACTATCTATTGTACCATCTCTGGAGTAACAGTTGGCTGGTTAGTGTTGATGGTTGTAGATGTAGAACCAGAAATTTGAGGATTTGAAACAACAGCTTGAAAAGCTTGTGCTCTTCAATTTTCTGGATGTGTAGGACATTCTTTGATAGTGTGTCCATTCTGCTTACAGTTACTGCAAAATTTCTTGCCACAATTGCGGGCAATATGCCCATACTCCTTGCAACTGTAGCACCGTATAGATCCTTTCGCTCGATTCTTCCCTTGAGCAGCCTAAGCAACATTGACAACCTCAAATGTCTTCTTGAACCCACCTATTACAAATTGTGTAGCCATTCTATGTTCTTCACGCAGCAATTCGCCAAGACAAACATCCAAAGAAGGAACTGGATTTCTATTCTGTAATCCAGCCCGGGCAATATCAAATTCTGGTCTAAGGAACTGGATTTCTATCCTTTAATCCAGCCCGGGCAATCTCAAATTCTGGTCTTAGTTTCATCAAAACTGATCTCATTTACTATCTTCATGAACCGCCTAAAGGCTAGTTAAGGCCTCCTTAGACACCTTAGAATAGATAATACCAGAATATTCGCTCCATAGGTTAATAAAACCAGAATAATATTGCTCAAATGGAGAGATTACCTTGGCTGAAATTACTGATCTCGAGTTCAAGTTAAAAATGTTTTGCGGTATCATCTTGATGATATATGCGCTTCAGATAATCCCACATCTCTTTAGCTGTATCAAAAGAGCGTAAATTGTTTATCATATGACCTTCAATAGATGCTAAAATCTAAGAAATAATTCGAGCATCCTCTATTTCCCATTGACTGAATTCTTTTTCATTTTTTGGAGCAGGAGAAGTCCCATCAATATGACTCCAAAGCTCCTTCCCTTTCAAAAACATCCTGAACTGAAATTCCCATGCAGCATAGTTCTTTCCTGTAAATTTGATAATCAAAGTTTCTGTAGACATTCTCAAAAAATCTGAACCAGAAATCTCAAAACAAAGCTGTCAGTAATCAACTGACTGAAAAAGAACAAACAACCCAAAACAAAGAAAGACCAGAAAGTTACAGTATTGGCTCTGATACCATAACAAATTTGTGTAATTGGCTGAAATGACCTCTTCATGAGGATTCTTTCTATTAAATGGGAGTTGCTGTACAATCTATCTTTGGTAAGAAAATATACACAGCTAATGCACTAATTACTATTATTCTAATATAGGTAAGAATATATGTATACAGCTAATACACTAATTATGGGAAATAAATCACATAATTCTGACCCATAATTTCTGCCACTGATAGCTATCACACTTGTTATAAACTGTGTTGCATTCCATCAAGATTTGACTGACTGACTTTTGGTTTTATTTTTTGTGCCCCACATACATAAACATAATTCGAACCGAACTATACTTTCTTAAGCAGTAAATCACTGATTGCAGGATTTTGGCATTGGAATTTTTATTTAATTTTCTAGAACTTTTAACCATTTGCTTGGTCTTGTCCAGTCACTGCAACAACATTACTGCCGCAGGTGTTTCTGTGGTTTTGCAGAACTGCCGGTCATTGCAAACATTGAGATGTGGGTAAGGTCTCTTGTCAAATCACTGCAATACGTTAGGATTTTATGAATGAAAGGGAGAACTAATAATTGATCTGTTGTGTAGCTTTTGTTCTTGACTGTTGTGTCAATCTGCTTGTTGACTATTCAAACTGTTTATTTTTTAACCATTGATCCATAGTTAAAATGCTTATGTTGTTTGGTAATGTTAATAACTGTCAAATTTTCACTTTTCTGAATAATAAGATTTCTTGTTGGTATTATTGGCCAATTTGTCTTCTGTACTAAATAGGCACAAAATATGACTACACTATAAATCTAACAGCAGGCTTGAACCGAAGTTAATGTTGCAGTGGGTGTCCAAAGAGTGACTACACTGCTCGCAACTGCTTGGGTTTATTGAAATTAGAGCTAAAGCATGTTGATGGAGATTCCTGGGAGGAACTTGATGTGGCTGAAATCAGTCATGGTGCCGAATCTCTTCGTTGGCTTGTTTGGGTATGGACATGTAGTTTATATATCCCCCTACAATTCTCAAGTGTTTTCATTAATACTTACACACATGTATCAAATGACAAATCATGTCTCACCATATTCATTTCTGCATTTTATTTGCACAAGAATGAACGATTCTCTTATATGCCATTTACATTGGTAAACTATTAAAAGATTGCTTGGCGGTGTTGGAAAAATGAGGGGAGCTGTGGGTGTTTGATTGTGAAAGGGAAACCTATATATTAGAGAAACTGTTGCTGTTACAGGCAGTGATTTCATTTTTCTTGTTGGATTGACAGCCCATCCTGCTTTAGCTGCTCTTGGCTTCCCAAAATCTAGGTATTGTGCATCCTCTGCTAATTTTCATCTGGTGTCTTTTGTTAATGTTGCAGCCCAAGGTCAATACAGAATCATTGAATTTCTTAGTTACTGAATGCCCGCGCATAATAGTGAATCCAAAGCCATCACCATTTGAACATAGAGGGATGGAAGTGCCCATTGAAGCATTTCCAGATATTGCACTTGATTACCCTTTTGTTAAGGATATTGATCCAAAGACATGGGCAGTTCGTGGATTTGCACCAAGGCCCGTAGCTTCATCTCTGTCAAATCCCAATGAGTTGTCTATGGCTGAAAAGTTTAGACTTGCCTTTCTGGAACGAGACACTCGCTTAGCACCAAAAAGAGCCAAGAACGCCAGGCAACATCAGCGTCGTGCAGAGAGGGATTGGATGACGACAAGTACAGAACGCAAGGCCATAGCCCTAGCCTCTCGAGCCACCAAATCCTTGCGCTGTAAGAGCAGGAACTTGTGATTTCCCCATGTGCTTTTTCAAGTTGGTGATGGGTTACCTGTCTCCCAATGCCCAGTTCTTATTTTGTAAAGTGCATCATTTTAATAAAAACAGCAAGTTTTTAGCACAAGTTACAGTTTGAAGTTATCATGGAAGAGCATTAAAAATGGTTTGTGAGGAAAGCATTAAGCACAAGTTACTTTTTGACTACGTTGGGGGCTTGAACTTCATAAGTTCAGTAGGTGTGAGATTAACATCTTAGTTGACACACTGGACACTCAGTTACACTGAAACCAGCTATACGGCTCGTCCATCCAGCATTTATGTTGCTTTTTACGTTGGGAAATCTAGCTCTTCAGATCCGTTTCCAGATTGCAGCTCCTCTTAAAATATAAATTATAAGTCTAGCACTTTTACAAAGCTAAGAATGTCAACAGAAGTGGACTATGCAAGCTATTGCCGCACTCTTTTGTCAACTAGGAATTCAAACTCGAGCCTATCCGTTGGTGTCATTCTAATTGGCAGAAGGGGAAAGTAGCATGTAAGCTAGGGTACAATATTTTAAGAGAATTTTTAAGCTAGGGTACAATATTTTAAGAGAATTTTTCTAACATTCATTTTGAGTTGGTGAGGGGATGTCATCCTCTGACTTCTTTCTTCTGTCCCTACTCTGTTCTATGGGATTTTCCATTAAAAAGAATTTTCAATGTCGCTATAGCCACTTCCCTCAAATTCTCTGTCCCATTATCTCTGTCCTAATTTATCTTAACCATTTATTTATGTGAGATTGAGATTTTTCATTAAAGAGAATTTCCAATGTCGCTACAGCCACTCCTCTCAAATCCTCTGTTCCATTATCTCTGTCCTAACTTATCTCAACCATCTATTTATGTAGGTCTTACATAAATAAATGGTTAAGATAGATTGGGACAGAGTTAGGACAGGGATAATGAGATAGAGGATCACATTCCACAGTCACTATCCTAAAGATATGATGTTTGTCATGCTAGTCCGTTTTCAACATAAAATGATTTTTAAAACAATAGTCAAGACTTTTGCCTCCACGTAAGAGAGAGCTAATTGAATTTTTATGAACTCAAGTAGAAACTTTATTTCCTTTCAACAATAAGCTGCTGCAATGGGTGGAGCACACAAATACGTAATGTGTGACAAGACTTTAGTTACATGTTTCAAATCGAACATGAAAGAGAAATAAATAAAGAAATGCATAATTTTGGTTTGATAACTTTAAACGAGTTTTTTTTTCTCTTTTTAGATCGTGTATCTGTATATACTCGACTTAGCTTACAGTGGTCTGCTTTTTTTAGAAATTAAAAATTTTCATTAATGGGATAAATTACATAGCGGAGATTTAAAACCAACATAGTCTACTAAAGCATCAACTCATCAGTAAGTTCAAAATACTACAGCTTTTTATCTCTAGACTACTAACACACGACGACGTCGTTCAATATTTACCTACCCAGACTATTACGATAAAACAACTCACATCTTTCTCGCGACTTCGAATTCTTTTCCCAATTTAGACGGGCGATTGTTTGTGGCTACGTCTGGCTCTAAGGAGAGGCTCTCGAGGTAGTGTTGACTCCAGAAATCGACAAGGTCTTCAATCTACTTCCAAACGATTCTTCTTCACAAGTAATCAACTTCTTCACGTTCCTTATTTAGCGATTAGGGTTTTCTCTAAGACATTTCTTCTTTTCCAAGAGACTCTTCGTGACTTCCAGGTGGTTCCAGTGGCCATGTTGTTTTCCAATCTTCTTCCAACCGACTGTATTCCATAGGTAGACATCTCCTTCTCTTACAACTTTAGAGATTAGGGTTGGATCTTTAAGAAATTTCTTTCTTTCTGAAGGTGGAATAGGGGTTCTCTGTGGGCTTCTTGTCAAAGACGGTTTAAAGCGTGAGAAGATGATTCAAGTCAGATCCTTCTATTTCTTCTTCCATTTCTACATCCATATACCTTTGTTGTCGAATTTGGTATAGGTTTGTTATCCTTTAAAGGATAAGGGCTATGCTTGCAACATTTTTCTTTGATTAATTCATTTTAATTTTAAAAAAAATTTAAAACGAGCTTTCTGAAGCTAAAATGAGCACAAATCCACCGCCGCCTTCACCAGAATTGCTCATAGGGACATGGTAAAGTTTTTTTTTTTTACAGTTTCCATCATTTATATATAGCATTCATATCGAGCTTCCCCATCACAAGCCGATATAAGTCTGGTCTATACTGATCGAGATCTATTTTTCTCCTAGACTTCGACCCATTGACTTAGATAATTTATTTGGCCACTTTATTATCTTTATCCGGGTCAAATTACATAACTTAACCGATATGTTGTTAAAAAATCAAAAAATGCAATTAAATGATGTCCAACTTTATGAAAAATGTCCAAAATGTCCAACATTCTCTCCCTTTGATAATACTTAATTGCAGTGTTGAATCAAGTTGATAACAGTTTAAAAACTCGGTTTAGTCTCGCTATTGTATTAGTCGACTAGGTTTAAAAATAAAACATTTAATTCAAAGATAACTAAAGTCCATCATTTCATCTCGCAAGGCTTTTGATACCAAAAAGTATCAAATGCACGTGTCATGTGTGACACAGATCCAGCACAATCACGCATATCTAATACTTTACTAACATGAATGAAAAAATGGAGTGTGACAAATTAAGATGATACTTGTATGATCTAAACTATATCATCTTCGTTTGTAGGTTTTGATTTCTCTAAACTTTATACTAAACTGCATATGCGAACTGCATTAGAGAAATCTTGTTTTCTTTTACAGAATGCTAAATAATATTAGACAAAACTTGTTTCCTCTTACCAAATGCTAAACTGCATTTAAGAAATTCATTATGTTCTCCAACTAAATGCTAAATTACAGTAGAGAACTTCTATGAGATTAAAAACTTATATCTCCCTATATCATGTCAAAATTCATAGATATCTTTTTAAAATTGTATATGTCTAAATGTCATAGGCTCAAGGTCAATCTATATATATGCCCAATAACCTTTAAATACTTAAGATCGATACAAATCTTAAGACTTTCACATATATTATGACAATGTATGAAAACACGTATTACTGAGAATAAACGACTATCATCTTTATTGATAAATCACCATATTGTCATAATGCATCAAATGCACAAATGTACAAATGTATATGGAACAAACATTCCAATCTCTAACTAACAGTGTCTAAGGACTTTAAAACACTCATACTGTATACTTGTCTCTCAAACATAAGGGGGTGAAGTCCATTAGTCAAAGGATCAGTTTACATTTCCTCAGTCCTTAAATGCTTCAAACCTTAATGTTACCTTTTCGTATCAACTCTTTTATGGTCAAATATTTGACCTTCAAATGCTAAGACCCTGTGATATTCTTTGTTATTACTAAAAAACATAGCAACAAGATTATTACAATACAACAAAATAGGTCTAGCCACTGAATCAACCACAGACAACTCAGAAATCAAATTTCTGGGTCAAACCACCTATAAAGCAGCTCAATAGCATGCACTCTGCATATATGGTCAAGAAAATTACTCATGCCTTCTTTTTATTTCATTATTTGGACATTATGTCAAAGATAACCTCTCACTATGAGAGATTGGTACGACAATAAGTTTACAGTCAACTGTATGAAATTTTTATAATACATACTCAATATATGCACTCTGTGAAAGGCCTAATCGTATTGAGATCTGTCCTAGTAAATTTGTATACTTTGGATAAAAGATGCTTCATTAAAGTCCTTTATATCAAAAAGCTTGGCCAAAAGTTACTTAACCTCGTGTAACACGGTCAAGTCATTTGATGTGAACAATAGATCATCCATATGCAATAATAGGAAGATAACTTTGCTCCCTCTTACCTTGTGATACAAGCATCTTTCTAATTTTATTTTCTACGAAGTCGAAAGAGGTCACAACCTCATCAAATTTAAAGTATCACTTTTAGGAGGTTTGATGTAAACCATATATTGATTTATTTAATGTACAAACCATGTTAGTTCTATCTAGATCATAAAATCCT